>VMDO01001496.1:0-204829 GCA_007922755.1 Pedetes capensis
TGCCCTGGGTGCCCAGGGCAGAGCCCTGAGAGGGTGGCTGGTCTGTAGAAGGTTCAAGAGGCCCAGGAGGGATCAAAGGAAATGGAAGGGCATTGGTCCAAGTACTGGCAGAAGAGTCCAGTGTCCCCTGGGTAGATTGTGACAGTAGCTCATTTGAAAATTGTCAGTCATGCACAAAAAGGGATCACAGGAAAGAAAATTGGGAAATTAGTGAACAGGAAGTAATTCTGAATAGAGCACACATTGGATTATGAGAACAACCAAGAAACAGCTTCGTGAAATGTTTTATTTTTAGGCTCAATAGAATCTGCAAAGTAAGATATGGATTGATTCATTGATCATTTGTTCAATCAGAAGCTTATTGAGAGCATATTGTATTTTAGGTAAAACAAAATTGGACAAAATAAACAAAGTCTCTAGTTAATACCCTAGCAGGAGAGACAAACATTGACCAAACAAAGACATGAATAAATATATAGTAGCCAGGCATGGTGGCACATGCCTGTAATCCCAGTGGCTTGTAAGGCAGAGGCAGGAGGATTGCAAATTCGAGACCAGAGGCAGTCTGTGTAATTTAGCAAGACCTTGTCTCAAAAAAAAAAAAAAAAAAAAAAAAAGTAAAAAAAAAAAAAATAGGCTGGGGGTGCAGCTCAGTGGTCCAGCACTTGCAAACATACAAGCATGAGGCCCTGGGTTTAACCCCTAGTACCATTAAAAAAAAAAAAAAAGTAATAAATGCTGGTGTGTGTGCATGTGAGGTTTACTGGCAGAGTACAGCATGTGCAAAGGTCCTGAGGTATAAGGGAGCAGTGAACACAGGGACTAGAAATCACAGAGTGATAAGGATGTGGTGGCCTGGGGTCCAGCGGGGATCTTAGCACCCTGTTGGCCATTTTGGTCTCAATGGGAAGAGCAAAGGGAAGCCTTTGAAAGCCCAAAGCCAGGCAGGGACACGGTCACATAGGCTGTTTAAAGGACACTTCTCCAGAATGTCATGGGGGACACATGGGCCATCATTAGGCCCAACTGGGTGCAGTTGGGCAGAATGGCTGATGCCAGAGGTTTCCCTTCCTGCTCATGCCCTGACCCCGCAACTCTGGTTTCAACAACCTAGGACAGAGACCAGTGGTCCTTGATCCTGTGGTTACTTTCTGACTTTCATAAATGCAAATGAAAATACTTGTCTGCCCCGTAAAGACCTGGCATGTTTAAAGGGGCCTTATCACTCCCACATGTTCCCAGGATGCGGGAGTCCTTGTCTCGCAGCTGGAACAGGTGCTACATGTATGAGGAGGTGTTAGAAAGTGGCATCTTCCTCTGGCTGTCCAGACTGTGCTGTCACGTACTCATTCAGGATTTAGAAAGCAGGATTCATTAGGAGGGAAACATGTTAAGTGAAGTAATTCCTGCTGCATTTACTAACCCCTGGGGCAGCCTAACCTGGGAGGGAGAGGGTCCCCGCCAGTGGGCTGCCTCTTGTGGGCCAAGGAGGCAGAGCCTACCCACTGCCAGCTGGCCCTCGAGGTCAACTAGGGACTTCAGAACCCTGCTTTACTGAGGCAGTCTGAGACCTAACAGGAGCAATCTGCTTCACTGAGTCATCTGAAAGGCTTTGCTCTGCAGCGCTGCTATCAGGGCATGGCCCCTTTGAGTAGCAAGGACCCTGAGGATGGAGTAGATGGAAATGGATATGATGGCTCCTGGCTCCTTTTGTATATTCGCTCTTGCGGTGCTTCTTGTTGTTAGGTGCCGTCAAGTCGGTATCTGACTCATAGCGACCCTCATAGGGTTTTCAATGGCTGTTTTGGGATTGCCTTGGGAGTGGATTGCCAGGCCCTTCTCCCATTTTTGAGGTGCTGGGAATTGAACTCGGGACCTCAGAGACTGCAGTGCAGCACTTTACCAACTGAGCTAAATCCCAGCCCTTGCTGTGCTAAATGCTGAGATTTCAGTGACGAGGCAGCTCCGAGCTCTGAGCTATTTGGAAAAGAAGGTGTGCCACAGCTAAATCCCAGCTGCTGTCCACCAAAGGGAGTGGAGTGTTCTCATCTGCGGCCATCATGAGCCTGAAGCCAGGACTTTCTAGCCAATTGAAAAGCAAAATGAAAACCAGTAATGATTTTGAAAACACACACACACACACACACACACACACACACACACACACACACACACACACCCTCCCTCCCTCCCAAGAAGATTTCCAATTTGGCTACCTACAACAGACACTCTTCAAACAATGGTTACATGCCTCCTCTCTGTGGTGGCATGAGTATTCAGATACTGTGTTGGGTCAAGCGGGCATCCACAGCATGGCTAAGACTTCACCCTTCATGACAGTGCACACCCGGACGTGTGTTCCTAAGACAAGAGGCACACCCTGAGCTGAGCAGTGGACCTTACCCTGTGCTGTGTCCATTGGAGGTTGCTGGAAATGCAGCCTAGCTTCCTCCTATCAAAATGATGCCCACCCTCAAAGTGACACGGTTTACTCACACAGACTGATGGCAACAGTGTTTCTATTCTTGGCGAGGAAATGATGACTGGTTCTGGTGTGAAGGAAAGGGAGGGAGCATGAGCAGCGCGGACTGTGGACTCCTGGGCTGGGTGTTGAAATGCAAGCAGGGATTGAGATAAATACTGGGAAATGTCTGCAGTCCCCTGAGGAAGAACAACCTCAATGAATCTGTCATATGTGAGGGGTGAAGGAGGTGGGCTGGGCAGTGTTCAAAATATGTCTTTGCTTATAGAAGTGGCTAACTTGAGATCAACTTCCTGTTGGGCACTGATGCCCCCTTTGGAGCATCTGTAAGCAGATGGTGCATTTTCATGACCAGCAGGAGAGGATGTGGAGGAGCTTGGGAATGGGCCTGAGAGCCCTCTGCTTGGAGCACCCATTGTTGAGAGGGCTGACCGAACCCTTGGCTGACCAGAAGAATATTCTGGAGTCCAAGTGAAAGGTTATTTCCCCCAGTGACTCAAGAAGCAAGAACTCATCTCAGGGATTTTTGCGGATGAAACACGTAGATTTTCTGTTTCCAATTCAAGTGATGTCAAGCAGTCCGGGCTCATTCTTGAAGAATGACGTCACCAGCTGGGAAGTCAGACCCAAACCTCGTCAGCAGAAAGCCTCGGGCATCTGTGCATGAGGTGGACCATGAAGGCAGAGTGACCTCTGCAGAGTAGGTGAGTGTAGCGTGTGGGCTCCTAGCTGGACATGTGAGGGGGGCTCCATGGACTTGCTGCTCTGTTGAATGGAGACTCTCTTCTTAGAACATTGGATGTCGATACTGTGGCTGGAGTATGTCACTTGGTGAGAGGCACAGCTCAGCCTTGTCCTTGAGGGCACAGGCCACAGCTCAGTCTTCTCTCTGGGGCTCCTCTGCTCCCAACACAGTGAGTGGGCTGAGCATGGTAAAGCTCACTGGGCCTGGAGCCCTTTCTGTGGGCTTGGGCGCCCCATGAGCCCCCCTTATACTCTGCTGTGTTCTCAGAAAGGTCTCGTAGTTTGCTCCGAAGCACATCTTGGCAGCTGATTCGGTGGCTCCCCAGCTATAGCTAGCCTGCCTGATGGGGGCACGGGTTCACACAGGGTGCAGAGGAGGGGCAGCGATTTCACTTTGCAGCAGCCTCGGGTCTTGGAGGTGAATAGATGCCTTCACGGAACCTTCTGAAGCTGCCCGGAGTCCTGGACGCAGCTCCAAGTGGTTTTGTTAACTTAGGTAAATCCAGATTGCCTTCCCCAAGAGCAGGAGGTGTGGTCATAGCCAAGACCATGTCAAGAAGATGAGAGTTGACAGGACCGCATCAATCACCAAGTGTTTCACCCCCAGGAGCAAATGCACATCCAGGAGGAATGTTCCTCAAGCCATTCGCCTCCAACCGTGGCAGGTGCGAACCATGGTGGGACACTCCGGGGAAACTCACTCTGCCTGCGGACAAACCAAGGGGCACCGAAGCCGCTAATGCAGCAGACAGAGCCGATGCCCTTTGCTCTCTTGGTTCCTCAGTGTTCGGAGAGGTCCTGCTGCTGCTGGTGGCAGCTCCCACAGCTGTCCATGTATATGGCCATGCGCAGTGAATTTCTGAGAGGGACCCTGGGAGGGCAGTTCATTTGTTGTCATTATAACTGTATGTATGTGCTTGTTTTGAGGTACACTTTAGGATGATACTTCATGGAATTCTTGCAAAGTAGAGGTTATAACTCTAACTTGATAAACAAGGCTTAGAGATCAAGTAACTTTCCCAGCCAATGCGCAGGAGAGACAGGCCCTGAATTCCCTACCCGCTCAACTGTTAGATTATACAGCAACCCCTCAGACAAGATGGGCGGCAGGCACCCCGCATCTGCTGTACCATGCTGGGAACACTGCCATCATGCTCTGGACACTCAGGGTCACTTACTATACACCAGTCAGCCGTGTCGTATCAACTGCATGACAGCAATCCCGAGAAATCACACCCACGTGGATGGTTTCTGAGGGCTGTTTGCCCTCCGTTCATTCAGAGGAGCCACCTAGGGAGTCTTCTTGTCCCAGAGACAGGGGTCTTACATACTCTCCTGCCTCCAAACATGGAGTGGTTGGGAAAACCCCTCAATGCCCTTACTCAGCCTCTCAAGAGCATCTGCAGTGCGATGCCTTAGGCTTCACATCCAGGAAGAAAGGCAGCTCATCACCATGGCCTTGACAGACCCAAGGTCATGGGCTCACCTCTCAGCTGCTTCATCAGCCCAGTGATTCCATGGCAGCCTGAGAAGCAGCACCACAGAGAACCAAGTGTTTCATAGAAAACAAATGGCCAGAAAAGAAAAGACATCACAGCTTCCCAACCGCATGGCTTCAATCTTTTACTACTGATTTAAATTTTAAAGCGTTTCTATTATAAACCCTGAAGCATGGTTTCATCTTAAAGTCTCCTCTTAATAGCCCCATCCCTTGAAAAATCAGTCAGATAATAATAGGAGAGTTGAAAGTAGAACAATAAAGGCTTTTTCTAACACTTTTTTCCCCCATTCAAGTTAGGTGATAATTTTGTTTACTTGGTTCAGGTGAAATTCTAGGTGCATTGTGAGCTTTTCAGAAGAATGAGAAATTGATTTTCTCCCTGTACGGCATGGAGCAAACAAAGTCTTATAATCTCTATACAATCTTTACAATGATACATAAAGAAGGCCACCACTGCACACAAACTTCTCAGAGCCAGGGCGCTCTGCGTTTTCAACCCTTCAGACAAGTTTTATCAAGCTGGATTGGCCTATTAGGGAAGACAGTCAATACGATACCCAGGTGTCCTTTTGCATGAGGGCTGTCACAGCCAAGTGGCCCAGGGGTAGGCAGTGAAGCGGGGTGGGTCAGTAAGGAAAACCAGTGCACTTGCTCCCGAGAGGAATTCCCCTGTCTCTCCCTTTGTGATTGTTGTTGTTATTAGGTGCCATCAAGTTGGTATCCAACTCATAGAGACCCGGTACAACAGGTGAAACACTATTGTCAGTGCTTCTCCGCTGTTCATAGGGTTTTCAATGGTGGATTGATTTTTGGGAGTGGGTTGCTAGGTCCGCTTCCCAAATCTATAGCACCTGGTATTCCCAGGCGGTCTCTCAGCCAAGTACTAACCAGGCCCCATCCTGCTTAGCTTCCGAGATCTGATGGGATCAGATGCCACAGGGCTACGGGTGCAGGCATCCCTACATGAAGCCACAGCAAATTCTGGTCATGTGAGAAGGTGGCCACAGGTAGGGCTTTTAGATCTTAATTTCCCCTGAAAAGCCAGAGTCATTTTGTTTTGTTTATGTGGACGCGGCTACATTTTAAATACCAGCAGGTTATTAGGAAAGCAAAATGGTGAAGGTGAAAGGCAACAGCGGCAAAAGTCCCTTGCTGTCACACTGCTGCTCATGACCCTGGCTGGCTCCTATGATCTGCTGGAGCCAAACATTTCCTTGACCTCATTCTTGCCAGATTAATTACTCAGCACGTGCTCTGGACGTTGTGACTGTTCCCACACACTTGTAGTTACCTGGGGGGCTCTGCCTCCTGACCTGTTGTCACCCCACCGTTGTTCCCCACAGCCTGATCTGACCGGATGGCTCAGTGCTGCTCCATGATTCTGTCTGCTTTGCTATCCTCCACACACGCTCGAAGACGCCTTGGGAGCTCTGCACACATCCAGCGCCGAGCAATTTATTCAACGGACCAGTGCTCACTGCTCTTTGGAACAACTGCATTTAAAATGCACCGTTCTTTTATTTACTTGTTTGGACTGCGCTCTGTACTTGACGCTAATATTCCTTGACTTATCATTCAATCAATAATTCCAGAAAATAATTGGTTTCTCCCACGAATGTCCTTAATTTCCTCACTTTGTTTCCCAGAGTTGGTCTTATTAACTCCCCGGAGTAGGGAGGTTGCTGCTTTCTAGCTATGGCTGAGGTTGGAGAGGGTCCACGCCACATGCTCACAACTTAAGCTAGAGAATTTTCAGGCTACGGCTTCTGCCCTTTTTAATCCTTCAGTGGAAGCTGTTTCATTCGTATACCCTCAAGTAACTTCATTTCAAATTCATCTGGGTTGTCATTTAAAAAATGAATCAAGCCACATAAGACTCTAAATATTCAGCAAATAACCATTCCATACGGGATATGGAAGCATTTAGAAAAATAGTTCCTATAGATGTTCCATGAAGATCCATGCTGGAACTAGAAATACATAATGCCGGTGGCAATAGCTTGTTCTAGCAATTTGTTTTTACAAATAAAAGACGTGCTCTCAAAATTAGGTACAGCAGTGGTGCATTGGAAATTGGCATGAGCAATGTTTTCCCACAGTGTTGTTGGGTTTCTTGATGCCAGTGAAGAGTCGGCTCTGTGAAAATCGATGATTTTATTAATATACACAGGACCCAGTCCTCATCCTGCTCAGAGGCTTTTTAATGAGGTCAACGCTGAAAACATGGGGTTTTGAAGGAAAGTTGAATAAATGGTGTGTCAGTTCTGTTAAATCACGGTTGGTTATATGATTTTGCCTCTTTCTCCTGCGATCAAGCCAACTAAATAACCACAGCATTTGAGTGCCATGTGGTCCTGTAGAAATGGGCTCCTTCTCCCGATTGGAATCACAAAGACAAGGCTGAAATGATGCCATTTCTCAAGACCACATGTGTCCGGATCTGGAGCTGGCTTGTCTGCACGCTGCTCAAGATCATGGCGCTCGTTAGCCCTACGATCAGTGTAATGTTAACTTTCAGAGCTGCAGAGAGATCTAATTACATGGAACGGGTGATTTTTAAACACTTCAGGCTGTGGATGACACTCACTTGGCAAAATAAATCAAGCTTCCCATGCACATACCTGGGCTTAGCGGGCTGGAAAAAAAAAATGCAACCCTGTCTTTGTGATCCAGTCGATTCTGCAGTTCTCATCACAGAGGCTGAGGCACACTTCGTGGTGATAAAAGGTGAGGGAGGGAGCAGGCAGACTTCACATGTGCAGTTCTTGGGCCTTCCTAGTGAGCTACCCGGTCTTAATTGGAACAGCATATTATTCTAAGAGAGGAAGGGGAAACACCTAGCTTATGGGAAATCTGACTGCAATCCTCTTCTTTCTGTATTTCTAATTGGCTATTTCAAAGCCAGACATGCTATATCCAGTTCACAAATTTAGCAAGGTGGGGAGTAACATGTGGTGGTTTAGTGTCTTCATTGAAACTGCAGCCCAACCTACCCAGGAGCAATCTATCTCCCGCAAAATGCTGCAGTGTGTGAGCCTCGGCATGGCTGGGAATTGTGACCTTCAGTGTGCATGGGGTATTGCGGTTTTCTGAGTGTTACAGTACCTTGTCACAATATTATGTCAACTTCTCCCTAAGTGTCAAGCAAATTATGACAACATGTGACTTTTCAAGTAATTATCTGCTGGGGCTGATTCATGTAGGCAGCCTGTTGGGTATTCCGGGAATTGGAAACTGCAGGGGTGGGAGTGGGCTCTGGCTCAAGACGTACCCAGACAATGACTCTCAGCTCCCCCTACCGCTTCCCTCTGGAGACTTTCGTTTCCAGGGGAGTGAGCACTTCAGGTCTCCACAGCAGACCTTTGGACGCATGTGCTTTATCCATGGTCTATCCCTCAGATCCGTGGACTTACTCTGCTCTGTGGAGACATCAGCACGCATGTCCCGTGATATACTGAAACGAAGACTCACTATGACGTGGTTTGGGCCAGGCATTCATTGAAGATCACCATCTCGATGTCCAGGGGTAGAAGAAGAGTGGAACACACTGAGCACATTCATGAGTGGGCAGCAGTGGCCCTGAGGAGGAATGTGACTTCTCCCACCCTCTGACCTGGTGTGGTGGACAGTGACTTGTAGCTGGTGTGGTCTGTGTGGTCGGAGTGTTGTCAAGGAGACAGAGTGGCTGCAGGTCAAATGTGCTTTGTCTTGCAGAGGCTCCTGTGCTGGAAGCTCGGTCTGGTGCCGGTGGCCTTGAGGTGCTGCAGGCCTTGGCAGGCAGGGCTCTGCCCTTACAACAGGGTGACTCTGTCCTGAGAGGGGCTGTCACGAAGCAAGGACACTACTCATGCTTGGCCTCTTCTGCAGGCTACTACGTCCCTTTCCAGGTCCCTGGCAGGTCGCGATGCAGCCCAGCACGCCCTGGCCAGAGTGGCAGTGCCATGCAGCCTGTACCATCCAGCCACCAGGGCCAGGAATCAAATAGACCAGTTCACTCCTGCAGAACACAGCTTCAGCATTTTGTTAACACAAAACAGATCAGCCTGAAACTGGGCTCCCTGTGTGGGTGCCTGCGTGTCCATCTCTGCATGCATGTGTCTGCATTTGTGTCTCTGCAGGTGCATAAGTGTGCATGCATGTGCACGGTTCTCTGTGCATGTGTGCACATGAAAGTGTTCTGTGTTTGCACATGTTTGTGTGTGTGTGCAGGTATGTTTGTGTGCGCATGTCTGGAAGGGTCATGAGTTTGCAGTGTGTGTCTCTGCAGGTGGTATTGTGGCCTGTGGGTGGAGCTTTTTTTTTTTTTCGGTACTGCAGGTTGAACTCAGGGTCTTGCACTTGTATGCTTTGCAAGTGCTGTACCACTGAGCTGCACTCCCAGCTCATTTTTTATTTTTATTTTTTACTTTTTGAGACAGGGTCTTGCTAAATTATGCAGACTGCCTCTGGTCTTGAACTTGCGATCCCCCTGCCTCTGCCCTCTGAGTCATTGGGATTACAGGCATGCACCACTGTGCCCAGCGGGGCTTTTATTTTATACACACCTATAGTATCTGCAGTGACCACCCACCCACCAAGCTACAGTGCCAGCTGAAGCGGAGTGCATGGGCCTTCTTTTGGAGCCCAGAGTCTGTCCTCAGGTTTCCTAACTCCGATCACTTCCAGGGTGGAGGCAGCATTCACAACACAGCCACCGCTGGAAAGTGAGGAGCTGGACAGTGATATTGAATGCAAGTTCATCATGGCACACACTGGCCAGGTGCCTCTGAGCAGACTGGGGGGCTCTCACAAGAGGGGAGCTATAGGTGCAGCGAGGCTCCCCTTGGGGATACAGTGGGCACGGTGGAAACACGACTGGGACGGGCTGTGATTTCCGAATGACCTTTTCCCTTTGGGTTGCAAGAGGAGGATGGGAATTCACAGTCTGAAACAGTAACCACAGCCTCTGTCTCTGCCTCTCCAAGTGCTACCCACTAAGCCCTCAAAGCAAGAGAACCAGGAACTGGAGGATGAGAAGGCAGCGCTGAGCCGCAGAGATGCGGCTGTTAAGGGCCCTGGCCCCATGGAGGTGCTTTTGGCATTGTAGTTGCCTCTTCCCTTGCTCCTTTTGGGAGGCCCTCCTGTCAAGGGGAAGCTGGGTATTGTCAAGGGCTCCGAGCCTTCAGCTGCGGCCTTCTTCCCCGCGTCCCTGGAACTCGGTCCCCTTAGTGTCTGGTGACAGTGACAGGGAGGAGGCTGGGACCACATGGTGGACTCTGAGACCTAGAGTTTCCCGAGCAGAGAAAACCCATCATTATAATGCAAGTTTTGGATGTGGGGAATAGGTCCCTCCATTATTTCATATTATTTTGCAAAAATTATTTTGCTTATACAGTCATTTTTTATGTTTATGAAAAAGTTAGAAAACAAAAGGCAATGAAAAAATTCCCCTCCACCTTTCTGCAAGCCCATTTCAGAGGTAACTGCCCTCCAGGGCCCTGTATCTCTCTAGGCCACACAGATCTGCACCTAGAGAAAGGCATGGCTTTGCTCTTCCATTAATATGATGACATCACATTGTATGTTGTGGCAAATTGTATTTATTACAATATATCCTGGTAATATTTCATCATTGGCATATTAAAAGGTACTTAATTCTTTATAATTTACATATACATTTTTAACAGCATAAATGGGAAGTGTTTAAATTGGCTCTTACCTCTCTTTGCATAGCCTTTAGGAATGTCTTCATCTTTTAAGTAGTTATAAAGAAAAGTAGAAGATGAACCAGAAACTGAAGGGCCACAAAGCCCCCGTAGTCACTGTCTGGCCATGTGCAGCGAAGGTGCGCCGACTTCCGCTGTGGATGCACCAGAGTTTACCCAACAGACTTCCTCTCGGAGGATAGCTCAGGCTTGCTTTGTTGTTGTTCAGTGCTGTCAGGTTGGGTCCCACTCACAGCGAGCCTCTATATAACAGTGAAATACTACCCAACACCATCCATGCCTGGCACTATTGTTAGTGCTTTTCTGCTATTCATAGGGTTTTCAATGGCTGATTTTAAGGAGTGGGTTACCAGGTCTTTTTCCCAAGCCTACAGCACCTGGCATTCCCAGGCGGTCTCCCAGCCAAGGACTAACCAGGGTGAACCTGCTTAGCTTTTGAGATCTGAGGAGATTGGATGCCAGGGAGGTGTGGCTATAGACTTAGGCTTGCTAGGGACCGAATATTTGTGTACCCCCAACTTCACAAAGGTCATGAAATCATGACCCTGGTGACGGCAGGCACGGATGAGGTGTTCAGGAGGAGATCAGTTCCTGAGAGAGCTCTGGAGAATGGGATCAGTGCCGCTGTGGGACGGTGGGGAGCTCCTTCTGCATGTGGAGATGCATTGAGAAGACAGCCATCTGCAGCCAGGAAGTAGGTCCTCACCAGACGCTGGATCTGCAGGCTCGCTGACCTTGGGCTTCTGACCTACAGAGCCATGGGAATAAGGGCTTGTTGTTTAAGCCATTCGCCCAGTCTGGGTGATGTATTACAGCAGCCCAAACTAAGATGAGGCTGCTACTAGTTTAATTTTTAAAATTGTGGTAAAACATACATAATAAAAATGTGTCATTTTAACCACTTAAGTGCACAATTCAGTGGCACTCAGTGAATTCACAAAGATACACAATTGTCACCACTCTCCCCACTACTTTTTCATTGTCACACACTGATACTCTGTGTCCATTAAGGATTCTCCCTCCTTGCCTCTCCCACCTGGCCCTGGTAACCACCATCCTATTCTCTGGCTGAGTTTCCTCTTTCTTTGCTGTACCTCAAATGAGTGCCATCAGACGTGAGCAGTCTGTGTGTCTGGCCTGCCTCACTCACCACTGTGTTTCTTGAACTTCATTGGTGTGTGTCACGGGCCAGGATGTCCTTCCTTTCTGAGACTAAGTAACATTCCACTGTGTACAGACTGTATTTTGCTCATCTGTTCCTCTGTTCGTGGATACTTGGCTAGTTTTCTCTTTGCAGCTATTGTGAATGATGGGGCTACACAATTCACCCATGAGTGCCGTTTGTACCTGTCTTCAGTCCTCTTGGGTGCATGCCCAGGAGGCACACTCTGGTTTGGATTTTACTGCTAATATTGTGGGTGCTGCAGTGAATGCCTTCTAAGAACTATATCTCACATCTGCCTAGGTGGTTGGTAGTTGTTGCTGTTCGGTGCTGTTGAGTGGTGTTTGACTCATAGTGACCCTCATAGGGTTTTTTTCTTTTTTTTCTTTTCTTTTTTTTTTTTTTTTTTTTTTTTTTTTTTTTTTTTTTTTTTTTTTTTGTGGTTCTGGGGGTTGACCCCAGGGCCTCGCGTCTATATTCTCTGCAAGTTTTAGTCCTCTGATCTTCTCCCCCAATCCATTTTTTTTTTTTTAACTTTTTGAGACAGGGTCTCGCTAAATTATGCAGACTGCTTCTGGTCTCAAACTTGCAATCCTCCTGCCTCCGCCTCCCGAGCCACTGGGATTACAGGTGAGCGCCAGCACACCCGACATCCTCACAGGGTTTTCAATGGTTGATTGTTTTGGGATTGCCTCAGGAGTGGATTGCCACGTCCTTCTCCCATTTTTGCCGTGTTGGGAATCCAACTCAGCACCTCAGAGACTGCAGAGCAGCCCTCTACCAACGGAGCTAAATCCCAGCCCTCTGGCCAGGAAGTGCTCCCTAATATGGCAGTGGAGAAGGATTGTTCTGTGCAAGGCGAGGTACATGTTAACTTTTTGTTGGGGTCAGATCCTCTTTTTTCAACGCCTCTTTTTTCATTGCAGATGTGGCAGCTATAGCTAGGACTTCTGGGGAGACAAGCCTGTGGGACGACAGGGGGTTTGCAGGACACTTGGTTTCCTGCAGCTCCTGGGGTGACCTTTGTGAGTGCTGGTATTTCTAGGACATACACCTTGCAAAATGGTGTTTTGCACAGCTCTGATTTATCCTAAAGATAATTGCCTTTAATCTCTTCCTTGAGATTCCAGAAAGCAAACATTGGTGTACCCTAGCTCCTTAATTTTTTGGATGCTCTGACTTTTGTAATAAATCTCTGGCCTCCTAGAGGCTGGTAACCCTGCTTGCTGTTTGCTGTCCACAGACCTCCACGCTGCCCAGCCTCCTGTGGCAGAGGCAGGCTCCCTCCTGGGCTCCCTGGGACACAGGTCCTGCCTCTGCCTTCGCTTTGGGTTCTCGAGTACCATGTTGACCCAGGCAATTGGCAGAAAGGGGCACGTGTAGAAGCTGTTTAGCATCTCCCACTGGGCACAAAGATGGCAGCTCTGTGTTGGCCTGAACCCCTTGGTCGGTACAGGTAGAGAAAGCTGGGGGCCAAGATCAGCAGACAGTTAGGGATTGTGGGAGTCCTCTGACCCTTCAAAAAGCGACCTGGCCCCAGTGCTTGAATGGATCGGAGAACCAAGGGCTGGAAGGACTCGGAAGGGAAGGAAAGGGTTAGCAGAGGGATGTCAGGGTTCCTCCATGATGATGGAGCTCTTGGGGTCTCAGGCCCAGTGTGGTAACATTCCTATTTCCAGGGGCACCTCATTTTCCCGGGTGTGTCCACATGGCCTCTGGGGGTGATCAGTTGCTTCTGCTAACAGGGACGCTGCATCTGTCACAGTATTAACAGAAGCCAACACCGCCATCTTCACTCTGATTTCCTCGTTTCCCAGCCAAGCAGCTGGGAAGATGAAGGGATGAGGATTCCTATTTCCAGGGGCACCTCATTTTCCCGGGTGTGTCCACATGGCCTCTGGGGGTGATCAGTTGCTTCTGCTAACAGGGACGCTGCATCTGTCACAGTATTAACAGAAGCCAACACCATCATCTTCACTCCGATTTCCTCGTTTCCCAGCCAAGCAGCTGGGAAGACGAAGGGATGAGGAAACCCTTGGGGCCCATGTTTTCCAGCCAGGGCAGAGGCCCAGGCCTCCCCCCCACCATCTGTGTCTCTTCCTTTTGCAACCTGACACATTTGGAAGCAAAGTGGCTTTGTCCTGGTGGGCCTGCAGCTGTGAGATCTGCTCCCCTGACTTCTGGAGCTGCCCAGAAGGCTGGGTCCGGCCCCCACCACCCCAGCCTCTGGGAGCAGGAATGGTGCCTGTGCCCCTGCCACAGGGACAGCAGGCGTGTTGGTACCTGTGGTCTTGCCTCTCCCAACCCAACCAGTTCAGGGAGCATCCCATCCTGGCTACTTTCCGCCAATTGCCTGGGTCAACATGGTATGTGAGAACCCAAAGCAGAAGGCAGAGGCAAGCCTCCTGCAGAATGAACCTCCCACCTCAGGACCTGTCCCAGGGAGCCCAGGAGGGAGCCTGCCTCTGCCACGTAGCCAGTGCCGTACGAAGTATGCAGTCTGTGTGGCTCAAATACAAGCTGGGTGGGCAGTGGCCAAGCTGGTGTGCATTAGTCAGACACAGGAGGAGATGCCCTGTCGGTGTGGCAGGCAGGGGCAGGGCAGGGGCTGGGCAGTTTCTGGAGGATGAGCTGGGGAAGAGCAGCCCCACCTGCCATGGAGGATCGGCCTAGCATTCAGGGCCACCCTCCCATGGGTGCCTGTAGAGCCAGCCCCACAGCTTGGCTGTCTGTTTCCTTGGGATCCTTGTACGGCAACCTGGTGATCTTTCCACGAAAGCTGCACACACATGAGCTTGTGTGGTGCCTCCGCCCCTTGCAGCCAAGTTGCTACATGAAACCACAGTGCTCCTGAGGGCCTGATAGTGATGACCAACCTTACTGCTTCTTGCAGGGTGTAGAATGCTGAGCTAAAGCCTTCACGGGAGGGGCTCATCGGGCTGTGCTTGCATACCTCACTCCCATGTCTGTGTGTGTCCACTCCAGTGCTGGCCAGGCCCAGATCTGGGGACTGAGGGGACTGGTGAGCAAGAAGACACCCACTCCAGCCCACAGGGGATAGAACATAAACACACCTGTGCACTGGCCCTGTGGACAGTGTACTGGACGATGGCAAAGGGCTGGCGAATCTGGGAAATGGGCATCAGGAAGTACCCACGCACTACCACCCAAGTGTCCGGGAGGGATCCACAAGCTGAACCCCTGGAGAGATCATGGGGAGGGGGATGGCTGTACACCATGAGTATGCACAGTGCCACTGCACTCCATACTTCGTGGGCAGCATGGCAAGTCTCATCCTCTGTGTGTGTGGCATACGTGAAAGTCGTCAGCAACCAAGGTGGGGAAACCAAAGCAGAACAAAACCAGAAGGAAACCCCTCTGTGCTGTCTCCGTTCTCTGAGGCAGGGCCTGGGAGGAGGATGGGAGATGGGAGAGGCCAGGCCCTGGGAATAGGAGGGGTATCTTTGGGCAGCCACCTGGGTCTTTGGCCTCTAGAGGCTGGCCAGGCCTGCTCCAGGCCTCTGGGAGCCCAGTTGGCCTGAGCCCATCAGGTGCTGCTGAATGCACTTGAGGGAAACACTTGGGGTGGGGGCAGGGAGGGTGATGGTGAAGCCCCTCCCTGCTCTTTCCTCCTCTCCTGCTCTGTCCAATCCCATGGGGGCAGAGCCTTGGGGGAGGCTGCTCAGTGGGAAGTGCCCTTCTCTGTCCCGTCTTTCCAGAAAAAGCCCCTAGCTGGGGTCCATCACAGCTGCCAAGGGTCAGAGCTGCAGCCCAGCTGGCGGAGAGTGAGCAAGCACCCAGAGTTCATGTGGGCGCTCATGCACATGACCTGCACAGTAGTGTGTGCTGGGAGCCAGCAGAGCCGAACTGACTGAGCCAGGAAGGGCTCCAGGGGGCAGCCGTGCTCCCACAGCAAGGGCTAGGCGGGTGTGGAGGGGCCAGCTGCCCTGGGCAGGAGAGAAGGACCAGTGCCCTCAGGCCAAGGGCCTGTGATGGCCATTGGAACACTGCCTCCACCTGTCCCATGGCTTTCCCAGGAGTGTCCTGTCCAGTGGGGTACACAGGGGATGGCTGCCCCTCTTACCTGCTGGGTGGACGTGAAGCCACTTTGGATGCTGGCCCAGCCGTGGTGCAGACTTTAGCTGGAATCCCCATTCTTTGGTCATCATGGTCATTGTCAGAGTGATGACTTGTTGGCCATTCAGAGGCCTGGCCTCCCTTGGTGATTAAGTGCTCTTGCGGCCAATCAGGGCCCAACAGGAAGCCAGGCGGCTTCTTTGTGGTAATTACAGAGGAGACAGTGTTTAGGTCTGGGGCCAGCCCGTCCTGCCCTCCCAGCAGGCAGAAGGATCATTGCTGGATGATGAAGGGGTTCCCGCAGGCCTCGCCCTCCCTGCAGACCTGCAGCAGCGCTCCTTGGTACCAGGGCGGAGGAAGGTCTCTCCTCCCGTAGCTCCAGTTTGGGCCTGGGCTTCTGGTTGGCTGGAAGAGGCCCAGCCCTACCACCCTCAGCCTCCTCCTTGCTCTAGCCTGTCTAGGACCATGAGGAAAGCTGCAGGGCCCTGGTCACCAGGCCTGTGCGAGTGCTGCAGTGATCTGGAAGGAAGTGAGGGAAGGTGTCCAGGGGTGGCCTTTTCCCTTATACTGCATCCTGCCACAGCCCTCCCATTTTTGCGGTGCTGAGAATTGAACTCGGGACCTCAGAGACTGCAGTGCAGCACTCTACCAACTGAGCTAAATCCCAGCCCCAAAGTAGCAGAGTCCTCCAGCAGTTTTGCGGATGAGTTGAAGTGGCTTTTAGCAGAAGGCCGGCCCCTGGTGGGGGTCTTCCCTCCCACGGACGGAGGCGTTGGCAGCCTCACTGAGCACCTGGCGCTCACACAGTGTCAGTGGTGAGCCACCCACTGCCAGGCAGTGAGGGGATCCAGTGCTGTAGCACCGTGAGGTGGAGGGTGGGGGACAGAGGTGCAGCCTCAGCCTGGAGGTGGCCTCATGTGTGTGACAAAGACCCCTGTGGAGGGCTGTGGAGAAAGGAACCCCAAACCATCTCCTGGGCTCCCAGTTTCTGCAAAGAACAACGTGGTGATGAGGCCCCAAGATAGAATTGGTGAAGGAGGTAGGAAGGGGCCCGGCTGGCCAGCTGTGTCTTTGGTGGCCTGAGGGGCGGGTGTTGGCTGATGGTCTGGTTTTGTTGGGATCCAGTCAACCTGGAGCCAGTGGGCTGTGCCAGAGAATCCATACTGCTCCTGGGGGCCGTTGTGGGTGCCGCTGCCTCTAGCTGATTGAACAGAACGTGGTGAAGACCTGGGGTCCCTCTGCAGCTCAGGCAGCAGGGACAGACGTCTGCCGAGAACGCTCAGCCTGCAGGGGGTGTGGGGGTGCTCTGCAGTCCCCTCCAGCCCACGGTGAAGAGCACGCAGAAGAGTTTCTTCTGGCAGGCAGAGCTTCAGCTTCTGAACCCGGAGAGTACCTTGTTCGCCCACCTCCACCCTGGGGGCTGAGGTGTCAGAGGGCTCTGGGGGCTGACCCCTGGGATCTACTGCCTGACCTTGCTCTGCACCAGCTGCCGTAGCTGTGCCCTTGTCCATGTGGCCTTGGCCCAGGTGTGTGACTTTGCCAGTATCAGGAGCCTCAGCTTCTAGGGTGTGGCCAGCCAAGACCACTGTGTGGCTGTGTCGCAGGTATAGCTGGGAGGCCCCCCCAGTCCCATTCTCTTCCCTCCTGCCCCTGCTCCCTGCCTGTCAAACCCTCTGTGGCTACTCATCCCCACAGGGCCCCTCGGTGGCCTGAGTACTCCTGCGTCCCAGCTGCGTGTCCTCTCCAGACGCCTCTCTGGTTGGTCCTAAGGGACCTTTCTGGTGAGGGGCACAAGTGCATCCTCCTCAGAGGCTGGAAAACCCCAAAGGAAAATGATGTCTCCCAGGCCCTGTCTTCTCATGATACCTGGGGTTCCCTGCGATCACAGTGAGGGGGAGGACCCCACAGGGGAGCAGGAGATGATGGGTGATTAGCTTCCACTTTTAGTGTAAGGTCTGAGTTAACGATGATGAAATGGCTTCGTGTCTTCCAGGCTTTCCTGGAGGTGAATTCAGACATCAGGGAAAAGCCCCCTGGGCCCCACTCTCCATAAACCGAGGCTGGTGGTGGAGAGCCAGCTTCACCCGCTGAGAAGTGCAACCAAGTAAGATTTCACTTTTAATTTTATACACTTTGGTCCTAGTTTTTAAATTACAAAACCATATTACTTCATAATAAAAATTAAACACAGGTTAATATAGCTGGTAATTAGCATATAATAAGAATTTATAGGAAAATGAACTCCCAACCTGCTTAGAGAGAAATCATGCTCTGAAGCAGCAGATGCATCTTCCTAGTTGCTATGTTCATTGTGAAGACTGTATATGATATATGATTTTCCTTGTCAGGATTGTAAGGCTGTTTCATGGCCAAATCCTGACCATCTGAGTATAATTGCTAAAGTAGCAGTTGTTGTTGTTGTTAGGTGCCATTGAGTTGGTATCCGACTCATAGCAACCCTCATAGGGTTTTCAATGGCTGTTTTGGGATTGCCTTGGGAGTGGATTGCCAGGCCCTTCTCCCATTTTTGTGGTGCTGGGAATTGAACTCGGGACCTCAGAGACTGCAGTGCAGCACTCTACCAACTGAGCTAAATCTCAGCCCCAAAGTAGCAGAGTCCGAGTTAATGACAAGTTCCTATGATTAAAGGGATTTTTAGTCATTGGTTTGGCCAGGCCTCACTGGCTGTGTTCTGTGCTGGGCATAGGTCGAGATGGGCCCAATTGGGCCCTTGGGATGCCTTTTGCTGGATAAATAGCGTAAGGGAGGTGGCCGGCTTTTGGAGCGCTTACGTTCATCTTTCCTTAGGCTCATAATGCCCTGTTTTATGTCTGTGCAGGAAAAACAACACACGTGTTTGCCTTTTGATTCATAATTCATGTTCTTGGCGCACCAGGTCTACTCATGATCACAATGGTTAATGTTTTCTCTTTTTAAGACAGGTTTGAGCAAAGCTAATATTTTGACGTTGACAGTTTGTGCTTGCTCGACATAATTTGAATATTACTTTCTTTAGCAACTGGAAGAGAAAGAAAGTACATCCCCCAAAATAAAGTTTTAGGATGTGAAGATAACTGCCACATGCAGCATTCAGGACCCATTTGTCTTCTGTTTTTTAAGAAATATTAAAAATATTTTCAGTGGCATGATATCCCCTGAGCAGTCTGCAAGATAAATTAGGGACAATGGTATCTTGCCTTTGATTTATTGCACAGCAAATGTAAATGCGTTCCTTTGCCTATGGTTCCATGAGTGAAAAATGCCAACAGTGGCTCCCTGTGATTATTCTGGGCCAAAAGCCCTGCTCTGTTGTTCTATCCATAGATGAGCTGCTAGGAGCGTTAATGTGTGAGGCGTCTTTCTCTTGGTTAATGTGGCAGAGAGGCGAGAGAAGGACGATTCCTGCACACTGGTGCCGGCAGGAGGGCCCAGCCTCCTTGGCTGAGTGCTTTTGTTAGGCAATGATGGCTGAGGCAGTGCCTGTTGTAATCACATGTCAGATGCCTCCCCAAAGTTCAGTGATAATCAGCTCGGTTTACTCTGTGCCATGAGCGTGGCTGTGACACTAGCGGTTGCTCTGGGGTGCCCCATGCTGCCTGTGGCCCTCTATTGGATCTGCCTGGCAGGAGGATGAGGATGAGGCTCTCTGCAGCAGTGGGGTCTCCTCGGCCAGCCGGCAGTCATGAGATTGGCTCTGCAGGCCACCAGAGCTGATACTCTGTGCACAGTAGTAAAAGGGAAAAGCAAATGAGGATCCATGCACCAAGTCAGCTGTGGCTCATGAAGTCCCCAACTGGCCACTTGGCCAAGGGCCTCCCAGGGCTCAGCACACTCCTGCCTCCTTGATTGGGTGCCATGTGCTAGCCATAACCACAGGCTGCTCCTGAGTCTTCACAAGAATGCCTGGCAGGAGAAGCCAGAGAAAATGTTTATAAACCTTGGAAACTTTGATCTATGTCACAAGTCCAAGGTAAGGGACAGTACAGGTGCCCCCAGGAGATTCCAGCACAGAGTGCCTGAAGTGTGTCTGCACATTCAAACAGGCTGCAGACCCATTTGCCCTCAACCTCACTCTAGAAGGGCAGCTCTTATTATCATCACCTGTGTGTCCACTGTGGACCCCAGGGGCACAGCAAGAGGCCGTGGAGACACAGGGGCTGTGCAGTTACAGCGTGAGCCCGAGGTTCTGCAGCAGCAAAACAAACCCTGCTGCCCAGGTTTGCAGGAGGTGGCAATTTGAGAGAAGGTACTTGAAGAGAAATATCTCTGCACTGGGTGTTCTCTGGCTCTTCTGAGCTCCTCTGCTCCCCCAAAGTGTTAACCTGGCCTCTGTGAGGGGTCCCTGAGCTTCTGGCATCACTTAGACCACAAGACTTGTCTTAGTGGAACACATGGCCTGTTCTTAGGAGCTAAGACGTCCTTAGCAATGGGTGGGGGGTCTCAGGGAGCTCATAGCCTGGGTAAGGAAATAAAACTAGGGCTGGTGGCAGTGGCACACTCCTGTCATCTCAACAACTCAGGAGGCTGAGGCAAGAGGATCAAAGGTTTGAGGCCAGAGGCTGCCTGTATAATTTAGCAAGACTCTGTCTCAAAAAAATAAATAAAAATAAAACAGGGTTGGGGGATGCAGCCCGGTGGTAGAGCACTTAGCAAGTGGGAGGCCTGCGTTCAGCCCCCCAGTACAGAAAACAAACAACAAACAAACACTAGAAAACAAAACTGCAGTAGAAGAAATAACCAGGAGCCGCTTGGTGGCCATCATTAGGGCCTTCTCACTAGAGAACGTTTCCCCATGTTCTGACACGGAGCACTGTCATTTTGGATCAGACACTTCTCTGTTGTGGGGCAACCTGGGCACTGTGGTGTGGTGGCACTGTCCCTGGCCTCTACTCACTAGCTGCTAGGAGCACCCTCTCCCCAGGTATGGCAGCCAAAACATGTTTCGAGATGTTTCTAGCTGGTTCCTAGGGTGCATGATACCCAGCGGCTGGCCTGCGATTGGCCTGTGCCGGGCTGGCCTTCCTGGCTCCTCTTTCTCTGTGGAGGCCTTGATAAAATACCAATGGGCAGCCAGGAAATCCCCAAATGTGTATGGAAACAGCATCCAGCTGAACAGTGAGACAGCGCCTGTGAAAACAAACGGAGACAGATAAATAAGGATACAAATCTCCCAAAGCAATAAAGAACACTTTGACATTTTAGAGCCAATATGGTATCAGAAATAGATTTTTTATCTCTATTTTTCATTTGCCCTTCAGTCTATAGATCACAACCCAGTAAAGCAAATAACAGGGCTGATGTTACTGGCTGTGTATTTTACATGATGGAGATATCATGGGGAAGCCTTCTCTTCCATGCTGGTAAATAAAAGGGCAACATCACAAGACGTAATCAAAGTCGTAAAAAATATAATCGCCGTTGAAGCAACAGACTGTGCTCTGGGCATGCTCCCGGGAAGGAAGCGCCACCGAGGCAGGCGGATTCATGCCCTCTCTCCCCGGTTTGATATAGCTATTGCTGCTATAAATAGAAACCCAGCGCATCTGTTTTCCTGGGACTGAGCTCTGCACAAATCACAGAGCACAGCCAGGCTCCCCCAGTGAAACTATGAATAGCGGGTGACCTGCTTACCGACATGTACCACAGTGAGGTGACACATCCAGGACGCTCCGCACCTGCTCAGCCTCACACCCAGGATGGCCTCAGCAGCACCGGCCTCCAGGCCACCCCTCAGGTCTGCCCAGGATGGGCTGGACCCATCAGCAGTCGCACATTGATTCATTTCTTGTCAGCCTCAGTGGCCTCCTTTACTCCCCTCACCATGTTAGTCTCTCAGCACAGTTCGAGGGGAATGGAGCTGTTTGCACTGAGCAGCATCTGTAATCCCTTTGGGGCATTGGATTCCCAGAGACCCAGGGCCTGGGGTCCAAACCTTGGGGGCAGAGGCGTGACTATGGCTGAGCCTCGGGAAGACGCCTCGGCCTTGTTCCTACACGGAGGCAGAGGTGGGAGATGTTGGGGCCTTTGCCATTTTTTGGAGCATAGACTGACTTCTCCTTGGATGTTAGAATCCAACCTCTGGGCAAGTGGAATTCAGCATGGCAGAATATAAACATCGTGAGTCTGGTGACAATAAAAGATCAACCCAGGGACAGCTGCCATGAAGGAGATTTACCACTTGGAGCGGGCTCACTCCTGCCCAGTGTAGCAGCCAGAACTGAAAGCTGGCATTTGGAGCTGACCCCGCTGCGGTTCCCTTCCCTGCTCCTGCAGTGTCTGGGTGCTGGCTTGTGCTCTCGGGTGCATGGCGTAGAGACTTTACTGCAGCTTGCCTAAATCTCAATATGTTTTGCAGAAGTAAAGGATGGCATAATTTATCACTGTTGAACATGCGCTTTGTTCAATGACAGGGTAATTAGACATTCTTTCAGCAGACACATTAAATATATACTTACACATTAAAGCGCTGTGTCTCAGATCAGCTTTGTTGATTTATTCTTTATGCCTGGATCTTTGCCTGTTGATAGCCATATAAAACTAAACTTCCATGCCAAAAAATAAAGGCGACAGGAAAGAAGCAATGGTTTCCATATGTTAACTAAGTCAAGTTCAGGGAGGGGGGACTGGCTGAAGGGCCTGAGTAGGTACACACACATAGGCATGCGTGCGCATGAGTGCGTGCATGCGTGCGTGCTGGCGGGTGCACACACACACACACCCACACTCAGCCCTCATGAACAGGCTGGGGCTTAATTCTTCTCCCTTCCTCATAAGAATTAATTATGCAGTGATCAAAATAATTTTGCATGCATAATGCTGACCTCTTTCACTAGAGGGCAACAAAACCCCAGTTTAAGGAGCCTCCACCTTTTGGTTCCAGTGACAGGAAGCATTTAATAAGATGCCATGTGGATTTCATAATGAATACCCTATTAATTTTATAGAAGTGTAAAGTCTCTTTTGAAAATCCAGTTACGATCCCACATGGACAGGATTGGGCCTCCTCAAGAGGTGGTGAGGAGCTGTTGCCCAGCTTTTTCCTCTGGCCCAGAAAGCTGGTTCTCACTTGGGGATGTGTTCTTACAAGAGTTCCCCTTGAAATCCACCGCTGAGCCCATCTCTCTAGGATGGAACGCCATATTTCGTTGATCCAAACATTATGGACGTGCCTGCAGATCCCAGAGCTGCCGCTATTCCTCAAGCTTCCAAGAGAGCATCTCCCAACCGTGGATGGAGCTTGCTTTCTACCCATGAGCCTGGCTTTCTGCCCACCTCCTTCCCTGTCCTCCCATCTTGGAGCAATCCTGGGGTAGAGCTGAACATTTCAGACGCAGCTGTCCTTTCCTGGAGTTGTGCTCAATTGTCTTCCAGAAGAGTTGGAACTTCATGGCAAAGAGTAGAGTCCATTTTCATCTCTGCCTCAAAACATCAAAGACAGAAGGTAATTCACTCACCACCAGAACATATATTTGCTGTGCTAATTCAATTTTTTAAAAGTCCACTTGATTTAACAAAAAGTGCCCCTGGACCTTCCTTTCAACTTGTAAGAAAGAAGCGTCTGTCGAGCTCTGTCGAGGAGGGAGAGTTTAGAAGACTGAAGATTGATTACACAGATCCCGCCAACTGAAAACTATTTACCTGACTTATCTTTTCTTCAGAAATCTGTTAAAAGTATTAGGGGTTATTAGAGAAATGAGACCAAGCTTCAAGTCTTGAGGATCTTTGCACCAACCGATGCATGTGCAAAGGCGATTTGCAGGTATTCTGTAGGCAGTGTTTCAGGCAGGAGGGATCTTGAGGCCTGGATTTTCCACTGGAGGAGAGACGTGGCATTTTACCAACATCACTCTCAGCATTTGCAGTTTTGCTTCCAGATATCATCATGGCCTTCTTTGACAGGGGTTCTTAGAAGCAGGTGTTCAGCTCTGTGGGGTGGCCTTACTTCCCCGAAAGGAGGAGGGCTGAGTGCGGTGGGGATGGGGTAGAGATATCCAAATGTGGTTTTCATTATATGCCGACAGCCCTGGTGAGGAAGGGCTGGGGGGGCAGGTGTGAAGCACACACGGCGTTCCAGGGTGTTTTCAGTGTCCTCTGCGTCCTCATGCTCGTCTTCAGGTCTGAGCTCTGTGCGGCTACAAAAGCTCCGCCTTTCTGTGTTCCTGGGAAACTGCTGGTGTGCTCTGCCCTGACGTGAGCAGCATCTGCGTGGCGCCTGGCCTCTCCAGCTCACTGGGCAGCCACTCGGACTGTCCAGTCTGGAGTATTTGACGGTTTCCTTTGAGACGTAACTCATTACACAAAAGCAGAGTAAATGAAAAATACTCCAGAGAGGGAACAGATTGTTAGCTATAGATTAGAAGCACAGCCTAATCCTTCACAGGCATTAAATATTTAACATAATTGCACCACAGATGCCACGAAGATGTCGGCATTGTTTAATTAGACTTAATTAAACATAAGGAAAAGTCTAATACTAATTCGGGTCGAGGTTTTTAATCGATTACAAAACCTCCCCCTCTGAGGTCCCGTGTGTTCTCTGTGTGACACTCAGCTTCATAATAACAGGAAGGCAAGGGTGTCTGGGGGGCAGAGAAGCAGGAGAGAAGAACTCAGACACTGTCCCTGAGCGGCAGGACTGTGTGAGCGGGGGAGGCTGAGGATGCTTTTACGGTAAAGAAATTGTGTGAAGATCTGACCCCTCCCAACATGGTGGGTGTACGGTTTCTCTCTTTCTCTCCCCTCATTGCTGATCTGAAACCTTTTCATTGGGGTGGGTTCACAGAGGCTTTAATCACACATACACACACACACACACACATATACACCCATGTGTAAGTGCACACACACGCACACATGGAAAGTGTGGTGTGCAAACTATGCTGATAGGAAAATGGAAAGTGTGACAAATCATTCTTTGACCATCTGCTTCCAAGAGTAGTTCCAAGAGCTACTCAAGGGCCAGCAAGCGCCTTCCCTGCACTAGAAAGTGTGGCCGCTTAGAATCTGTCATTGAAGTAACACTCTCCCCTCATACCAAGGCTGGAGTTTGGGAACATGTTATTTTGATTTCCTGCATGCCATGTCTCTAAAAGGATACCAGGTGGCCACCAGGGCCACAATATCTAAGGTCTGCTGCTTTTGACATTGACTGCCTCAGGCAACACTGTAACTGGATGCACCTCTCCTGAGTGTACTGCAAGAGTGGCCTGCTGTGTCCAGGTCCCCATGGCGGGTTGTGACTCATAATAGGCACCTGTGGTATCTGGGCCCTGAGGCACAGGAACTCAATTGGGAGAAACTTATGCCAAAGAAATAATCATGAGGTATGTGAAGACTGAACCAGACAGATGTTCACTATGTTGTTGTTTAAAATAACAGCAGGTGAGAAACAGCCCAAGTGTTTGCTCCGTCCTACACAGTCTTTGAAAGGCTGTGCTGGAGAGAGATGGGAACTGGCCAACGAAGCAGCCAGGGGAGCTGCTGCTAGCTTTCCAGGCCTCGGGGGTCCCACTAGTTCTGGATTCCCACCCAGGTAGAAGGCAGGGGTCTCTGCCCTGTGGAGGAGATGGGGCCCTAGGGAGGGAGACCATCGGTATCCCATGGCTGAAGGAGATCAGGTCCCCAAGGTTCAAGAAGCCAGCAAGAGCAGCTGCTGCTGGACTTGTGGACTCCTGAGGGGGTCCAGGCCCAGGGTCAGCAGGAGGTCATCTGAGAAGCTGTAGGAAGGGTGGAAATACCATGTCAGAGGGCAGGTATCTGGTGGGCAGGGTGTGAATCTCCCAGTGGTGAGGGTCTGGCGAGGGCATTTCCGGTGGGGAAGCCAGAGGCAAATGTCCAGAGGGTCTCGCCCATCACAATGGACGCAAGACCTTGGCTGTGCCTTGCTTTGCTTGTCTGTGAAAGTCAGACCCTCCAGCCTGCTGGCTGATTCTGTGAGCCAAAGATGCCCTTCCACCAGGACACTCCTGGATATTGAACAGCTGCTGCCATGACAGGTCACAACGGCATAGCGCCTGAAGGCAACAAGCGCTGATTACAACACTCGCACAGTTCCGGAGGCCAGAAATCCACACTGAGTTCCATGGGGCCAAGGGCAGCGTCTACAGGGCTGCTTCCTCCAGGAGTCTTAATGTAGGAGCCATTTCCTGGCCTTTCCCAGTGTTAGGAGTTGGCCCTGGGGCCCCATATCGCTCCTCCCTCTGCCATCCCATCACCTTCTCCAGACTCTGACCCTGCTTCCCTCTTGCAAGGCCCCTGGCTATTCCACTTGGGTCTGGGATTACCCTTGGATAATTATTCCTTGGGTCTGGGATTACCTAAGGCAGCTTCCTACCTCAAAATTATTACCATCCTTGAGCCTGAAAAGTCCGCTTTACCAGGTAAGGTGACATAGTCACAGGTCCCAAGGATTGGATAGGAATGTTTGGGGGAGTAATTGCTCTGCCGACCACAACAGTTCTTCTGCCTAAGTCAGAAATTGTGTCGAGCATGAATGTGTCAGTGTGGTTGGAGTTGGGGTGGGTGCACAAATGCACCGTCGGTATGCTTTTGTGTATGCATGTATTTACCACCAATGAAGACAGAGCACATGTCTGCTAAAAGGGGAACGTTTGCTCCTGGGTGGGGAGATTGTGGGTGGCCTGGTTTCCCTCTGCTTCTTTACGTCCACTCTCCACTTTCTCTCCATTTCCACATTCTGTTATGGTTGTACTTTGTGTTATTTTTATTGTAAGCTTAAAAACCCTGTGACCCACAATGCTAACTACAACTTTAGGACTAGCCTGTTAGTTTTCTATAGGAAACATCAAAATAATTTGGAAATTAACATATTTGTCTTTGACAAATGGTCTAGAGCCTTAAACTTAATAAATTACCAAATGTCAAAACATTTTTTGACCTACAATCTCATTAATTCTTCCCGCATTGGCAATATCAGTAATTTATTTGCAAAAGCTGTAGAAATTGAGATTTTCACTCAAAGCCAAGAATGTTAATTTTTGGAAAATTGAATTTTTCTGTATTGTTGTTGTTGTCTATTATTAAGGACTCTCAATTCAGTTATACAGCAAAATCTCCCCCTGAGATTTCAGAAAAACACAGCTTCCCAGGCACATCCAGCCCAACTGCCGCTGAGAAAGAGGCCTGGACCGCATGTTTTGCAAACCGTTCCCATGGCTTTGCCTTGGACACCGGTCTTTGGTGTCTGTCTTGGTGTCTGTCTTTGGACCATTCTGGAAGCTGTTGCTCTGGTCTGCAGATTCATCATTTCTGCCCATTGCTGGGGTACTGCCCTGTTGAAACCACATCCACCAGACACTGACAAACTGGTATAAAACTGTCACCCACGCGTGGGCACCATCACTGGGAGACACTGATGCTGTAATGTGAGTGTCATCAAAGTTCATGTGCTGGGGACATAATCCCCACAGCAACACTGCTGAGAGATGAGAACGCAGAGGGCATCGGGCCACAAGGGCTCTGCCCTCATGCATAGCAGAAGGTCACTGTCCTGGGAGTGGGTGCCTTATCTCAGGAGCGGGTTTGTTGTGAGAGCGAGGTTGGCCCCTCTTGCTCAGTCACATGCTCCTTTGCCACTGTGAGGCTGCCTGCCCCACTAAGAGGCAGCAGGAGGCCCTTGCAGACACAGCCTCTTGTTCTTGAACTCCTTGGCCTCTGGACTTCAAGCCTAACCACCGTCTACTTTTATAAGTGTCCCAATCTGTAGTGTTCTCTTATAACAGCATGTGTAACTGAGCAGAGCCTTTCATCCTGTGTGTGCTTCAGCCCTGGCTTGGATCCTAAGTCTGACATCATTGAATGCCCTCCCCCCCCCATTTTCTAGGGTTCCGCCGGGTGTAATGGGAGTTGTGGAAAGATATAGTTCCCTTCCTCATAATCCCTGGAGTTGGGCCACTGGGATGCACCCAGGGCTAATGGTTGCCTTCTGCGAAGCAGGCTCTGGGCACGGTATTCTGTGTGCAGCATCAGCCTGACTGAGCGGGGTTCACACACTTGGGGTGCCTTCCTTTTTCTGGCTGAAGAAGCCAGAACATCCAGCCTTCAAGTGGTGAAGTTAAGGTTGGAGGCGCCCATCTGTCCCTCTGCCTCACCCCAGTCCTGATGGGATGCTTTGCAGGCCTGAGCCAGCCTGCTCTCCCTGCCCAGAGCTGTCTCTTCACTCCGACCTCACCCCAGTCCAGGCTTCCCTCATCTTCCCATCTCTGCAGTGCAGATCTTCACCTGTTCCTCTGTCAAACCCATCTGTGGATCCTCGTTGGTCATTGGATAGTGTCTCAGCACCCACCGTTATGGCAGACGCTTCAAAACCTTCCCTGTCCAAATTACCGCAGATCACCTTCCATGTTGGTAAGCAAGCACAGGGAGCTCGGGGCCAGGCACACCCTCTCCACACTTGAACAAGGCATGCTCACGCTCACTGCCAAGCCTCTCCCTTTCATGTTCTCTCCATGGAGACCCTTGTCTTTCTCTGTTCCCTCTGTGTCCTTTCTGACTGACCCAGGTCACTTCTGCCCCAGGGTGGCCTTCTTGACCCATCTTGTCAACACTGGCTGCCTCTTCTCTGCCCTCTTGCCTGTGCTAAGTTTCCTCCAAACAATTCACCTGCACCTTCTCTGCTCCTGTTGCCCTGAGACTCTGCTCTTCCCCGTGGCTGTAAGATCTTGTAGGGCCCTGGATTCCATCACCTACTAACATGCATGGGTGCATACACACACAAAGAAAAGAAAAGAAAGGAAGGAAGGAAGGAAGGAAGGAAAGAAGGAAAGAAGGAAGGAAAAACAGTAGGGAAAAAAGGAAAGAAAAAAGAGAAAGAGAAAAGAAGAGGCTTGATTGCCATGTGATAGTGTTCCACATGGGGCCTTTAGGAAGTGACTGAGTCCTAAGGGGTGAGCCCTGGTGGTGGACTGGAGCCCTTATCACAGGGATAGAGGGAGTGGATTCTTCTCCTTCAGCCTCGATGCCAACAGAGACATGCGTTCCTCCCGTCTAGGGAACCAGTGCTCCAGATGCCATCTTGGAAGCAGAGACTGGCCCTCACCAGGCACTGAACCAACTGGGGCCTTGGTCTTGGTGTTTTGTTACAGTAGTAGGCATGGACTAAGTTGGCAGGATGCTTGCCTTCTCCTGACCATGCACGAGACAGGTGGCACCATCTTTTCTTCCTACCTCTCTCAGATTCCTGAAGCTAAATTAAGGTGAAACAAGAGAAATCTCTGAGATTATTTAAAACTTTCTCTGAGATGGTACTGGAAAATGCTGCAGCAATGCTCATTTAGGCAAATTCCTTCTGGCTGGATTCAAAGATCCACATTTTTCTTTTCTCATATTTTACTTTCGTTGAAATTGGGCTGTCATAAAAATAAAAAGGTACAATAAATACAGCGATCTTCTCTGAATTTAGATATGTTTTGCAGTTATTGGTGTTAGAGTTGAGGATCATGGGACCACTTTTTAAAAACCTCAATGCCTTAACAGGACAGCTGGATCATATTTTCATAGTGACTTTAGGGTAGTTAGTGTGTTGCATACATGATACTGTTTGCAAACACCCAAGTAGGTTTATTTAGTTTATTTATTTGTTTATTTATTGCAGTTACCAGTGGTTGCACCCAGGGCCTCCTGCATGCTAGGCAATTGCTTCACCATGAAGTGGTAACCCCAGACCTTTTATATGTCTTTATTTTGAAACAACATCCCAGTAAGATGTGCAGGCTGCCTCTGGCCTTGAGTTTATGATCGATCTGCCTCATCTTCCTGAGTAGCTGGGACTACCCAAGTGTGCCACAGTGCCTGGCCCCATGTAAATTCTTGAGGTGAAGGGAGAGTTTAAACGACCCTTGGAACGTAATTGTTTCTGGTGAGAACAGGAATTGCCTTTACCTACTCTGAAAGAGACAGGCGAGGTGGACAGGCTGCCCATGGGTCCGACTCCAAAGGCTGGGCTCCATTACCTCACGGGCAGGAATCACACATAGCCCCACACTGAGAACTCCATTTGCTTTTATCTCCTTTCTTCTTGAATTTTAGCCTCAGTCATGATGCTGTATGTGGTTTGTTCAAGGGCTTGAATTCATCTTCCAAATAAATTGCTCTCCCTTTTCTGCAAGTACAGATTTTAGCAGCGATGGTATAAAATCACTCAATCACAGGCATGAGGAGGCTGCCTCAAGAGAAGCTGTCTGGGGGGACTTACTGCGCACAGACCACAGGCTCCTTTTTACGGGTGTCTTTACACGTGGAGCAGGCGCGAGGGTGAGGCTGTCTCCAGCCCTGCTCCCTGTCACTGAAAGCCTCCATTCAGACCTGGGTGGTTCAAGCAGGGGCCTAGTGGGATGTGGAGATCAGAAACCACATGCCCCTCCCTTATTCCCTTGGAGCCCCTGCTCTTCCCCAGTCCCCCACAGCCTGTGTCCTCTAGCCCCTGTGGCTCTCAGGGGTCCCCTGATCTGCCCGGCTCTCCCTGAGTTGGTACCCAGCCTCTCTGAATGTGTCCGTGACACAATTTTCCTTCTTAACGGCATTAAAAACGTTGTTGTTTTCTATATTATTCAAGATCTTGCTCACGCAAAAGTGTTAATTTGAAAATGGTTATTTGACTGGGGCTGCTAGCAGTTGATGATGCCTGAAGACGATCTGAGGATTCCCTTCTGATGCGCAAAGCAGTGTAGCACTGGGCTGAGGACCGCTTCGTCTGGGAGACACTTGGCTTCTCCCAGCCTCAGGTCCTCATCTGTGGAATGCAGACCAGGGTGTGTCTATTCCAGGAGGACCATGTGTGTGGATGTTCCCAGACTTGTGGTTTGCACCCCAGTGCTACCCTAAGAGCTGGATCATCCTGGGCCAAGTTTCAAACTCTCTAATACTCAGTGTCCTCTGTGAGAGGTAGGCATCGAGTCCGCCTTGTAGACTCTGTTGAAGATTGGATGAAATGAGAGCTTGGACATGAGGTCTCTGGCGTGCCACCTAGGCACACGAGGAGTGATAGACATTATGATCGCTATGTTCTAAACTCCCCAAAACCCATTTCAGAGATGAAAAAGCTGATTGGACATTCATTTCGATAGGAACCTCAGGAAATCTCCTTCCAACCTGCCCCAACCCAAAGGGTGCAATTTCCTGGTGTTTAATCTCATCTACTGCCTTCTTAAGACCTGGCCATGGATTCCCAGCACCTGCAGGGCAAAGCCGCTCCCTGTGGCCTAAGTGGGCTGTGGATACGATGGCCACAGCCCCACGGCCTCTCCAGCCTCCTTGTCCCATCACTTCCTCTGGCTACAGTGTGGGTTCCTCTGATCCCAGCCCCGGCAGACTCTTCTCTTACCCCATCCTTTCTCACCCAGACCTTGGTAACAGCCTCCCACAGTCTGCCGCTCCTCGCAGGTACCCCATGTGCTCTCAGGGCACTCTGCTCATAGGATGTGTCTGGCTGTGAGCCCTTTTGGCATTGGGTGGGTGTCCACGCCCCACTGGCTCCTGGGTGCTGCATCCTCCTCTTTGACTTGGCCATGGTGGGATGGGGTTGGTATCTGCAGAAGATGTTCTTACTGGGGACACAGTGACTAAGGACAGAGGCCCTCCCCAGGTGTGGAGTTGTGGCTGTATGTGGCTGAGATGGTTGTTCCCACCGATGAGGCGGTGAGGATTCCAAGGCCAGCAGTGCCTGGACCTGCACTGTGGAGTCTAATGGAGCAGCTTGAGCCTGGGGCCCGGGCTCCTGCTCTGGGAACGTGGGCTGTTGCGGAAGACCAATTTATTCACGCAACATGTTTATTTATTTATTCAGTTTATTCTGGCAATGGAAAATGACTCCTTAAGTGTTTTTTTCTCTCTCCTTCTCTCTATGTCTCTGTGTCTTTCTCTGTCTCTCTGTCTGTCTGTCTGTCTCTCTTACACACACACATACACACACACTCAAACCCAGAATTCAAATCTTGCTTTCAGACTTGACACCAGGAAAAGGCGCTAGGTCTTCAACATGTTTTTATGATCACCTGGCATCATTACTTCTGACAGGCATGTGCTTCTAGTTGATGCTTCCTTCGTAACCAGGTGCTCCGGGGAGGCACGTTGAACACCCACAGCTATGTCCGTGGGAGGGGGGATGAGATGGTTCCAATGTCCCTGGAATTGTGTGCTGGCCTTTCTGCTGACCACCAGGGATTGCTGGCCATGTGTGGCTTCTGAAGACCCAGCACGGACTCACCATCGTCCAGCTGAATGCTGGGAGCGGGAAGGGACTGGAGTGGGTGTAGCCTTGCTGAGAACAGGAGTGTGGTCCCCGTGCAAGGTAGAGCAGGGAGCCCAGTGCTCGGCACCCTCCTGTCCCGGGAGAACCGTGTTGCCCCTCGACTTTCCCCAGTGAGTCAGCTAGTTCATAAGATCAAACTGAATGCCTCGAGTAGACTATGCTGTAAAGAAGCTTGACTTTCTGTCACAGACCTGCTCTGCAGGGAAAGAAGAGGCGCAGTGCACTGTGCGGGTCCCACTCTTGGAGGAGTTTCCTTTGATGTGCCTGTGCTCCGGGGACTCACTGAATCATTGATGCAGTCAACAGACTTCTTTGAGAGTTTCTGACGAGCAAGGCACTAGAATGCACAGGGCCGTAGCTTGGCAGAGCCTGGCCACACGTTCTTCTTGCATCTTCACCTACTCACTTGCTATGGTATTTTTCATTTTAAAAAGTCCTGCTTAGCAGGGAATGTATTCGTCTGCTTAGGCTGCTAACAAACACCCTAGCCTGGGGGCTTAAACAAGAGACATTGATTTCTCATGGTTTTAGAGGCCGGAAGTCCAAGATCGAGGTGCTGGCAGATTTGGTTCTGGTGAGGACTCTGTGCCTAGCTTGCAGAACTTCTTGCTGAGCTTTTGAATGGCAGAGAGACAGAGTGATCTCTCTCTTTGTACAAAGCCAAGAATCCTGTCATGGAGTCCCCACTGCCCCCACCTCATCTAAGCCCAATCACCTCCAAAGGCTCCATTTCAACCTATGGATTTGGGGGATGTGACTCAGTCCACAGCAGGGAACCTACTGGTTCTGAAAAATCTTTAGATGTGGAGAGGCAGAGGTCACAGATCAGCTTGCAGCTTCCTGGTGTAAGCATTTTCTCCCTGAACGATGTTGATATTAGATTTTGGGGAACAGCAACTCCCATCCCAGCCTGGCCTGGAAAATTCCCCAGGCAGCTAAAGTCCAGCAAATCAAGCACAGCAGTAATGCGTCCACAGGTAATAGGTCATTCAGGTGATTGGCACACAGAAAGGGCAGAATCAAGTAAACCTGTATGTCATTTATCTTAAGTCATTGCTCCTAAACCAAGATCAGAGCCTGGGCTGCCCTGTGTGGTTGCGCCTTGCTTCCCTTCCCCGCCTCTCCTCCCATCCTGCAGCCCCCTCCCCTGCTTGGAGACCTCCTTACCCAGCCCTGTCTGCAGAGCCTCCCAGTTTTGATCGACTTCCTCCCACTGCCTGCAGAGTGGACATCGCTGTTGTCACTCTGGATGGTAATCCAGGACAGCAGAGCTGGCAGGAAAACCCCGGAGGACGGGGATCTGCTGACCTACCAAGGGTGTGGAAGATAACTGTATGATGGACACGAGCATGGGAGAAGGAAATGCGGGATGTGACAGTAACATCTACTTGAGGTTATGACATTTAGACCTGGAAGGAGCCAGCCTTGGCTCCAGGACCATGAGGAGCGCCCTGCAATCATCAAAGGGCAAGGCTGCCCAGGGCCCCAGCTGGGAAGGACATGGGGTAACCTGGGGATAGCCAGGGGACACTGACTTGCCTTGCTAGAGGGGGAGGGGCCAAGCCTTGAGGGGTGCCATCAGGGGAGGACAGGCAAGCCTGGGTCAGTGACACTCCCCGCGTGCCCTCCTGGGCCCAGATAGCCCCTGCAGCCTCGGGGCTGAGGTTGAGTGGGAGGGAGGCCTTCAGGCCAGCCTGGTCTCCATGTCCTTGTCACTGCCCAGCACCAGTACTGCTCACTGCTTGCAACCTTGGTTTCTCCTCTTCTTTCAATATTATTTTTTCAAAGTAGTGTATAAATGTACCTTTGAAAATTAGTACAGAATGTGGAATCAGAGGTAAATTTAATGTGAGCATTGGATCACTTCTCAAATGATTTGTTATTTATTGGGCTATGTGTTTTTAATTCACATGATGTTTTTGTTGGGTGCTGTCCAGTCACATCTGACTCATAGCAACCTGATGTACAACAGAACGAAACACTCCCAACACTGTGCTGTGCCCAGCACTATGTCAGTGCTTCTCTGCTACTCATAGGGTTTTCAATGTCTGATTGTTTCAGGATTGTTTTTGGGAGTGGGCTGCCAGGGCCTTTATTCATATATATACTTTTATATAACAAAATATTGGCCATTTTAAAATGAATATTTTAGTGGCACTTAGTACATTCAAAATGCTGTGCAACTACCTCTGGTTCCAAAACATTTTCATTATGTTAAAAGGAGCACCCACACCCACTGAGCAGTTAGTTATTCTCCATCTCCTCTGCTTCAGCTCTTGACAACCACCAGTCTACTTCCTCTTCTGGAGATTTCCTATGAATGGAATCATACACAGTGTCATGACCTTGATGTCTAGCTTCTTTCACTTAGTGTGATATTCTCAAGGTCAATCCACATTGTAGTATGTGTCAGACTTCATTCTTTTTTGCTGTCTTCATTCTATTATATGTAGATAACACAACTTGTTAATTCATTTTTATTAGCTTCTTATCACTGTGACCAAATTACCTGACAGAAATAATTGAGAGAGGAAAGATTTATTTCGGCTCATGGTTTCAGAGGGTCAGTCCATCATGGTGGGGAAAGCATGGTGGTGGTTGTTGTTAGGTGCCATGAGTCAGTATTCGACTCATAGTGACCCTGCGTACAACAGGCGGCACACTATTGTCAGTGGTCTCTGCTGTTCATAGGGTTTTCAATGGCAGATTGATCATTTTGGGAGTGGGTTACCAGGTCTGTCTCCCAAGCCTATAGCACCTGGTGTTGTCAGGCAGTCTCCCATCCAAGTACTAACCAGGCCCGACCCTCCTTAGCTTCTGAGATCTGATAGGGCCGGATACCACAGGGCTATGGCTGCAGGCTTTAATTAAGAGAGGAAAGATTTATTTTGGCTCATGGTTTCAGAGGGTCAGTCCATCATGGGGGGAAAAGCGTGGTGTAGGAGCTCAATTCATGGAGGAGGCCAGCTGTTCACATCACAGCAGACCAGGAAGCAGGGAGTGAAGGTGGAACAGGGGGCCAGGTGTTACTTTCAAAGCCTTCTCCCCTGTGACCTGCTCCTGCAGCCAGGTCTCACCTGCTAGAGGTTTCTGGCTTCCGAAACAACCTCACCAGCTGGGACCAAGCTTTCAAACACATGAGCCTATGGGGGATAGTTCAAGTCCAAATCATCAACTCCATATATCTGTTGATGAATATATTTGTTGCTTCCACCTTTTGGCTACTCTAGACAGTGTTCCTGTGAACACGTGTATTTGTGAGTTTGTGTGGATAACTGCTTTCAATTCTTTTGAATACATAGCTAAGAGTGGAATTGCTGGTTCATAGGTTAATCCTATGTGTAACTTTTTAACCAAAGGTCAAATTGTTTTCCACAGTGGTTAGACCATTTTATATTCCCATCAGCAATACACAAGGGATCCAATTTCTCCACATCCTTGCCAACACTTATTTTTCATTAAAAAAAAATTATAGCTATCCTTGTGGGCATGAGTGGTATCTCATTGTGGCTTTGATTTTCATTTGTATAAAAACTAATGATGCTGAGCACCTTTCCATGTACTTGACGTACACTGATGTACTCAAGTCTTGTCATTGTTCACTTGTTTGTGTTTCTGTTGCCAAGTTGTAATGGATCTTTATGTACAGTTTAATGGATACTAGACTCTTGTCAGGTATGTTATCTGCGAATACTTTCTCCCATTCTGTGGATTATCTTTTCCCTCTCTTGATAGTATCCCTTGAGGCATAAAAGTTATTCTTTATTTTGTTGTCCCTGCTTTTGGTGTCATATTAAAGATACCATTGCCAAACCCCAGGTCATGAAGATTTACCCTTATGTTTTTATTCTAAGAATCTTATGATTTTAGTTCTTATATTTGGGTTTTTGCTTTATTTTGAGTTTATTTTTATATATGGTGTGAGATAGGGGTCTAATTTCATTCATTAACAGGTGGGTACCCAGTTTTCCCAGCACTGACTGCTTTGGGGCTATGTACTCTGCACTTTTGCTACAATATTTATTTGTTGCTACAATTAAAATAGTTGCTTTGTGATCAGAACACTTAAAGTAAAATGATTGGACCTAATTTCCAGTTGACCTAAGAATCTGTGTCACCAAATATTCTGTCCAAGTTTAGACTTCCACCTAGCCACATATCTTATTGGCATTGGCAATCCTTTTGCACTGTTACAAAAGTTAACCTTGGGTTCAGCTTTCTCATCTGTATTTGTGTTGTTATATGCCGTTGAGCCAAATCCAATTCATAGCAACCCTATGTACAACAGAACAAAACACTACCCAACACCATACCATGCCCAGCACTATTGCCAGTGCTTCTCTGCTATTCAACGGGTTTTTAATGGCTGCTTGTTTTGGGAGTGGGCTGCTGGGTCTTTCTAAGCCTACGGCATCTAGTGTTCCTAGGTGGTCTCCCATCCAAGAACTAAACAGTCCGGACCCTGCTTAGCTTCTGAGATCTGACTAGACCAGATGCGAGGGTGAGATACACATCCATGAGTACAAAGAGGACTTTCACTATGGTCAAATTCTCTGTTGGGGTGTTGTCAATGGAGATGGAGAAGAGCAAGGAAATTTTTAGACAGTGATGATTTATGTTTCTAAACAGAGCCATCTCAGCAAAACATGCCGGTGGATTTCAGAACAGTTGACTGGCCCTGTTCCACATGACTTCCAACATACGGGTGTTAAACCGCTGTCAATGGACAAACGCTTCATTTCCTAGATGCAAAACCGAACCCTGAATATCCTTCGGCAGTGTTTCCTAGGTTACCTACCTTTTCTCATTCCTTTTCACATGCAAATCCCACTCACTTAGGCACTGTTAGGAAAGACACTGCGGCTATTTGTGGGAAATATTTGCTCAGATTCCACACAATGCCCACATGGCCTAGGGTGGTCAGGAACCCAGCTCCTCACTCAGAGGCACTCGGGATCCAGTCTCACGTATGCGGTGCAGCATTGTGGCACATCTGTAAGTCCTCCCTCGTGGGGCTGTCCTCGGCGTACCTGAAGAGAATCGTCGGTTTCTATGACATTCTTCCAATGACAGTGGCCGCGGGGGACTCCACAGAGGAGCACAGTTTATCCTGTCTCTACGGCAGCTGTGGCTGGCATCTTCTGTTCTATAACAGCTGCGTTTGAAGTTGGATTGTGGGGGTTAGAGCAGGTTTTCAGAGGAAACCTCCTCAGTCCAAAGGATTTTAGTACAGGAATGACTTGCCTGTCTCAGAGCCAGGAACAGTATTTGTGGGGTTTGAGCATGCGACTCGGAGGTGATCCCACCGAAAGTCACGGGACCACACACAGGAGGTCTGAGATCACGTCACTAGCGGCGTCCAATCTTCCTATTTTGAAGTAAAAGATAAAAGAGACTAAGAAGGGAAAAGTTGGGTCTGTTGCCATGAGTTAAAATTTCTGTATAATAAGAAATAACAACTGAGACAGGAAACAAGTAAGCCCACAGGAACGTCTGCAAGGCCCGAGCAGGGCAGTGACTGAGTAGCCCAGACACTGACTTGGAACAAGCCATGGAGCAAGTGTGAAGCTGGCACAGAAGCGGTGTTCATAGTCCTCAAATTAGGATTGCCAAATAATAGAGAATTTGATTTTCAGAAAAACAATATGTAACTTAATATATGTGTATCAGCAGTATTGCATGGGCAAACGTATATTAACAATATATGTTAACAATATACTGAAATTCCAGTTTAACTGGGTGCCTGGCATTTTAGTGCTAAATTTGGCCACCTTGTTTTAAATAAAGGAGTTGATGACTGTTTAGGGAAGTGATGGAGGATTATGAAGAAGCGATTCACACACTATCAGAACGCTGCTCATGAGGAAAAGTGTTCACCTCCCTAATATTTTGCTCACCCTTTGTAGAGAAAAATAACAGAAACTGTACTAAGATCTGTTAAATTAACGTTTAAGAAACTAGAACGTTAATATTACTGGGGATCGTGCGTGCCGTAATCATAAATTGAGGGTGGCAACAAAAATGGCTACAATTCCTTATAAAAACTATTCATAAAAATGCACATAAAAATCTAACCCTCCTTAGACACCACGGCTGCCTTCAGGAAGCTAGGCCGAGGAAGAGGCTGCAGGCTAGCCACCATTAGCAATGCCCACTGTCTGGTCCTCACGTCAGGCGGCCCAAGGGCCTGGCAGAGCACCAGTCTGCACAGGGGTTCCTCAGCCCCAAACCTGCCCTACTCCCAGTTCCCAGAGTGAAAGTCTGGGTCCTCATAAAGGCCACAGAGGTCTTGCTTCCCTTGACCCCAGGCCTCTCCCACCTGTTCCACCTCTCCCTTTGCTTGACCCCCATCAGCCTCCGGCTGCCCCACCATCCCCTCCTGTCCCAAGCCTCCTCTCCAGGGGCAGCTTCCTGGTTCACCTTTTTCTCTAGGTCTCTGTCGCCTTGCCAAAGAGGTCCACCAGCCACACCCTTCGGACCTGCCTCTTCCCCTCCTCCTACCAGCCTCTTACACCTCTGCTTATGGGGCTGATTTCCCATCCTTCTTCACCTGAGAATATGTAACTAAGTTCACCATTGTTCTCTGGTGGTATTTGTCCTCAACAAGGACCTTTATATTACAGGAAGTTTTGTCTCTCTACTTTGAGTTGCTGCTCCATAACATTTTTAAATGAATGAATGAGTGAATGTAAAAGTCCAGCGAGAGCAGAATGTTTGGCAAGATTGTGACTGGGCCCTCTTGAGAGCTTTCAGCCATTAATGTACTCGTCATAACGTCAAGTGAGAGGATGGACCAGAAATCACCAGGTGAGAGGAGAGAAGAGCACAATCCTACGTCAGCCAGGAGTATGGCCCTGGAGCACAATCTATCCTTTAGATTAGGACCCAGAGGGACTGCAAAGGATCCTCGTGGAGAAATGATCAGTGATGAACACAAACAGGAAGTATGAGTTAATGTCGCCAAAGTTCTACTGGAATTTTAAATAAAAAGCGAGCCGAGAGGACAGCAGGCCTCTTCAGGCAGATAGAATTGACTGACAGATTGGGACCCTGCACCCTAAGAAGACAGTGGGCGACAATGGGTGCTCTGGAGGGGCTGAGTTTTGGCCATGTGAGATCCAGAAGGTCCCATTCAGGTCGGCAGCCTCCTGGCACCCCGCCCCCACCCAGCTGTCTCACTTCCAGCGAGGAAGCTCTTCATCCTTCCTAAGTGTCTCACTGCTGGGATCCTCTGAGAGTGAAAGGTGCACGCGAAGCCAAATTGCCCCCTTCCCTCTTCCTGGAACAGCTTCGGTGTGGTTCACACGCCTCCACTCTGAAGGAAGCATGCTGAGAGAGCTGGAGCCCTCTCCATGCAGGCCACTCAGGCTGGGAGCCGGCTCTGCTGGCGGGGCTGAGAGCTATCTCTGGGGAAAGTGCCTGGAGGCATTCATGCTGCCTGAATGTCCCTGTCAGGCTTGAAGGAAAAGAGTCTTGCAAAGGAGAGGCCAAGTCTCACCTTCTGTGTGGAGCACCCAATGGCTGCTCTGCTTATTGTGGGAACTTAATGACTGCATTTAAGAATGATGCACTGCTTAGTTTTGGCTTAAACTCTGCCTCCTGGTCCCTTTGACTACAGTAAAGGAAGAGGGGAAGGGAAGATGGGGCAGCTGAGTCTCTGATTCTACCCCAGCTCTCCACAGCAAACCCACACCAGCTCCACACAGCCGCCTCCCAGGTACCACCAGGCTGGAGTGGCGAGTGCCCCCAGTGAGCATGTGACCTCAGCAAGGCGAGGACAGCTTGTTGATTTGACTTGCCCCCAATAAGCTTGGAATCAAGGGCTGATTTTGTAATATGTGGATTCAAAGATATCATGGAAAGGAAGCTGCTTTTGATATTCCTTTTCATCCAAGGCAGCCCTGGATTATACCTTTTATGACACTGCTTGGCAGTGCTCATAGCAGAATTCGATGCAAGCCCCAGCACTGGTCACTTAATATTATTGGGTGCAGATATCCCACTTGCGACAAAAGAGGCCACTGGTTCTTTCATCAGGTGGGTGATGATACCTGGATGGTGCCCACGCAGGACTCCTGGGCAAAGACTCAGATGGAAGTGAGCCCTGCTCGGGCCCTGGAGCCTCCTTGTTGGCAAATCAGGAGTCCTCTTCTTCCCTAGCCCGGCAGTGAGAGCAGTGCCATGCCATGCCAATTCCATAGTAAGCTTTGCCTACTTTCAATTTCATTGGGTGGGGAGGAGGGGTGGAGAACGGAGGAGAGAGTCTAAACAAACAGCCACAGTTTGAGTATGATTGCAGCCCTTATAGTGGGACCACAGATGTCAAGGGCCAGCAGTTTAGTTAGCTGTGGGTGCTTGGTCCTGGTTAATGAGTGGATGGGTCCCTGAACAGCTCATGCAATCACCCTGCGGAGTGTTTTCATGAAGCTCAGCTGTCTACTTGAGGAGGTGCTAGAGCAGTCACCAAGTTCAACACTTTGATGGCCAAGTCAGAGAGAGAGGGAAAAAGGACAAGAGGACAGGAAAGAGGGAGAGAAAGAGAGAGAGAGAGAGAGAGAGAGAGCTAGCGAGCGTGCGAGCGAGCGCGAAGGGGTTGAAAAACCTGAAATTAAGACAGGAAGACAAAGAGATGGCACTCATGCGGAGGATGGTTGCCCCATGCTGGGCAAGGATGCCCTCAGGATCCACCATCCCCAGGATGGCGGCCATGTCCATGTACGAGCTGACAGAGTTCCTTACCTTGCTGCTCAGAAACGTCCGATCGATGCCCCCAGATCATTACAATCAATCTTTGGGCACAAAAGTGTTGGAATGGGCCCCGAGTGCTGATGCTGCGAGGCACTAGGTCTTGTCCCCATTTCCCTGAGCTCACACAGAATTTGTATTTAGGGTTAGCACCGTGCCTCATGCAGGACCCCTTGCTGGGGTGACTTAGCCTGCAGGGGCCACCCAGAGCACATGGGAAGCCCTGAGGATGGGAAGAATTAGATGAAGTTGCTGAGCTGGGCATCCAGGAGACACAGGAAGAACAAAAGCAGCCCTGTGGCACAAACCGGAGCGCATCCTGCGAGAGTTACGGGGGCTGCTCAGCTGTGCTGTCCGTCTGGAAAGCACTTGCCTTGAGAAAGAACCCCACAAAGACCTCTGAAGCGACACATCCTGTCCTGAAAGTGTGTGAGCAACTGCAGGTCCTGCTGGGCAAGGAACCAAAGACCCAGTTTACATACACTACCCAGAGGGAAGGGCCAGGCGCTGGTCTACACAGTGCTGCACCCAGGAGTGGACAGAGGCCCAGTTGTGGCTCCCTGAGACCTCTGGGCCAGGCTCTCCAGGGTCTCTGGGCTCCTTCCCGTGCTGGCTGGCTTCCCTGGAAGGCTCCTGATGATGGCCACTAACCACCCTGCACTTCCTTTGGTCAATACTGGAAGGTGTGAAAAAATCTCCTGGAACAGAGAGGCTGAGACTGCCCTTGCTTCAGCCAGCTCATTTTGAAGATGGGGTCACATGGCCTGGCCTACCTGGGACAATGGCAATTGCCTGGGTTAATGAGCCCTCTGGTCCCTTCCACTCTTGAAGTCTCTAGGCAATCATCCAGCCTGGCACCAACCATGGGACAGTGGGCACAGGACCTGAGGTTGATGGGCTCAGGACAGTTGTGGCCAAGCGTTTAAGTTCTCAGACTGTTAGGATGGGGAGGGAAAGAGACGAACAGTATCTCCACAGTAGCTCATGGGAAAGAATCATGAAGAACTAGCCTCCAACCAAGGCCCAAATCCTGCCACGGAGGTTGGAAGCTGCCAGCACCCCATGTCCTCTGCTGCAGAGCCTGGTCAGTTGAGTAGTTTGCCTTAGTGGTGATCACGGGCAGTTCTCAGAACTTCTGGTTACTCTTCTCCTCCTCCTTGTCCTCCTTGTCCTCCTCCTTCATCACCTCCTTCTGTTTCTCCTCCTCCCCGTCCTCCTCCATCTTCCAGTACTAGTGGTTGAACGCAGGGCCTCGTGCGTACTTTGCAAGTGTTCTGCCACTGAGTTGCACCCCCAGCCCCTTTTTTTTACTTTTTAAATTGAGACAGGGTCTCATTAAGTTGCTGGGGTTTGGCTCAGTTGGTAGAGCGCTGCTCTGTGCTCTCAGAAGTCCTGGGTTCAATCCCCCACACCACAAAAATGGAAGAAGGACAGGGCAGCCCACTCCTCAAGCAATCCCAGTAAAACAATCAACCATTGCAAACCCTGTGAGGGTTCCTATGAGTCTGACCCAACTCAATGTCACCCAATAACAACAGCTGCCTCTGGCCTCAAACCTGCTATCCACCTGGATCTATCTCCTGAGTCACGGGGATTCCAGGTGAGCACCACCACACCTGGTTTACATGTATTCTTAAAATGTCCTTCAACACATAGTTTTTACAAACACAGAAAGCTAAGAGTATGATGCTCATATGGAATGAAGATTATTATTGAACATTTCTTGTTGTTGTTAGGTACTGTGGAGTTGGGTCTGTGTACCACAGAACGAAACTCTCCCCAACACTGTGCCATGTCCAGTACAATGTCAGTGTTTCTCTGTTGTTTGTAGGGTTTTCAATGGTTGATTGTTTCAAGATTGTTTTTTAGGAATAGGCTGCCAGGTCCTTCTCCCACTTTTGTGGTGCTGGAGATTGATCCTAGGGCCTCAGAGAAACACTCTACCAACTGAACTAAACATACTTAAAATAGAAAGAATGGTAACACAATCCCCCACCTTCAACCCCAGATGCAGCAGTGAATGGTACATGGCCAGTCTGTCGTTCCACCAGCTTCCCCACTAGCTCTGCCATCCAGGATCTCTTCAGAGCAGGTCCCAGACTTTCCGTTTTGTTTTGGCTTTTAGAAACATCAGTGTTTAGTGTCTGAGAAATAGCAGAAATTATTTTGTATTAGTTTATTTGGAATTCAACCTGCTAAACATAATTCAAAACTCATGCTGAGCTGAGGCACTGCTTTTTTCCCCTTAGGCAAGCTGAGTGGTTCCTCTGTGGGGATGGAGGGCCTGGGTGGGAGGTGAACACTGTCCAAGGCGTCAGTCCCAGCAGGCACAGCCTCCCCAGACCCAGCAGGCTTGCTCTCCTCATTCTCCACCAGGTGAGACAGTTGTCCCTGTTGTGGCTAGTCTCCTGGTGGAATCCCAGGCAGGGAGGGAGGGCACATGGACCTAGGCCAGCCTGCCCACGAGGTCCAGCTGAGTCTGCAGCAGCCTCCGATGTCTTCTCCAGCTGAGGGGCTGCTGCTCGGTGGCCATGTGGGCTTCCTGCCTTTGTGTGATAAGACGATACTGAGGCCAGGTCTGACCAGCCCCCGGGAGAAGGTAACGTGGGCTTTGTCTCAGACTGGGCAGGGCGAGGAAGGCTATGCAGAGAGCAGAGAGGCTCCATGGTGCCCAGGTGGATGATGGAGCCTGCCCTGCAGCATCATCTTCCCTCCTGTCACTAAGCCACGTGGAGTCTGTGCCATGGAATCTCTCCTGTGTGTGCTATCACTGAGCTCCTCAGCAACACAGACCTAAGGGCTGATCTCTGCAGCCCCGTGCAGCAGTGGGAGAGCTGACCCCTGGGGCCTGATTCGATGCCTCAGCCTGAGCCCCTCATGCACATTATGGGCTTCTGAATGCCCCAAGTGCGAACCCATTGGTGTAGCTGGCCTTGCTTGGATGCAGGAGGTATTATCCCAGTGACTGGCTTTCCTTCTGGGGACATTTTTCCTCTCTACGTGCTGTCTATGGGGAACAGCTAAGAGGAAAGTATAGTTACTGGAAAGAAGAATTGGAGGAGAGAGAATGTGGGTGCCATTGGCCCTCCATTCACTTCTTATCTCACACAGCGGAAGCACAAGGCAGGCAAATCATTTGGTCTTCCTGCCATATTGAACCCTTTCCCACCTTCTGTTAATCACAATGGGAACTTGCCAGAAAGGCTGGGAGGCTCCTTGCAGGTAACCAGCCACAGAAGCATGGATTTGAGTTTTACTAGAATTCTCTCGGTCCCTGGGGCAACTGCTTCCAGCTTCTCTTTGGAGTGTGTATGACCCAGGACTGATGTCTTACGCTGGGGCCTCAGCACCCACTCTACCGTTGGTCGTGCCCGTGATCACATCAGATATTTGCAGAAGCCCACAGAAGGGGCTCACACACCCATTTTGTATGTAAGGAAGCCAAGTCCCAACAAGGTGAGGTTCTCTGTCATGTGGTAAGTCAGGGCCACCCTCAGTGCGGGTCCTGGGGTTTTCACTACTGTGTGCGCCTATTTGGGCCTCATGTCATGAACATCACTGAGAGTCACTCTACAGGGACTGATTCCTGAAGGAGTCTGGTTAAAAATCACTTCCAGGTCTGTTTTCTCTTTGCTTTCAAAATCGGCAGCTTTATAACCCCCTGATGTTCTTTCAGAAAGATTTGGTCATGATCTGTGTTCATTCCATGGCATTTTGAAAAGCAGCTGTTTATTAAAATGCCAACAGCAGTGATTAATTTCTGATGCTCTGTGGCGCATCTGTTTGTGAGCTGGTGACATCACCAGCTTGAGCTAGTATCTGTGGTAGTGCGGGGCTCTTTCTAGATCCCCCACACCTGTGTTTATTCCACAAGATGCCTTTATTACGTGTAAAAAACATCTGTTTGTAAATCCAATATCCAAATAACCTTCATACCTTTTGATATCTTCACACACAACTGGCACTTCTTAAGGAAAATTAGGCCCCAGGGATCGGTGGGTTAACAGTCTGCACGTGACTCTTTACAGAGGACATCTGGTAGCTGAAATTCCAAAAGCTCAGATTGATTCATGGTACCCTAAATCACATCTGTATGGGGTGGGAAGTAGATGGGTTGTGAACTTGGGTGGAAAACATCTGTCACCACAGAAATATTGACCTGTGTTTACACAGTACGGGATGCGAAACAGCATTTGCAGGGGGATCTCCCTGTGGCGGAATTGGGGAGGCAGAACTGGATGCTCCACATCTCCTCGTGTGACACCAGGAGAGGAGGAGGACCTGAGGCCTCAATGAAATCTTCCTAAACCCTGGGATGCTGGGAACAAACTTTAGCAGAGCTGTTCCTGTGCTCAGCCTGTTCAGCATAAGCAATGGAATGAGGTTCCTGGTGTGGAATGGAAGCACCTAGGGAGACATCAATAGGCAGCCAGCAGTGGACAAGTCCCATGGATCGGTCCATGGGGGAGGGGACTGTGACCATGAGGGAAGATAAAAGGTTAGTTGGCAAAACTAACTTGTGGTCAATCAATTCACTAAATGGACACTTTGCTGCAGGACCAGATCCCTGAAATCTAACATAATTCAGCCCACTGAAATCAGTTTGCAAATTTATCAATTGGGAGAATTACCTATGTGCCAAAATGTGTTTCTATTAAGAGGTAAGAAGATTTATAACAATTCTGGCTGCAAGGAAAGGTTTCAACAGCCTTTGAAGGCATTTCCAAGTAATTTGGGAGGAAAAAAAGTCTCAGTCTGTTGTCTGTTGCTATAACCAAATACCATGGGCTGGGTAGCTTATAGAGAATAGAGGTTCTGGGGACAGAGAAGTCCCAGAGCATGGCACTGGTATCTGACCAGTTTCTTGCAAGGGCTTCTAACTCATCCTGTCTTGGCTGAGGGCATCTCATGGTGAGACAGAGCAAGCATGTCTGCTCAGGCTTCTCTTCTTCTTCTTATAAAACCCAAATGCTGCTCTCATGGCCTCAGCTGGTGCAAGTTACCACCCAAAGGCCCTGCCTCCAAATCCTACATTCCCACCTGCTTAATACTGTCACCACAGAATGTAAATTTCAACATGGGAATTTTTAGGGGACATAGTCAAGCCAAAGCATGCGCACCTCAAGTACTTAGAGTTTTCGGTGTGGTATATATGTCACGCATATAAAAGTTCCCCCGCCCAGTGCATCTTTCTTCCCATTTCCCAATTTCCTTAATCCATGAGTTTGAGTCCTAGAAGAGAAGAGAAAAGGTAGACCTGTAGCCCCAGAGGGCTGATCTTGAGCCTGGGCCAATGTTACCCCATGGGAAGTACCTGCAGAGTTCACTGGGTTAGCCTAAGCATCAATGGGATAGTGAAGGGCCCGGCGCTACTGGAACTCCAGCAGCATCCATGCCACCCTTCCTGCAGCTGGGCTCAGCGACACCATCCCACATCTTCCACCTCCTGCCTGCATGGCTGGGGCTTCTCCATGCTGTGCTCCTGCCCTCAGTGGGGCCTTCTGTGCCTGCCCCCAACACTTTCACCTGCAGATCTGCAGGACAGCTGCATTGACTGGAGAATGGACCAGCCTCGGCCCCAGGGACAACACAAAGGCATGGGATCCCGCACCTTGCTCCTGAAGTCATGGACCTGACCACACAGACCCATATTTGCCCCAGAAGGAGGTCCATCTGAGTCTCTGCCACCCACAGAGAGGCCCCGTCCTACCCCTGTCCATTTCCCCAGGGGATGTGGCCACTCTTGCCTCACATCCTCATCTGTCTTGGGGTGAAAGCCTCCCTCATCTCTTTCCTCCTGGGCCTTTTTATCAGTAGCCTTGTGAATTTTCTTCCGTGACGCCCACCCCTGCTTGGCTTCCTCCCTCGCCTTCTGTTCGGCTTGCACACTTGCTAGAACCAACGGAAGGCTTGGCGTTCTCCACATGAGGCCCACGCTCGGGTTATTTCTGGAGGGATCGCCACCACACAGGTTGCAGGCAATTGCCAGCATGCTGCCTGGAGCAAGGCCTGTTCTAAGAGCCCTGTGGGACACAACCTCCCTCTCTGCTCCCAGGCCTTTGAAATGCTCTTGACCTTCTGTAGTTGGTCCCTGTACCTTTTAAATGTGCAACAATGAAACAGGAGCCACCAGAAGCCAATGTCCTCAGAGCCACGGAAGAGGTCCCAGGGAGGAAGCCAGACCAAGAAGGAAAGTCTGCTCCTGCCCTCAGGGGGCATGGCATCCAGTGGAGGCGATGGGGGTAAGGGGCAGGCACACAAGCAGGAGAAAGAAGGTCAGGTGGGAGAGTGGACCAGGAAGGTGCCAAAAAGATGCCACCAAGAAGGGGACACTAGGGCAAAGACCTGAGAGGGAAGGTACAGGTTGGGCGGTCCTCCCACTGCCCTGGAGATAAGACAGCAGCCTTAACCCCCCAGAAAGCCCAGATGGCACCGTCTCTACCAGCCTTCTTTCTCCATGTCCCCCTCCTGCATGTCCCCACCCTGTCCACCCCCACTCCCCAGCCCTCAGCTTGCAGACCCTCCCCGTTCTGCAGACCTGCTCCACCTCCTCTCTGAAACACTCTTCCCCAGCCCCTGCCTGCCCGTCCCGCCTCTGCTCCAGCATCACACTGTGCACTCGGGGGCCTTCTGAGTCCACCCTCACACACCCATGTGGGCAAAGCCCCACCTCAGTCTCTTTTCCACTGTGCTGAGGACAGGTGGTGACTGTTCACTCAGGACAGGTGGCCTCTCCCAGGAGCTGTGAGGTCCAAGGCAGAGTCTGTCGGCAACTGTCTGGGAGAGCTTGGCATAGCCGGGGGATGTGGATTCAACCCGCTGTGAATGAAGTGCTCCCTTCCTTGGCACAGGTCACCATCACCACCAAACGCTGGGCACTTGTGGGGCCTCTTTTTACCTTTGTGCCCCTGCAGGCCTCACGGTCAGTGTTGAGAATGCACGGATGCTGCACTGAACTCGACCTTGGCGTCATGCTTTAATTCTTCATTGTTTCTGGGGATGGGCCAACCCTTTTGTCCCCCATCATTTTTTAGGAGTACTAATGAGCGCATACAATAGATTTTGTGCCATTACTCACATGCTTACTTGGGAAATGAAAGCATGCAGGCGTTGACTAGGTGACTGTAGGTAGGCAGTGCGTGGAGCTCTGCTGTTGGGAATAGTTCAGCTATGCCGGGTGCCACCTGGGTAATGAATGAAGATTAGGCATTTATGTCCCTCACCTGGACAGTGCAGGGGTCCATGCCCTAAACCATTCCTCTCAGATCGCTGCAAGCAGGGGAGGCCGTGTCCTTTACAGATGTCCTTGGGTAGTTTTAAATCTCACACTGTTTTTATTACTTCATTAGGATAGTGTCTTATAATGCCATCAAAAGACAACACTGGCAGAGTTGAGAAATGCCAACGCTCCCTTCCTGCCCTGCCACATTTCAATATGCAAACTGGGTTTCAGCATGTGCTGCAAAGATGATTGTTCTGACCGGGCTTGGGATCTGCCTGCACCTTCCTCCGTGAGGCGGTGTTTATCTTGCAGGCTGAGGCGCTGGAGGGGGACAGGAGAGCACCCACCCACGGTGGCCTCCCCTTTGCCAACTTCCAAAGCTCTGCTGCCATTTTCTGCAAATTGTGAAGACTGGGGCTTCTGGGCTGTGTCCTTGGTTGGGGGTTTTGTGGAGGCTAAGTGGGCCTGATTTTCATGTAGGTAATTTGTGTCAGCGTGTGTGGCTGTGGTAAAGTACTGGATAGAGACCCACTTCTGGGAAGGATGATTTATTGGGGGTCATGGCTTGAGGGTTTTGGGCTGTAGAGGCAGGGGCAGGTGGCGAGGCCTGTGGAGGACTATCTCATGTCATGGCAGCTAAGGAACTGGTTGGAGATTACCAGAACCAGGGGCCTGCGTAAAGCCACCAAAGGCCCACCTGCAGTGATCGGCTTCTCCAAAGCTGCGCCCCACCTCCCAAAGCCTCTCAGGACCAAACCTTCAAACAAACGCATGACCGTTGCGGGGCATTTTATAGCCAAACCATAATACTTCTCTCTGGACCCCCAAAGGTTCTTGGCCATCTCATCAGGCAAATGCATTCAGTGCAGCTTCAAGGGTCACAAACTCTTCACAGTCTCTACCAGTTTCAAAAGTCAAGGTCCAAAGTTTCTACTGAGACTTGAGGTGAACTTAACTGGAAGCCTCTGCAGATCAAAACCCAGGTGAAAGACTTCGAACAACACTGGCACAGGGCAAGAATTCCCATTCCAAAATGGGGGAGTGGAGGCACAGGAAGGGTCCAAAGCAAGACCTAGCAGGGTGCACAGATCCTCCTGTGCCATGCTTATTGTCTGACATCCATGAGGGCATCACCTGGGCTCCAATAGGCTGGGGCAGCTCTTCCCCAATGGCCTTGCCATTTGCAGCTTGCCTGGGCCCCTTGGGATGGCTCCACTCAGTGCTGGCAGCGTCCCTCGGCAGACATTGCACATTGCTGGCATCTCCAGCATCCTGGGGTTCCTAGTGTGGCTAGGACTCCATGCCAAAAGTGTCACATACTAGCCCTTCAGGGGCTCTCTGCAGGGATTCTGCCCCTGGAGCACAAGGCCTAGCCTTGCAGGGTATTCTCTAGAACCTTCATGGCTGCTCAATAACCGGTAACTCTTGCATTCTTCCTACCTGCAAAACCAGCAGCACATGGATGATGCCAAGGTGTGATACTGGCTTGAGTGGTAGCCTCATTCTTTGAACCATGGTTGCAGCAGCAGCCTCTATGTGCCCAGCCTGGGAAACTACTTCCCTGCATGGACCCTTTCTAGGAGGTGCCCTGGAGGCACTCGCTTTTCAGACATTCTTTTTTCAAAGGAACCCACCTTTTAAATGGATTTGTGGCTTTGCACCCAGGAGGCTTAGATGGGAGAGGCTTGGCCAACACTTCCTTTGCCCCCCAGGCATTCCTACTGTTCCCATGCAAACTGCTGCACAGCTTCCCTTCAATGGTGCTTATCTCTTTAACAATGATTGCCTCCTCACCTGAACTGGCGCTGTCCACAGCAACTGTAAACTCAAGGCTTTTCCTCTGTTTTAAGTTGCAGGTTTTAAAATATTTCTGTTGTGCCTTTCGCTCTGCCTTTTCATCATAAACTTGGCTAAAAGCACCAAGCAATGATCACGGCCCACCATCAATATTATACCTGCGTGGTACTTCCTCTGCCAAGTTAATTAGTCCACTACCTTTAAATTCAGCCTCACTCAGATCTTTAAGACAAGGGCAGACTACACACAAACTCTTTGCCAGAGAAGAACATGAATGGCCTCTAGTCCAATTCCTCATTTCCTCTGAGCGAGCCCTGTCTTCATTATCTCCCTTACTATCCGCACTCTGGTCTTTAAAACTCCCATAGGAACCAGCCTGCATGCTCTGCTCACAGCATCCCAGGCCTTCTCCAGTTTGCTTCTACAAACACCTCCAAACTCCTCCTGCAAGTAAGTTCCACACGGTCAGATTTCAGTGGAGCAACAACCCCGTTTGTGCCCCACCATCTGGGGACAAAACATTCAAATGTGTGGCCTCTGGGGACATTTTAGATTCCAACTGTAATGTAATTCTCAAGTATAGAGTTCAACATTGAGAGCCACATAGTGCTTCCTCTGTTCCCATGGCATTATCAGGGTCCATAGAAAGGACAGAGTCAGAAGGGAATCCCTGTCTGTGCAGTGGGATGGGATGGGCATGGACCATGGGAGGACTGGGCAGTAGGATGCTTGCTTGTGGCTCATGGGGCACCTGTGATCTGTATAGGCAAACACAGACTGACCTGCAAGCACCCTGGAGCCCTGCTGTCTGCCCATCTGGCTGGAGCACCTGTGGGTCATCCCCTCCAGACTCAACTGTGCAAATGAGGCCTAGAGTTGGGTACTGTGGAGGGAGGCAGCTGTTGTGGCCAAGAGGACTGGTACATCTCCTGAACACAGGGCTGTTTATGGTCTGTCCCTATCATGAACTCCAGGCGGGTCCTTGAGGTCCTTGAGGTCTCATTCAACCCTGCCTCATTCACTTCATGGACCCAGTGCTTGGTCCAACGCATGGCACCCAGTGTGCCCTCTGTGGGTTCTGAATGAATGAGTGGACAGCGAGGTTTTGGAGCCATGCAACCAGGCGACTGACTTTTAATTCAGATATGGGTAGGACTAGGAAGCCAGGCCCACATTGAGCTGGAAAGAAGGCCAAGAAGCAACCTTGGTGGCAGTTTTTAGGCATCACACCAAAAGTTCAGGTAGCAAAACTAATCTGTAGGACAACGTCACCCTAAACGCTTCTGCACAGTGAGGGGAAGAATTGACAGAGGGAAGAGACAACATACAGAATGGGAGTAAATATTTGCAAACCATGCATCCAAAAGGGGATTAATGTCCAGAAAACAAAAGAAACACAACTCCATAGCAAAAAGCAAATAACATTATCAAAACATGGGCAGGACACCTGAATATACATTTCTCCAAAGAAGACACAAGAACAGCCAGCGGGAATATGAGAAAATGCTCAGCATTCCTAAGCATCAGGGAAATGTGAGCCAAACCCACAACAGGATATCACCTCACACCTTAGAATGACTATTATAAAAAAAGTAAAAGATAACAAGTGTTGGTAAGAGGGAAAGAAGAGGGAAGCCTTGCATACTGTTGGTAGGAACTCAAATTAGCATCGTCATTATGGAAAAGAATATAGACATTCCTTAAAAAATTTTAAATAGAACTCTCACATCATCCAGCCATCCCTCTTTTTAGGCACATACCCAAGGCAAGTAAAATCAGCACCTTGTAAAGGCACTGGAATCCCAATGTTTATAGAAGTACGATTCACAGTAGCCAGGATATAGAAATAGTCTAAGTGTCCACCAACAACTGAATCAATAAATAAGAAATTGTCCAGTGTCTGCATGTGCTTGTGTGCTTAATGGAATATTACTCGGCTTTAAAAAAGGAGATCCTGCCTGGATTACTTTGTTTTTCATTACTATACCAAAACACCTGAGGCAGTCTACTTTGAAAGCAAAGAGGTTTGTTTTATCTCATGATTCTGGAGGTTGCAGGTCTAGGAGACTATCTGGTGATGGCCTTGCTGGTGGCAGAGTCCCCACGCTGCACAGTGTATCACATAAGAAGAGATAGAGAGCCTGTACAAGTCTCTTCCAGCATCTCTCCCTCTTCTTATAAAGCCACCAGGACCCAGTCCTTGGGCTGTACCCTGATGACCTTATCTAATCCTAATCACTTCAATGACTCCCCCTCTAAACCCCAGAGTGGAACTAAGTTTCGACCCTCTTAATACCATTAAGGTATGACCTTGGGGATTCAACTCCTACATAAGTTCAGAGGAACAAACTATATTCAAACCACAGCAGCACCAACTCAACAATGTGGATGAACCTGAAACACATTACGTTAAGTGGAAAAAGCCAGCTACAGAAAGACAAATGCAGTGTGAATTCACCTACAGAAGGAATCTGAAAACAGTGCTATTCATAGAAACAGAAAAGAACACCGGGTGCGGTGGCGCACACCTGTAATCCTAGCGGCTAGAGGTGGAGGCAGGAGGATTACAAGTTCGAGACTAGAAGCAGTCTGTGTAACTTAGCGAGACCCTATCTCAAAAAGTAAAAAAAAAAAAAAAAAAGGGCTGGGGGTGCAGCTCAGTGGTCCAGCACTGCAGTTACCAGGGGCTGGAGGGGGAAATGGGAAAATGTAAGTCAAAGTGTACAAAGTCTCAGCAAGGCGAGCAAGTTCTGGAGACCTGATGCACAGCACATGGCCATATGTGAAGATGTCTACTCTGAAGGTTTGCTCAGAGAGACTTCAGATGCTTTTCCACACACCCAGAAGGGTAAGTAGGTGAGGTGATGGATATATTAATTAGTCTGACCGTAGCAATCATTTCACAGTGTGTATGCACATTGAAGCCTTCAATACTCACAATACAAAGAGGAAGGTCAGGAAGCAGGCCCTGTGGGTCTCCTGCTGCATAATGAGGTATGACAGACAAGACGGCTTATGGCAACAGAAATTGATGGTCTCCCAGTTCCGGAGGCCTAAAGTCTGAAATCAAGGTGTGCGTGTGGGGGACCAGGAGCCTTCCTGCCTCCTCCAGCCTCCCGTGGCTCATGGCAGCCTCCCTGAAGCCCCGGCCTCCCTGACTCAGTGTGGCTCTGGGTGTCTTACCTTCTCCTGTTCCTTGCCCATCACTAGATCTGGGGCCAATCTGAATTCCAGGATGGACTTGAAATCCTTAACTTTGTCTCATCTGCCAAGACCCGATATCCAAATAAGGTCATGGACATAGGTTCTGGGGAAAGGATTTAGCTACACATTCTAGGTGCCACTATTCAGCTCACTACAGGCTCTAGACTGAGAGGAGCTGATGGGTAGGGCCAGGTGCTGACACTCGAGGGCCTGGCCTGGAGAAGCCGGGTCTGGGACACAAGTAGCTCAGTGCTGTGGATTCTGGGGTTGGCACACTGGGCACTGACCCCACCCCACCAAGCCCCTGGTAGTTCCTTCATGTGGAAGTTTGGACTGTGGGAAAGTCAGGAGCCAGAGGCTTCAGTAAGCATGTTTTCTTGTTACCTCATCTACTATACACAGATGACCAATTTCCAAGAAATTAGACTAAAATGCACTTAACACTAAAGCCATTTAAAAAATTTAGTTTCAATTAAGTTCCTTATGAAATCAATTATCGCTGTATGGTATGATGGCTAGTTAATAAGGACTTCCAGTTGGTAGAATGCCAAATTAACTGGCTTTATCTTACTCGGTGCTGGGCCACACAGAAAGTCATGTGGCTTGATGTGTTTTCACCAGCTGGAGAACCACAGTGTGTGCGTGGTAGCTTCCCACGGAGTGCTGGCCACAAGCTCTGTGTGTCGGTGGGAAAGGGCCTTGCTGGGGCCTCAGTTTCCTCACTTGTCCATAAATTTACCAGTGAAAGCCTTGCCAAGCTCTGAGGTTGTGAGGATGGAATGAGATTGTGTAGAGACAGTAGCTAACTTGGGTGTTGCACTTACCTGGGTAGGTAGAAATAGAAGCCCTTCCTTGATTTATTTATTGTTTTTGGTGGTTTTAGGTGGCTGAACCCAGGACCTTACGCATGTCTTTCAGGTGCTTTACCACTGAGCTTCACCCCAAGCCCAGTTTTTATTTTTTTCTCTTAAGACAGGGTCGGGGCTGGGATTTAGCTCAGTGGGTAGAGTGCTGCGCTGCAGTCTCTGAGGTCCTGAGTTCAATTCCCAGCACCGCAAAAATGGGTGAAGGGCCTGGCAACCCACTCCCAAGGCAATCCTGAAACAGTCAGCCATTGAAAACCTTATGAGGGTTGCTATGAGTCGGATACCAACTCGATGGCACCTAACAACAAGACAGGGTCTCCCTAAATTACTCAGGCTACCTCTGCCCTCGAACCTGCAATCCTCCTGCCTCTGCCTCCAGAGTCACTGGGATGGCAGGCATGGCCACTGTGCCTGGGATACTCAGGGTTTATAGGCACAGCTCCACATTACAGTTGGGAAAACCAAAGTGGAAGAGGAGCCACGCCCTGACCAAAGCTCGAAGCAGGTGGGAGCTTGGTTCTCCACCTCTGGGGGTTTCTGGGGCATCTGTCACCCCAGCTCTCCATGAAGTTTCTCAAGCCGGTTGCATGTCTGGTCTTATGGGGACATTGGCCCACCAAGTCCTGCCCAGAGTGCAAAACTCACCTGCAAATAAACCCTGCGAGAGACAGGGACAGCAGTGAGTGCTGACCAGCCCCTGGAGCGCCGAGCCTACTCCATGCTCAGGGACCTGCCCTGTGTGCGTGACCTCTCTGCCCAGGCACCCCTTGGGACATTGCCAGGAACAATTGCTTGCAAAGACCAATTGGTGCCAAGGTGCCCTGTGTAATTCAGGGTTTCCAGACCAGGGACCTGTGCTGTCCATTGAGTCTTTTTCTTCAGTACAGCCAGCTGTATATTTTTAATGTTCGTATTTGCATTTTTCTTTGTCATAGTTGATAAAATTTTGTTGATTTTGTCTTTAAAATACAAACATCTTGTGATTCTTCTTGATCAATTCTAGCTTTTGCCTTCCTATGTTATCATTTTGTCCCTATTATTTCCCCCAGGGCCAGAAGCAGGGGCTGTTTTCCCTGAGCATGTGGCTAGGAGCCTGTTCCCTGGAGGACACCTCAGGATGGTCAGTCAGCCAGGTGAAGGGCAAGGAGGGCCGTTGGGAGGCTCGGCCAGGGTCTGCCGGGTGTGTGCCTGGGTGTCTGGTTGCCAGCTTTGTGTAGCTCAGAGTCTCTAGTTGTGGTGATCCACTCTACCTTCTGCCTTTCCCTTTTATTCTTTCTTTTCTCTTCCTATCATGAATTTCTTTTGCTTCCATCGGCCTCTGTGGGGAGGCTGCACAGAGCGAGGTTATAACGGAGGCCCAAGGGCACCCTGCCTGTTCCTCTGCTCAAGGTTGGGGAGACTTGGATGAGCTGTTCCTCTGCTCAGAGCCTCAGGCTCCCCTCTGTAGATGTGGGTGGCTGGATCTTGGCTGCTGACAGTCACTGTGAGCATAAAGGATCCGGATCACCTCTAGCAAAGGCTAAGGGAGCAAAGCATTGGAGGCCTGAGTCTCCCCAACTTTTCCAGTTAGAAGCATCACTCTTTTCTTTTTAATATCTGTACAGTAAATGGGTAGCCCAGACTCTGGGTGCCACTTTGAGGGGACACACATCATGATGGGGCCACTTCCTCTGTCAGGGACTGTTTATGGGGGTGGCCATCCCCAAGTTCCCAGCCCTCCCAAGGCTCCTGTCTGTAGCTTCCTGCTTTCCATTCTACACTGCTCAGGCAACCGGCTCCTTCCCTGAGGCACCTCCAAACCTGAATCCTCAACTTCCAGACACACTTGTATGTCACTGTGATGCTGAAAAGCTCTGTCACTGGTATCCCAGATAACAGCAGGGCCACCCATGATGGACAGGTTTCAGCTAAGTTTCTAGACTAAGACAGAAGAACCCAGCAGCCCACTCCCCAAACAGTAAGCCATTGAAAACCCTATGAATAGTAGAGAAGCACTGTCAAATATAGTGCTGGAAAATGAGCCCTTCAGGCTGGAAGGCATTCAAGAAACAACTGGGGAAGAATTGCCTCCTCAAAGTAAAATTGACCTTAATGACAGGAATGGAGTACAGCCCCTGGGACCTCCTTTTGTTGATGTGGCACAATTCAAAATGAGAAGACACAATGGTTGCAACAATGGCTCAAACATAAAAAGATCGTGTGCATGGCACAGTGTTGGGTAGTGTTTCATACTGTTGCACATAGGGTTGCTATGAGTTGTGCCCAATCTGATGGTACCTAACAACCTAAGGCACCTCAGAGAAGTTCTAGGTCTTGCCCAAGTGGCTAAATCAGGTTCTGCATGGCCTGAGCCCTCACCCTTCACCCTGTGGACATCACCACGCAGAGGGGCTGGCAGTGGATCGTAGCTGGTGTTTGACTCCACAGATCTGGGCAGGGATCAGTGGGTCATCCTCTGAGGAAGGCTGAGTAAAGTGGCCAAGGATATTCTAAACGTGGTGTTCCGTCATTTAATCGATGAAGGGTTTCATATGTGAGTTTCCAGAGTAACGATTTAGATGTCTTGTTTGGAATTAATATCTTGCCGCTCTTCAAGCCCTGGAAAAAAATTGAATATTAGTCAGGTATTTAGTTGCTAAGAAACTGGTACCAAGGCAAGTGGCCCGTTTATAGAAGGCTCTGGAAGTGCCACATACTACAGAGTTTGAAATGCCTGATTTATGCAGAACAAAGCTCCTTTCTCCCTCCACCCCCACCCCCTGCTGAGTTTGTTTTTAAGCAAAATAGGGTCTCTGAATTTTTGTCCTGATCCCCTATTCTAAACCCAGTCTCTGAAGAAATTGAAAACCAAGCCTAGATATTCTTAGGTTCACCCATGGGACAGGCAGATAGCTGCTGGGGACTTTGAGATCCCTAACCCTTCACCTCCCCTCATGCCACAAGGTCCCTGGCTGCCACGTTGGTACTGCAGTTGGTGTGGACAGTGGTCCAAGCTGGGACAGATTCTGGGACCTGGGAATTTGGCCTTGAGTCTGGGGGCTTTTGTGGGAGGTCTCTCCAATGCCACAGCATGGGCAGTGAACAGCCAGAGAGAGCAAAGTGTGGCGCGAGGTGTCCCAGGCAGCAGGTGGTGTTTCTCTTCTAGCCTTTGCCCTTCCCTGGGTCCCCCTGTTCCTCTGGCCTGATGCCAGGAGACACGGGATCCTTGTCATGAATCCTCCCTCTCCTGGTTTGATAGGTCAAGTTGTTTTCTATTTCTTGCAACAGAAATTAATCCCCTTCTGTAATTGGAGCGCACTCGGAAACACATTTCCATCTCCTACCTTCTCCCCAGGGCCTTGGATGTGCAGAAGCTCCACCCTCAGCCCCCCTCTGCATCTTAAGACCTGGACTTGCAGGCTCAATGCCATCTTTCTTTGGGGGGTTTCAGAAACCCTGGTTAATCTCTCTGCCCCCTGCCAGACCCCTGAGCCACCCACTGGAGCCCCCAGGTAGGCGAGGCACCATTGTACTGAAGACAGGCAGGGCCAGTTGTATTTTGGAAATGCAGGTGCATGGTAGCCCAGGGTGTTTGGAGGTGAGGAAATGGGTTAATAAACACTGAAGAATGAGCAGGCTGAGTTCACTGCAACCTCTATCTTGGCTCCCCTATGACTGCGCTCGCAGCCTTGGCAATTTATTTAATATTCTCAAGTCTCCTTTCATATCTGCACACGGGGAAAATCATTCTGCGTGCGAGGCTAACACAGTGTTCCATGGCTGGGAGCTGAATTGTGCCTTCCCCCACTGGTGCTTCTCAATACCACCATCCTCGGAAACAGGGACTTTTGCCAAGTCACAATGGGGCCACCAGGGTGGGCTCCAATCCTGTATGACCTGTGTCCTTAATAAACAGAGGAATTTGGACACAGACTTGATGCACACGGAGATGACGTGAGCAGGAAGTTGCTGCTCCCACGAGCCAAGCAAGGCCAGAGGTGGCCAGCAACTTCCCGCCCTGGGTGGGAACAGACCTCCCACCCTAGCAATACTGGGCAGCTCTGGCCCCCAGCCAGAGACGGAAGGCCTCTAGACAGAGCCTGCAGAGCCGGGCTCCAGGGACTCTTGCCCTTCTCACTGGAATCTCCTGCAATCCCCACCCCACCGCAGGGCTCCTGGGGCCCCACCCATTCTCACCTCTGTTGGGGTCTACTCCGGCCCGGCAAAAGACCATGGAGCTTCACCACAACACCAGTATGAGCGGAGACCCTCAGGGGTGGGCAAGAGCTGGTCGGTGGCTCCAAGAAGGACCTTGGGAGCCTTCTTATATAAAACAAACAGGAACTTTATTAAGCTGTTCCTTTGCAGGACAGCCTAATGCTTTCTAGCCGACAGCACAGGTTCCTGCTGCTACCATGGGATAACAGCTCTGTATCAGAGTAACAAACAGCTCTGATGTCCTTGGTGGCTAAGCTGAAGGTCCGGTGATGTTGCCTCTCGCTGGTCCTCTTTTCCTCTCACCTCCTCCCTGGCACAGGGGGATTGAGAGCTCTTCTTGGCTTGCTTGAGGTCCTGTTTGTTGGCCTCAGAGTCTTGCCTCTCGGAGGCTTGACTGAAGGTCTGGACGATCGAAGTGGTAAAATCAGGCGCAGGATGTAACAACCAGAGTCAAGGTGGTTGGAAAGAAAGAAAAGAAAGGATGATTGGGGAAGTTGGTGGTCTGCTTACATACACTGTAGGTGGGGGTGTGGACCAGAGTACAACCAATCAGAGAGTGGCTTGTGGCGGGGGTGGGGGTGGCTCTCCATGTGAGGGCTTGAAAAACTGCACTTATGATTGGGGGTTTAGGTGCGGGCTGGACCAATCACTGACCTTTCCTTAGTAACTGATTGGATAGTCTGGGTGGCCAATCAGGCTGAAAAAGGCCACACCGGATTTGGGCCGTTTGGTTAAAGGTTAAGGGTAACCAGGTGTGGCAGAAACAGGACAGAATCTGGGGAGGGCTCAGATCTCAGCCCAGACCGAGTGGACCTTGGCCCTGGTACCCTCCCGGTCCACCTCGGGGGTGTCCAAATAATTCCCTACAACCTCTGACCAATGGCAGCCTGGACCTGGGTTTGCACAGAGAATCACGCTCTCCTTCCTCTGGAGAAGGCATTCTGTGAGGTCTGACAGGGCTCAGGCTGCTGGGCAGAGAGGGCCAGAGACCCGTGAGCCATGAGGACACCTGGTTCAGCTCAGTGCACTTCCAGAGGCCAAGAGGGCCTCGGGGACCTTCTCTCCTGACACCCACCCGGGGTGTTTCCTGGAGCTGCAGCCCCCACAGGTAAAGCCAGGTGCAGTCTGGGAGAGAACCTAAGTGTTAGTGACAAAGTCAGCAAAGGTTCAAAGTGACTGCGAAGCAGGGGTCATGGCCTGGGGCCTCTGTGGCCAGGCACACACCAAGCTTTGAGAGATGGGGGAGAGACCCCAAGGCCTTTGACACAGTGACCCTCGGATCAGGCACAGATGCTGGGCTGATGCAGAACTTGGTCTGTGTGGGAGAAGAAGGACTGCGCACGGTGTCCACAGGGCCCCATCACCACCTGGGTGCACGTGACCACAGCCATCACATTCGGCTGAGAGGGCTGTGCTGGCCCCAACCTAACGGCCAAGAAGTGCAGCCCAAAGGATCAGCAAAGATGCCTCCTCTGGGAAGGCAGAAGGAGAGGCATTGGGCGGGGAGGCGGCAGATGGAAGGCACAGGAGAGACTCAACCTAACAGCAAAGCTGCACCTGTCCCCGGGCTCCATGCGACGCCTAGCTCACTGAACCCTCAGCTTTGTTTTTATATACTCTGGCAGCAGGTTGTTGTTGTTAGGTGCCACCAAGTTCGACTCATAGTGACCCTATGTACAGCAGATCAAAACACTTCCTGACTTTGTGCCAGGCACACAATCTTATTTATGTTTCAGCCCATTGTTGCAGACACTGTGTCAATCCATCTGGTGGAGGGTTTTCCTTTGTTTCATTGACCTGCCACTCTCCCAAACATGATGTCTTTCTCTAGGGATTGGTCCCTCCTGACTACATGTCTGAAATATGTAACCCACAGTCTAGCCATCCTTGCTTCCAAGGAACACTCTGATTGCACTTCTTCTAAGACAGATTTGTTGGTGCTTTGGGCAGTCCATGGTATATTCAATAGATGTCTCCAGCACCATAATTCAAAAGCATCAATTCTCCTGTCTCCGTTGTTCAATTTCTCCAAAGCCAGGGCATTGATGGGAAGGCTTGCTGCAAGGAGCACTGTGGGGTTCTGAGTCCACATGGAGGGATGTGGGAAGAAGGGGCCTCCAGGACACAGGCCAGGTCTCTCTTGGTGCCGTGGGGCACTAGGCTGTGGGAGCCCTTGCCAGGCCCTGCTGCAGCGTCAGGAATCAGAGGCATCTTGGCTGCAGACTCCTGGCTGATGAGCTAGAGGAAACAGGGCCAGTGCCCTCCTGGTCCTGTCCAAAGCCCAGGGGCTAGGGACAGCCTGACCTCTTGTTCCCTTGTGCTTGGACCTGACTGACCGTGTCCTTAAGCTCTGCAGAGCCCCAAGTATTCTCAGATATCTTGGCAGGCCTGGTCTGGATGCCCTGCTCTCCCTCAGTCCGTGGAAGCCCCTGCTCAGGGCAGCCGTGGGCTCTGCAGCAGAGATGCCAGTCTGACCGGTGCCACTCTGCCGTGCATTTTCCTTTTGTCTCTTGTCGTTTGAGACCCCTGGGGTGGAGGGGCAAAGGGAAGGAAGCTTTTGTCTGCCCTTCTCCTCTGCAGCCAGTGAGAGTGGACTATGTCCCGGGGGGGGGGGGGGAGAGGGAGCTCCTCACCTGCCCTTGTCCCTCCCTGCTCACTACCCTTTGGCGCAGCCCCCCAACTACCATCTCCCCCATCATCAGCACCTCCCATCCTGAAGAATTAGTGATGCTCTATGAAAATGGTTCACTTTCCTCAGAGTCAAAGCCGCCACTGGGTAGGCCGTTCCCATGGACACGGGTAAACAAGGCGCCCCATGATCAGTGGCACCCCATGGCCCTGTGGGGTGGGAGCTCCCCTGGGATCACACAGCTTTGCAGCAGGACAGGCATGGAATAAACCCAAACCCATGCCCTCTGACACTCTGAGGCCCTTGGTCTAAGGGACTTTACCAAAGGCATTTTGGGATCAGAAGCCTTTTAGGAGAAAACTCTGTAAAGTCTAAAGCCAAAAGGATTCCCGCACGTCTGAAAAAACCAGAACGAGCACAACCATTTTAAGGCAGTTCTTTTCAGTCTCCTTGTTGTTAAAACAAACAAATACTACATCATCTTTTTTGTTGTGACTTTTTGACAAGGAAAACGATAAATTCCCTGAACAATGTATTTCTCCTGTCACAAGGGGAGCATCAACGTGTATGCGTGACACTATCTCCAGATGTGGAATTTCAATTAATCACACCAAGAATCCTCCTGGGTTAGTGTGGTCAGCTGCCTGATGGCCCCCAAAGATGTCTATGTCCTCATCCCTGAGAGCTGTGACTATGTCACCTTATATGGCAATAAGGGTTTTGCACAGGGGTTGAGGATCTTAAGATGGGGTGTCGCCCTGGATCCTGCAGATGGGCGCGGCAAGCACAGGGATGAAAATGCTGCACTGCTGGCTTCAAGACAGAAAAAGGAGACACAGGCAAGGGACATGGGCAGCTACTAGAAGCACGAAAGGCAAGGCAATGGCTTTTCCCGAAAGTCCCCAGAAGGAAGCAGTGCTGCTGACACCTGGGTAGACTTCTGACCTCCAGAACTGCAGGTAATGAGCTCATGTTCTGTGATCATGGTCTTTGTGACCGGGTGATATGGCAGAGATAGGAAACTAACACAGGCTGCACGTGGCTCACGGTCTATACTGCAGGCTAGCTCAGGGTAGGACACTGACCCAGCAGGTGGGGGGGCAGTCCCGCAGGTAGCTCAGGGTAGGACACTGATAAGGTCAGCACATGAAATTTTGGTCTTCACTGCACAGTAGCTCAGTGTGCAGCGCTCCCAACCTTTCTCTCTCATCTTTTCCTCTGCTCCCTCATCCAAAAACGAAAAGCAAAGCCAAACCACAAGGCAAGGGACAGTTAGAGCCACTGAATGCCAGAGCACTAAGTCTCAGCCAAGTGACTCTTCCCTCACGACATCCTCCTTTTCCCCCCAACCTGCTTTATTGTTGCACGTTTTGCCCTGGGACAGGTGATGCACTTTGGCTGGGGCGCCTGTTTCTCAGAAGGAAGGGACCATAGGAGTGGAGACTCGGTCTGCTTGCCGCCTCCTGAGTGCACATTTGCTGGGCGCATAGCAGCAGCTCAGTAAATCCTCCAATTGAAGTGCGTTCTCCTAAGGAGATGAAGGTCTCTGCGGGGAGCAAGACTCTTCGCCTTATTTCTCAGTAAGTTTATTTATTTGCAGATCCAAATTTGATAAAGTCTATGAGGCCAAATGTATCCCCTGGCCAATACGACCCCGCTCTAGGTGAAGCCAGACTCCTGGCCCCAGTCCTTCTATCTCTGTGCTTTCCTGTTGCAGCCCAGGATGGGGGATGTGCTGTTCCCATGGTCCTGAGCTGAGCATGATATCCTAAGCCTTGCCATTAAGGACATCCTGGAAGGCATGCATTATCTCCCCAGGCAGCAAGTGCAGGCTGTACTGCTGGAAATTGCTGTGGTGAGCACGGAGCCGGCCCAGGGCTGCAGCCCTGTGTGCAACTGAAATCACGTCCAGGGCTGGGAAAGACTATCTGGGACTGTCCAGGGCTGTCACTCAGGTGGAGCTGGGGGCCTGTGCTGTGGGATGGGGGTTGGTGACATTCCCCAGCAGAAACCACATGAGCGCTATTCCTTGGGAAAGTGCAGACTCTGCCTGGTCTAAGTTCTGGGCACAGCTGTCGTGGCGTGGAAGACTAAGAGGGTGCATCAGGCACACTTGCGGGGTCTGGTGACTGCGACTTGTGCTGGACTGTAGCAAGTTGTTCATCCCCTCCAGACCAAAAGTCTCCCAGGGAACAACCGCTCCCCACCCTCAGGCCACAGGCTGCGTGAGTGGCCCCAGCCCTGTTTCAGGAATAGGCTCTGAATGACTCATGTGCCCAAGCCTGCTGTCCCCACGTCACTGGAACAGTTAGAAAACACGAATATCAGGAGCACGGAGAGACTTGAGGTCTGCGTGCTCTGTGGTCCCTTCGCCCCCGTAAGTGACTCTGGCTTGAGGATGTGGCCAGCACCAGGGAGGGTGTGGTGCCGAGGAGATGCCAGAAAGTAGAGGTAGAGCCCTGTGGCTGTGCCCTGTGCCCCACCCTGGCTCCACGTCTTTCTCCCTGTCTTCCCCTGGGGGCTGTGGGACTCCTGAGAGGAGTGGCTGGCTGGAGGCTGGCGTGGGAAGCAGAGTGGGAACCATCAGTGAGGACGGTGTCCACCTGAGACAGCCCAGGGCTGAGGCTGGAGCGCTGGCCCAACCCCATCAGCATCTGGCAGTGGGTGAAATACCAGGTCTGCAGTGATGCTCAGCAAGGACTGAACATGTGAGCAGAGAGGTGTGAATCCTTCGAGAATCCCAGATGACATCCAGGTGACCTAAAGCCATCCAAATGACCCATATGGGTTCGGGAGTCAAAATCCCAAGGCCCCAGCACTGGTGAGGCCTCCAGGGGCTGCCTGAGTGTGGCCACTGCCTCCAGGGGCCTGGGAGGGAGGCAATGGGGAGGAGCCTGGGCTGCTTCCCCTAGGCGATGTGTCCCTGCCCTGGGAGCCCAAGGGAAGAGACAGTGTCACCCATCTGCTAAGAGGCTTTCTCATAGGACCCAGATAAGTTCAGGCTCAGCACCAAGGCTGGCAAATCTTAGCAGGTCCCAGGCAGAGCACAGTGTGGTCCCTGGGGCCGCACCAAGAAGCACTTAGATTTGGGCTGAGCATGCCCACTGGTTTCTTGGCTACCTCTCCACTGTTCAGACTGTTGGATTTCAGCCAGGACAAGCTTTCCAATCTCAGCTTGGGCATCACAGAGCTGCATCTGGGGAGATTTAGTAGGACTGCCCTGGTGGGGAGTCCCTGATGGGAAGTACAGCGCTAGGACGCCCAAAGGAGCCCAGCTATAGGACCTGGGACAAGTCCTTTCTTGATCACATTTGGGGAGAAAAATGTAGCTTTCTTAAACTCTCAAAGTGCTAGTTTCCCTCTTTTGAAAAGGAATCAAAATAGGAACCAGTTCCTACGGTTGTTGTCAGGAACCCATGCAATAGCGCAGGGCAGGCCTCTGGTAAAGTCCCTGGCACGTTGCTTGATTTCAGTAATTAGGGCTCTTAGCATTAATTTTTAATCACTCTGGTTATTACTAAAATGAACTTTAAGTCTAGGCCTCTGGAATTTGAGCTGCAGAGAAACAAAATCCAGTGGATCAAAATGACTTCCAAAGCCCACTTTCCACCATGGGGCGAAGGAGGGGACACAGAGGGATGAGGCTTGAGGTGTTTGTCTTTTAAAGAGCTCATCGATCTCTGGGGGCCAAGCTGCCTGGCTCCAGACTGTTCCTGGTCGCGCCACATGGCATGGAGCCGCCTGGGGCAGGGAGGGGGATGCTCTGTGGAGAAGAGGGCAAAGAGGAGCCAGGCAGGGGCCTGCAGAGCCCAGCTCCTGATAATGGTAGGGTGGCTCTGTGAAGAGGGTGCTGGCCAGGGGCTGGCCAGGGAAGTCTAAAATCTAAGGGTGGTGCAGACATCAAAACCATTTCAGCAGAGAGGGCTTGGGAGCTGGGTTAAAACACTCCTGGGAAATCTTCTTGGTTTGGGAAAATTTCTCAGAGCCTGGAATAACCTATCATGTGGCATCAAATGGCTGAGTGCACGTACACTCATTCATTATGCAAATGTTTATTGAGCACTACACTGTGCCAGGGACTGGGAGCCTGTGAACAGCAGCAGAAGGAATCATCTGCCCAACAGACCTTATGGACGGTGGACAGAGGACACAGTCATGTACAGATTGGGTTGGATGGAGCATTAAAAACGCTCCCATGAAAATGAAAGCAACAAGCAACTGCTGGTGTCCCCAATGCTAAAAGTAAACTGTTGACCTTGCCAAGCCTTGATGTCCTTATCTAAACATAGGGACAATGAAGGATGACTTCTCAGGTCACCTTGAGGGTGACTGGGAGGACACAGCCCCACCCCAGTGCCTAGTGTGAAGCTTAACATTCGGTAGCTGCTGTGGTTGGTGTCATGCTGTTGGAGGACTGCCCAGCCACCGGCTCTCTGTCCCTGCCATGAGGATGTGTCTGCACACATGCTGGCCCAGAGTAACCCCACCGCGAAGAGATGAGGACTTTTCAGCAGAGCAGGGGGTGCACCACTGACCCCGTCTCTGTCTGCTTTTTCAGGAGCACTGATGGACCAACAGAAACCTGTTCCGCCTTTCCACATTGCCTGCAGAGAGAGACCTGGCACCTGGGACTCCAAAGTTCCTAGGTGCGGGTGATGTGTGTCTCAGGCTCAGCTGATGGCCACGGGTATCTGGGGACAGCCCGAAGCTGCTAAGCCCCAGCTCCTGTGGTCAATGAGTGCTGTGCTGAGACCTGGCTGGGGAACACCTCCAATAGTTACTTTGGAAAATGGCATCAAATGGGGTTGTTCTATAATCATCCAATTAGTGTTTCCTCATCCCCAGAAAAGTGCAAAGGGAGGAATGGAAGCTGAGGAGATACGTTGTTGCACTTCTTAAGCACCAAGCCAGGCGTTTGGGAAGATCCTGCTCTCCTAAGTCCCAGCAACACAGCGGTACCTGAATCCTGCCATTTCCCCAGAGGAGCCCTTGTGGGTCGCTGTTTAAATGAGGAGAAAATTGGTTATAAATCAAGTTAATTTCAAAGATATTAATCCAAGGAGAACCTGATTTTGTGTGAGGTGGTGGCTCCATTAAGAACTTGTAAGGAAGAAGAAATAAATGTGTCTCTTAAGTCAGAATCGTAGAAGCATTTTAAACTGCAGTGATACTGCATTTTAAAATGTTTTCCTCAAACCACTCCCTGCCTGGTTTCCATTTATTTCACCAGTTTGGGGTTATGAGGGAGGCTTGCTGGTGGGACTGTGGGCAGTCACAATGTTCACGAGTGGCTACAAGCCCATACCGTCTCTGAGTGGTGTCTTCCCACTCCACAGAGCACAGAGTGGTCAGGGGGAGGTTGGCTTAGGAGGGACATTAGGGCCGGAAGAGGCAAGCTTGAAAACAGGTCACAGCCAACCAAACCTAGACTTTTGAGATCAGGAGCTGTAGAAAGTGGTTCTGCTTGTTTTGAGTCAAAGGCACTTTTTGCAGTGAAGGATCACGGTGACCCAACTGAGTTTGCAGAGCCACCTGGCAACCCAAACCCTAGATGCTACCTAGGGGCTGCAACCAGGACATGGGCCGAGGTGTGGACACTCTGCTGGCAGGGGCGCTGTGGCTGACGGTGCTGCCTGCTATCTGTGAGCTGGCAGGGCCTCGGCAGCCCTCTTCTCTCCAGATGGCTGTTTTGAAGGTTGTACCAGCTTCCTGTGCTCCGCTGCCCTGTGGTTTGAGTCTGATGTCCTTATGTCTCTCGAGGTGCTGCTGCTTAAGCAGGAGTTCTCTGGGGCCTGGGGTGCATCCAATCTGAAGGTCAGGGCTGGGTCTCAGCAGCGCACAGTCCCAGAGGAGGGGCGAGTGGTTGCCGGGTCAAGTCTCTTGGTCCCAAGGGCCCTTTGGGAGAAGATGTTCTGTGTGGCACAGTGATTTCTAGTGTGCCCGTTCAGAGTGCTGTGGTGCTCCCAACTTCGGTGTCCTCTTGGTGAGTGGGAAGACTGAGGCAGCCCAGGTTCCTCTTCCAGGGAACTGCAGCATGCAGGGTGTCCTGGGGTACAGAGGCTCCTGGGGCTGGAAGCCACAGAGGGAGGAAGGTGGGGGTGTGTGTGTGCATATGTTCGAGGAATGATCAGTGACTAACAGTTTTATTGGATTTTGAAGTTTGTTAATTGTACATTTCCAAGATGGAACTTTGAGGCCCTTAGGCCAAAGTCTTCCCTTCTGATCTCTTCAAGGAGAGTCTAAAGAAAATTCCAAATCTCTCATAGCACAGTCTTTGGCACTGTACTTCAAATATTTTCCTTTATTTATTTTGAAGTGTGATTTTTTTTCTAATGATTCATGTTTTTATAGACATTTTGGAAGATACAGAATATTATGCAGAACTATTGACAATGCCCTGTTATCCCAGGCCCCCATGCTCCTTCCACCTCTCCCGCCAGTGCATGGGTTGCCCATGTGTGCATGCGTGCATGTGCACAGTGGTGCAAATCCGAGTCTGTCCTTCATGCACAGTCTTCTGTGTCTTTTTCTGGTGTTCATGTAGCATAGAATTTCCTGCACTTTTCAATATTTTTTTTGGAATGAATTCCAAATTTTGGAATGAATTCATTGTTTCATATTCCATCCTGCAGTTTGAAGCTCTTCTTCAGCTGGTCTCTTCCTGTAGAACTTGCTGGCTGCATGAAGTTTTCCATCCTAACTAATCAGGTCTCAGTGTGCATCCTCCTGGTAAAGCTCTGGACATGCCCTCTGAATAAACCCAGTGAGATTTTAGGTGCAGTGATGTGGACTGTCCCCCCGAGCTCAGGGCCTGTTCATTGGGACATGGGGCTGACCCAAGAAACAAGACCTTGCTCTCAGTGGCAGGGTTGGGCTGTGGTTCAGCTCGCCAATAAGGTCACAGAGAAAGGGTTCTAGAAGGTTCAAGACTGTCTGGATTTTGGACAAGCTTTCAAGATGTCAGTGGTGCCAGCTTCCAAACTGATAGAGAATATTTAGAGAAGGAACATCTTGAGGAAGTTATGAATGACACCATCAATTTCTAAGTGAAAGGAAGAAAAGATCTGAAAGAAAACCTACATTATTTATAATCTAAGTGCTTTCTCTTTGTGGCGCTTCCTGCTGGCTAGACTGATGGATTTGAGGACAGAGGGCTGGGAAAGCCATGGTGAAGTCCTTACAATGTGCTAGGAGTACACACTTGGAGCACCCCACGCTGTGGCTCTGGCCCCAGGCTGCTCAACTCAGCTGTGTGTGGTGCCCCCGTTCCAGACCTGCCAGCCCTGGGGGAGGGGAACCAACCATTTAGAGTCACAGAAAATGAATGGTTGGGTCCAAGTATTCTGACCCCAAAGCTTCAGGGCAGAGCATTCTTGGCACAGAGCTGTTTGTTTTGGAAGGCTGTCTCTCTCGGACTGGTAGGTGACCACCAGGCAAAAGGATGTCCGGCATATGTCACCAGGACAGGACCCCACATTTGGAGCTCATTGCCTGCAAGTGGTTAGGGAAAACTTATGGTAAGCATCCAAGGAGACAATGTGGACCCAAAGGCAGGAAGCCACCAACACGGCTGGAGGGGGTGCAGCAGAGACAGGGGATCCTGCAGGAACTGAGGGGCTACCTCCCCTCCCCACTTCCTGCATTTTCCTGTGCTGCTCTGCCGGCCTCGGAATTCTCCTCTTCAGGCTGGGGTGCGGCTCCACAGCAGAGTGCTTGCCTTGCGTGCAGAGGGCTCTGAGTTCCGTCCTCAGCACAGCAAAACAAATTTCTTCTTCATCTTCCATCAGGTGAAGTGACTGGCAGACACTGACCATGCTCGCTCGCTCAACTCTGTGTTCTGCTGAGGGACACGTGAGTGGACTCAGCTTGGGTGGGGTGACTGTCCATGCCTCAGTCCAGTGGCCCAGGTGTGGCTGATGAACTTTCTGAGAAGAGAGACAGGCTGTGCTGGCTCCCACCTTCCTCATCACCGTGGACTTCCCGATGTTGGGAGGTCAGGAGGCACGTGGCTGGGGTGGGGTGTGATGCCTGCCACTGGGCTCCTGGCATACACACTCTCTTTAAGGATCACACCACACAAGGGGAACAGGCAGGTGAGGGTACCCCTAGCTTTCCAAAAACCACAGAATCCATCTGCTGTGTCAGCAGCAACAGGCAACAGCACTTTTAGTCAGGGCTCCAAACAGATGCTGCTTTTCTCCAAACTGTGCCTGAAACTATGGTCCCTCCAACCCCTGAATCCCTCCCTACTCTTGTTCCCCCACCCGTAAAGGCTATTTGAATCTGTGGGTCCATGTGGATGTTGGTTACACAAAAGGTGTCATTAAGTGTGATTGAGAATCAAACTACACTTTCATTAATGGGCTCATTATCAGGCATGTGGGCCTCTGAGTCCTGGCATGCGGTTTCTATAGCTACCCCTCCTGGGTGGCACTTCTGCACACGTAGCCACTGGAGCACTCCCTGGCTTTGTACTGTGGTGAGTGTTTCTTGATAGACATAATTATCCCAGGTATGCTAGATGATCTTTATTTGAATGCCTGGAATTGATGAAAAATGCTGCAAATGCAGATTGTACAGGAGAAACGGAACTGTGTAATTCATACCCTACCAGGTCTTATTGTTCCTCAAAAAATCAAAATCAACTGGTACCTTATCTGTTCCTGCTCACAGAAGCAGCATATTCTCTTTTGGAGTGAGTTACCCAGACACAATCACACTCCGCTTCCCTGAAAACAGCAGGCGGCTCCGGCACAATCCCGGAAACGGGTGCCAACCATGGCTGGCAGCGGCCATGGCGGAGCTGGCGCCTCACAAGGCCGAGCTACAAAGCAGGGAACAAAAAGCCCGGGGAACAAGAAGCTGTGACCATATAGAGCCGGACGAACATGAAATATTTATGGAATGAGTTACTTCTTAATATGCTCTCTTCCCAAGTCTGCAGAAAATCTGCCAAGTCAGGCCCAGGACTGTGAATGCTGGCATGGTGGGCACGGTGGGGTGGAAAGGCCACTCGTAGCAGAGCCTGGCCCAGAGTTCTGCTTCTGGCTTGTGTGGGGCCCTATGTTGGGCCCCAGCTCTCACCAGCCTCAGGAGAAGAAGGAGGAAAAGTTTGTGTGGCTTTTCCAAAGCCCAAGCACCCTGAGTGCCACCCATGGAGTCACCGCCTTTCAGTCTGTCTCCTGGCAGAAGATGAGGACCTCAGTGTGGTTTCTGCCATCAATGCGCTGGTGGAGCCTCACAGCCATTGCCGGGAGGGGGGTGTTAGGATCCCTTTGTTTCCCACCAATCAGATCAGGGGGTCATTGTGGGCATCTTGTGAACTAAGGGCCAATTCCAGGTCAGCCTGCTTCAAGGAAGTGTTTTGGGGTAAAGCTCCGATAGATGTGTGGAGAAGGGGCCCCAACTAGTCTGCTTGGGCTGGTGGTTTGAATTTCTGCAGCGAAGAACAAAGCTGTGGAGAAAAGAAGCAACGTGATGTTTGGCACAAAGCAGCCAGGCTGGATCCTGTGCCAACAGTCGTTTTAAAAATGGCTGGGGAAGTGAGTTCTGAGGCGTCCACGCTGGCAGCAGCCCCCGAGAGTCACCAGTGCCCGGAAGATGGTGTAGCGGCTCTGCCCTGGCATTCAATAGCTATGGCTGGAGGAGTGGCTGAGAGTGGAGACTTCCAGTCCCATTGTGGGGCCCCAGCTGTGTGCTCCCTTTATGGAGCAGAGAGGGGTGCTGGGGAGAAGGCAGATGTAGTTGATTCCTCCCAAGTTCCCAGCCCTGCAGCCAAAGCGATGGCCTAGGTTGGGGGCCTTCTCTTCTCCCCTGCTGCAGCCTCCCTGGCTCTGGAAGAGGCACTGCAGTTGGATCTGACTGGCATTCCCTCCTGACCCCCTCCTCTCTCCCCTGCTGCCCTGTCCCAGCGCAGGCATCTGTCCTCTCTCCTAAGCTTCAGAAATGGCTGCCTGTCCACCTCCTTCACTCTAGATATCCTCGCAAGCCGGTGATAGAGCCTGCCCTGTCTGGCTCCACACTCCTCCCGGGAGCCCAGGTTACTTTCTGTCATCAACCCCACCTCCGCTTTCTCTCACCTTTGCCATGGTGAGATTAAACTTCTCCTTGGTCCCTGACATCCCTTGGCGACTCTGCCAACGCTGCGTGCTTCCTCCCTTCTCCCCTCCCCAGCCCCTGTCTCTCCCAGCTCAAGTGGCTCTCACTTCCCTTACCAGGAAGCTTCTCTTGGGTCCTCTTTGGTGTCCCAGCTCCTTCCTTACCATGCCACCTCCAGTGGGGGGTTGGTGCTGTGCCCACACACATGCTGTGCCCACATCTGTTTCTCTGACCATGACTCCTCTGGCTGTATGGTCTTCTCCTCCTCACACAGACCTCACGTCTCACTCTGTCCTGCCTGCAAGAGGAAATGGAGAGTTAATGCTTCCTGGGGAACCAACGCTAGCAGTAGGTGTGTGCACAGCTTAGCTCCCTCACCCTCAGGTGCAGCAACTCCAATGTACATGTTCTATGTGCACCTCCAGCTTCCCCAGTAGGATTAACTTCAGTTTCCTGCAGTAGAAGCCAGAAAAATAACACATCGTATGGTCTGCTTTTCCTTCCCCATCTCTGACTTCTCCACTCCCCTGCTGGAGTTTCCTGGGATTCCCTCCCAAATATACTAATTGTACTCGAATCCTTGTCTTGATTCTGCTTCTGGAGAACCCAAGTCAGTACCAGGACCCTTATCTTGCTGTTGAAATTCCCTTGTCTTGCTGTTGAAGTCTCACAGGAGGGAGGGAGGGCTCCACTGTGGGTGAGGTCTGCCTTGTTGAATACCACACCTCCCATCTGTGGCGGGCTGCAAGGTAGCAACAAACATGTGGTAGATGAAGGAAGATGTGATGCTCTGCTCCTTGTTTTCCCAAGAAATAGAAACAGAAAATAGGTCTGTCAGCTCTCGGTGCTCCCTGGTTGGGGGATGCAAATGTGCCTGATTACTTGAATATTAGAGAAACAGTGGATGTTATGGAAAGACATGCTTTGCATTCTCTTCCATTCTAACTGCATGTGATGCCCTAAGCTTTCACAGGTCTTATGAGCTGATGAGGGTGGATGGGGGAAAGTCAACACTTGTCTCCAAAGCTCATTTATGTCTTTTTCCTTCTCCTGCTAGAGAAATTCCCAAGTTTCAGCATTCAGGATCATGCTGGAAATAGAACCTTTGAGTTTCTCCTGACCTCACTTAAATTGGGAACTCCATCTCACTTGCAAGCTAAACCAGAAAAAGGACTATGTGATGTCCGTTACTTGCTTCTTTTGGCTTTAAATCTCTATGGTGTACATTTTGTAAAAGAAAGAAAAAAAAAAAACAAGGTTATTGACCAAAACGACTAGCTCAACTTTCTCGATCTATTAATAATGACACTTATTACTATAGAAATGGTACTGAAACAGAAATTACCCATGATTTTCTGTTGTCAAAGATCACTCATAAGATTGGGCAGCTGGAGAGAATCCCCAGGAATACTTGGAAAATTATGTAATTATCTTCAGAGTGTGCTAATGGTGCCAAAGCAAATGGCTTGACCTCAGAGCACATTAATTCCAGGCAGAGAGCTTGTGGGCACTTTCCCACTGATGGGCAGGGGTAACTGCCATGAGATTTGAGGTTATTCCTGGCAATTCCAGATAATTAATTCTTTGAAATAGGAAGGAGCAATGCCATGTGGAACATTGGAGAGACAGATTAAACTGCCCCAGGAAGGTGGTCTTTGAAGGCTGTACCCAGGGTAGGGTACACGGCTATTGGACAGATGGGAGGACCCGCTCAGGCAGATGGATTCCCTCCTCCTTCCAGGCTTTGGGAGTTTGGGAGTTTGGGAGTTTTGGAGTTCAGGAAGGAGGTTTCCATGGTGGAAGGAAAATGTCAACAATCAGGAGGTCACTTTTAGATACGGAGCACAATTTTAGGGAGAAACAGGTTCAGCAGACTGTAGGGAAGAATTGGGAGGAAATTGGCAAAAACTCCCAAACTGGGAAAATGGCGTTTGAATATCTGGTTTGTAAATTAGAAATCTAGGGAAAATGAAAGTAACTTGGTTGCATGTTTGTACAAAACCCTTCCTGATTGGACAATTGGGTTGAAAGCTGATTGGCTCAGGACATTCCGTGGGCGAACTATATAAAGAGCTGCATTGCAGCATCTCGACCCTTTTTGGCACGACTTTCTGGCATCCCTTTCTGCGCCTTCTCGCCTGTTCCTGCCCGGACCACAGATGAGGACGCGCCTCTCCCACTGCTCTCCCCCGAACCTTTGATGAGGAAAAAACGCTCTCCCGTCGCAATCCTCAACAAGGAAAAGAACCTGCTCTCCTTCTGATCACCGAGGAATCAGCAGCTGTCTCCTCCTGACCACCGAGACGACCAACACAGGTGTTTGCCCCTGGAAGGCAAAAGCGCCTGAGGCTTTTCCTTTCTCCTGTGTCCTCCGGGGTCCCGAGGGCCGCAGGAGTCTGCGCCCCTCACCTGAGGGTCTTGAGTGAATTGTGTTTAGTATCTGTGTGCACGGCAGCGCAGCCCATCCGAACCTCCAGGCCGGACTGGGAGGCGCTCGCCCCACATAGATTTGGTGCCCGAACATGGGGCCCAACACAGACCATAGCCAGGAAGGGGGGTTCACACAACAGAAAGGAAGTAAAACAAAAAGACAAGATGGAGCTTCCCTAACTAATAAGACCTTGTTGAGAAACAGCTTTCACCTCCTACTATATCTGCAACCCATGTGGAGGTAAGTAATTTCCACAGTCAGTGGGTTGATTAAAAAGTTCCAGAAGCTGCAAATTAAAAGGCATTACTTCAGGTTAATAATAGCAATGAGGATGATAATAACTATCGTTGAGTAAGAGCGGTGTGGTTTGCAAAGCACTTTCATGTTCCATGTATTCTCTTCTGTGCATTCGCTTGATAATCAGCAGAGAGAATCATTTCAGAGGTGAAAAAATGAAAGGGTTTGCTAAAGGATGATTCAGTTCATAATCTATCAACATTGATCAAAGATTGGTTTTCTATGAACGGAATGTTTTCTTTTATATCAAAAAGTGTTCTTATTAATGTCATATCAAATTTTGGATTCTTTTCAAATTTGGCAACTCTTTTATCAAGTTTATTTCATAAGAACTGCATGATCTGGAAGAATTTTCCACAGGCTGGCTGTTGGCTGGTGGTGTTTCTCCCCACTGTGGTGTTCTGATGTCTTGCCTGTAGCAATTGTTTACTTCCCAATATAACTAGTGCTTTTGCCACTTTGTGTCAAAATGTTGACTGGTTTGATGAAGAGGGAAGGGAGCACAAATAATCCCAGGAGCTCCTCCTGAGCTGGCACGGCAGGACCCGCCACTGCAGGAGAAGTCACAGTGGAGAGAGACAGCAGTCCTACCCAGCACCAGTCCAGATAGTCTAGTTTTACAAATTTCACAAAAGCATTTGAACTTAGAATGTTTGCTGAAACACCTGGTTCATGGAGGAGGTCCCAGTGCAGGGGCCAGTCAATGCAAGGGGGACCCTCAAAGCTACAGTTACACTGGGTCATGGGAAATCCACCTCTCTTGGGATGATAAGCGGGGGTGGGAAGAACGGGGAAGGAACTGAGGAGGGAGGCCCTGGCCTTTGGCCAGACTGAGGCATATGGATTCTTCAAAGGGAAGAAAGCCAGAGGAAAGATGGTTCTTGGTTTAGCAATGGAGCCAAATTGAGGTAACACAGGAGATCTGCTCTTCACATGCTGCATGGGAGTTCTGAATTCTGTTTTTTTTTTTAATTGTTGTTGTTGTGGGAACTTGAGGGCCTGGGAAGGGAATGACTGCAGAAGGGTAGGAGGACTCTTCCCGGGGGAAGTAACTGCTCTAAAATTGGACCAGGTGGTGGTTGCAAACCACAAATTTATTACAAGTCATTGAATCATGAGTTTAACGTGGATAGATTTATTGGAATGTAAATTCTGCCCCAATAAAGCTGTGAAGAAATAACTTGAAGAGACAGCCACTATAGACGCTATCCTCAGCGTTTCTCCATGTGGAAGAAGCACAGTGTCCCTGGTGTGGAGCCTGGGTCTCCTGGCCTCTGAGGACCAGGTCTGCGCTCAGGAATCTGCCAAGGTGGCTGCAAGCCCACTGTCCTGCTGAGTTCCGCCCAGCACTAGTTCATACCTGGCACTTCTCTAGCCATTTGGCTGTGCAAATTTAGAGCAATTTGGATGTGAAAACAAAGAATCCCTACATACATAATACGAGGTGTGATCCAAAAGTACAGTGAGTGTTTAAACGAGAAAAAAAATGTGTTACAGAAAAGATGCATTGCCATTAGTTGCCCTCAGAATACTTCCTGGGCCGAGAACATCCTTATACTACGCTTCCTGCCACTTTCTGAAGCAGTTCTGGAAATTCTTTTTTTGTGAATATCTTTGACTGCACTATCATGGCTGCCTTGGTGTCTTGAATTGATTCAAAACATTTACCTTTCATGGTCTTTTTGACTTTGGGGAAGGGCCAGAAGTCACACGGTGCCAGATCTGGTGAATAAAGGTGAATGAGGACAGAGTGTAAAGTTTTTATTTGACAAAAATTGCTGTGCCAGAAGCATTGTTCATGATTCATAATTCAGGGCCACTTTAAAACGAGCCTTCTCTCAGCCATAGCTCATATGCAACTGACTGCACCAAACAAAGGGAAACTTATCACACATCATTACTCAGGTTCCAGGAGCCACCTCCTGCTCTGAAGATCCTGCCTTTCCACTGGATGGCGCTAAGCAGCAGCGTTCACCATATATATATATGTGTATATATGTGTGTGTGTGTGTGTGTGTGTGTCGTTTTATATATATATATATATATATATATATATATATATATATATATAGTCGTGTGTGTGTGTGTGTGTGTGTGCAGGGCTCCACCACTGAGCTGAACGTCCAGCATCTTTTTACTTTTTATTTGAGCCAGGGTCTCACTAAGGTATGCAGGCTTCCTCTATCCTTAACTTTCCTGCTTCCCTGCCTCAGTCTCCCAAGTCACTGGGATTGCAGGTGTGCGCTGTGGCTCCTGGCTTGAAATCCCTGTACTGTATTTGGTAGGATTGCAATGAATTTCCTGGGAGAAATGCTTTCCTTTGGACAGAAGAGAATGCGGGGGGAGCCCCATGCGGAGCTCCGGTCACTTTCTTCCTGCACATCCCTCCTGGCAGTGGACACTGCAGCCCCAGCAGAACCACTGAAGTGGCTCCAACCAATCGCAGTTACCATAAACGGTTCCAGTTAGGAAGGCCGGGGAGGAAGTTGATCTCACTCTCGCTAGAACATTTTATCAGCGGGTCTCCGCTCTCACCCTGCCAAGAGATAGGAGAGGCCAGGGGAGGGCAGTGTCTTCTGAGGGCCAGGAGCTGGGCTCCTTTGTACCCAGGTGGCAGGAGTCCGCTTGGGCAGGCTTGTGTCCTGTGCCAGCCATGGTGAGACACAGCCTCCGTGTTGTCCTCCCCCTGCCGGCTGGGAATCCTGGCTGCTTAGCAGAGTAAGTGACTTCCTGTAGTCTGTTAGATAGAGGGGGGCTTGATGTGAGGCAGGGAGCTTGGTTTCCTGGGGAGCCCCAGGAGCCACCCCTAGCACTTGAAGATATTGCTACCTCTGAAGGTGAGCAGGTGTTCCCTGGCACCAGGCAGGCACTGGGTTCTTGCCATCCGCCTCCAGGCACCAGCTGTGTGACCTGGGGTGTTGGTAACTATCCAGCTCCCAGACCCCGATGAGGTGAAATCAGTGATGCCACAGGCCCTTTACTGAGGACTAAGGGTGCAGTGGCCAAGAGCACCACTGGGGATCTGACCATGGGGCTCATGTCCCCTCACCCTGTCAAGGTTGTGACTTGGAGGTGAAGCAGGGTGTAGACAACCCCCTCTGGGGCTGAGGGTGTGTGAGCGGGCCTCTGTCAGTGACCTGGCCTCCCTTGGGGGCCCTCCTTGTGCCCCTGGACACAGTGCTTAGGTCCTGCTGTCAAATGACCCTGGACTTGAATTTCATGTCTGAGTGTTAATGACATGGGTCTTAGCCAGTTATTTAAACTCTCCACATCTTCTGCTGTTTGTCTGATAAATGAGGGGCCAGCTCCCTAAGTGCAGTGGAAGAAGGACCCAGAAGATGCCCGCAAGAACTTGCTGAGCATGGATTTGACCTTAGCTCAAGGGCTGGATTCCTGTGTTAAGTCACAATTGCCCAGGTATCCCAGTTCTCAGCAGCTCAGCATCTTCAACCCACGCAGATACTGTTATTGGTAATTATTATTTACAGATACTGTTATTAGTAATTATTATTTAAGTGCTCATAAACACATAGGAGCTGTTGGAGATGCGAGACCCCAGTGCCACTGGATCTAGGAGTTGGTGTGGACAGAGGATGCACTGTTGCACCATGCCATGCCTAATGTGAGATATTTACACAAGTACCTTTCCACTCCTACTCCCCTCCTGTTCTTTGTGCTGTGGTCATGCATTTCACACCTTTGTCTTTGCAGTATATATTGTTGCTTTTGTGTAAGCATCTAAATGTCTGTTGAACGTCAAGAAATGAAAAACAGGTCTTTTATTCTTTTCCAGACTTGCCACTTCTACCCTCTTCATTTGTTTGTTTAGATCTGAGATTCCACCCACTATGGCTCCACTCCAGCCTGAAGAAGTTCCTTGAATCTTCTCCCTACTGCAGTTTTGCAGGTAGGAAATATCCTTAATGGTTTTGCCTTTGTTTCTGAAAGCTATTTTGCAGGATGCCTGCAGCCGTAGCCCTGTGGCATCCAATCCTGTCAGATCTCGGAAGCTAAGCAGGGTCGGGCCTGGTTAGTACTTGGATGGGAGGCTGCCAGGGAACACCAGGTACTGTAGGCTTGGGAGAAGGACCTGGCAACCCGATCCCAAAAATCAATCTGCCATTGAAAACCCTATGAACAGCAGAGAAGCATGACAATAATGTTTCGCCTGTTGTACGTAGGGTCGCTATGAGTCGGATACCGACTCGACGGCCCCTAACAACAACAACAACAACAACAACAACATTTTGCAGGATATAGAATTCTAGAATGATTGTTCTTCTGTTTCCCTCCACCACAGCTACATCCAGTGCTTTAAAGATATTTTCCTCCTGCCTGCAGTCTTGTATCAAGTCCTATGGGAAGATGTTGCTCAATCTCATGCTTCCTGTATGGGATGTGTCTTTTTCCCTAGTTACCTCGAAGTGTCCCCCTCCCCTTGGTTCTCGACAATTTGATTCTGTGGCATCTGCTGTGAGCGAGTGGGTGTGGGCATGTGTTCATTCTGCTTGGGGCTCAAGGAGCTGCTTGGGCCTCAGATTTGGAAAAATCTCAACCACCATCTTTCAATATATTTTTGTGATCAAATTATTTTTCATCTTTTGGGATTCCAGTTAGGTGTATGTTAGGTCACCTGACATTGTCCCATAAGTTATTACATTCGACTTTTTCAAAATTGCCCCCTTTATGCTTTATTTTTTAATTTGTCTTAAATATCACTGATATTTTTCCTCTTCTGGTGCTGATTCTGTTGCTAAGGACATCAAGTGAATTTTGGTTTCAGATCCTGTGTTTTTCCATTGTAAACTTACTGCATTTTTTCTTGCAGCATCCTTTTCTTCACAGTGGGATCGCATGCCTGCATTCATTGTGTTTACTTTCAGTTTAAATACCTAAGCATAGTTATAGAGTCAGTTTCCAAATCCTTATCTCTTAATTCCAACACTGTACCATCTTTGAGTATTGATTGTTATTCTCTTTGTGAGCCACTTTTCTCTTTGTGAGTCACTTTTCTCTTTCTTTCCATGTTTAAATAATTTTTTATTACACATTGGGAACTATGAATAAATAATACACCTCGGTGATGTGGTCTTTCTCTGAAGAGGTGAGGCTTCTTCTAGCAGGCAGAGGACTAGCGTTTTGCTCTGGGGCCTCGTCAGGACGAGTCTCCGGTGACGGTGGCTCTGCTGCTGAAGAGGCTGCCAGGCTGCTCTCAGCTGCCTGCCTGAGTGGGCCCATCCTCCATAGCCCCCGCTCTTGCTCAGCTGATAGGCTTCCAGGAGCTGCTCCCCGCCAGGCTCTGCAGACCCTTGCCTTGTGACTGTGCAGCTTCATATGCAGCCAGTCGACATGCAGATGCCCAAGCACCTTCCCCACACAGCTTCCTCCCTCTCAGCCAGGCACTCCAGCTGCCTGGGCACCTGCACTAGGCCCTGTTTCCTCCACCCACCGAGACCATTGTCTCCATCCATCCTGGCTCTTGTTCCTCACGTGGCACTTTGGAAGGTGCTCTCAGAGGTGATGCCTTGGTCAATGTCAACCTCACTTGCTTTGTCTCTCTCCTGTGAGGATTGTGGGTCTTCTTCAACATCTGAAAATAGGTAGAGGGGTAGAGGGTAAGGCCGATGCCTGTCACCCTTGTGTGGCCAAACCTGGAAGTCGACTCTGTACCTGAAGCTCATTTCCTGGAAGAAGCTAGAACCTCACGTCTGCTAGGTACCCCCAAGTCTGACTCCACCTGCCATCAGAACCATGACTATTCATGCTTTTATGCATCATGGTGCCATGGGACCATTCCTTATAGCAAGTACTGGCCAGATGAGAGAGCCCCTCCTAGAGCAAGGGCCGCTGCATGGAGGGTGTGCTTACCCCTTAGTGAGCAGCTGCTACGTGTCTGGAACGGTGATTAGGGCTGCAATTAAGACAGTTAAGGCCCTTGTTCTCCCAGGAGCTTATTCCAGGGGGAGACAGGTGATAAATAAGTGCAAGATGAATTGGACAAAGGATATGGAGAAGACAAGACCAAGAAATGGATTGGCTGTTGAGGATGGTTCTTTTTGACAGGTGGTTATTTAGAACCCTTCTGGAGGTAACATTTGAGGGAATTCCATGGTTCTCAGCAGCAGGTAATTTTGTTGTCCAAGTCCCCAGGGACATGTGATAATGTCTAGAGACATTTTTGGTTGTCACAACTGGGTGGCTACTGGCATGTAGGAGGAGGAGGCCAAGGATGCTGCCTGACATCCTGCGATGCACAGGACAGGTCCTGAAAAGGAAGGGGCATCCGGCTCAAGATGCCAGCCCTGCCATGGTAGAGAGATGGAAGGGTCTCGGGTGAACTCCACAGTTGTACTTGTTTTGATCAGGTGTGAATTTAGCTTCAACACGGTTCTAGGATGACCTTATGGGTCACTTTGTCTAAGTAAGAAGTGAATTCTTTACCATCAAACTGGCCACGTCCAGGACTTTCTGCAAGTCTGAGTATGTGGACAAGACACCCTATCTTGTGGGTTGCACTTAACCAAAGTCAAGACCTACCCCCCATAGAGGCACTGGCCAGTCACGACAGTGGAAAGCTTGACTGAGCATCCTCTCTGGGCCCAGGGCTTTCCCGGGCTCCATGGAGAAATAAAGACCCCACATATCGTTACCCTGAAGGAGCTCGCCATTCAGTTCAGGACATCTGTGCACAAGTCAGTTAACCCACACTTTCGTGTTGGCTGGGTTTTCTCTACAGCAGAGCGGGAGGGAGGCTGTGAGGGTCCCTTGAAGGGAGAAGTGGGGCTCCGGCACATGCACTCCACTCCGGGGCTGTGCTCTCACCGCAGCGTCCCTGCCTCTCTGCTCACCACAGACTCTGAGGACAGGAGGTTGTCAAAGGTCAGCTAGAATCTGCCTGGTCCTCCTTGAAGAGGTTCAGAGGCTGCACTGTGGGGTTAGTGCTGACGCTGATGCAGAGCCTGGCATGGGAGCTGAGTGACGGAACACCAAAATCCTGAATGGATGGGCAGATCCAGCCGTGTGTGGCGTTGTGAGATGAAAGAAACGCCACTCCCCCTGTGGTCGCTGTCAGGTTTTCACAGCCCTGTTGGGACACACCTTTCCACACAATGGGGACCACTGTTGCCAGGCAACAGGCAGCCTAGCGTAGGAGCGCAAGAATGGCTGATGTGGAGACTTGGTGCCGAGGATGCGCCTCGCGGTCTCTAAGTGCTGTGTGATGCCAGCTGCCATGGCTGGCATGGAGCAGGCGGCAGCTCTGGGTGGCTGAGATAAGGCTAACGATAAATAAGTGGTCGTGTCCCCTCCCACAGGCCAAACACTTTACGGAGCTGGCTTTGTATTGCTGTAACCAACAGTGTAAAAGGGCAGTGTCCATCTCTGAATCTGGAAGGTTGTGCTCAACTCAGTCTTCACCAGAAGTGACAGAAAAGTCCTGCTGTGGGGCTAGCGGTGGCATTGGGACATGGAGAACCTCAAGCCCCAATGCGAAGCTCACTGTGAGTGGCCCTTAGGGGCTCTGAGCTCGACTGAATCTCCTTGATGGTTCAGGGAAGGTGCGTCAATGAGCTCCCTCCCAGCAGCATTTCCTGCTTCTTCCCAGCTCTGGGTTCAACCATGGCCAACTCCCACCCCAAAGTCGCAGGGGTATTCCACCAACAGCCCAGCACTGGAGGTCACTTTTGGGCATATGGACTGATTTCTATTATTTCTCACGGTTATAATTCCTTTCAGCGGAAATCTTTCTTTGATTTTGGGACTTTATGAGTTTGATACTCAGTTATCAGGCACCTTCTTGTGGAACAAGTTTTTCCTGTGACTGGAGTTACTCATCTGTTGTCTTGGTTATTTTTACCAGGTATAAATCTAAGAAAGTAAAACAAAGCAAAATAAAAGTTTACTTTCCCAAACTCATATAACTATAAAATAAGGTAAGAAAGATAGAAAAAAACTAAAAAAGAATGAATTTTTAAGCAGATGCCCACATACATACATGTAGCAAGAGATATCATTGAGAAAAGCAAGGTATGGAAGAGTGTGGCCCACATGACTCCATTTGTATGAGGTCTGAGAACAAGCAGCAGCCCCTTGTGGCTGTAGGGGTCACATCTGTGGCTGATTCTTGGGGTACAGATGAAAGGGAACCTCTGGGGAGTTGGCAGGGTTCTGTACCTATCTGAGGTGGTGTGGGGTGTGTAGTAGGGATTTGTTTGTTCCTAAAGGTTTAGGTACCTAATTCTATGTAAGGGGCTATTTACTTTTAACAAAATCAAGAGTTCATGATATTTGCCAATAGATGGAAAACCAGCAATCGGTACAGGTCCTGGTCAAAGCCAGAGCACCCTTCCCTAGGCTTGGACTCATCTTGCTTCTTTTGGAGGAGCAGGAGGGCAGTGTTGTTCATGTGCAGCCGGGCCCTCTGACCACAGTGCTGCAGAGGGAGTAGGGGAAATGGCCCTGCATGAAAGGTGGGTGTTGCTCCCTTTGATGTCAGCATCTTGGAGCGTCTGATTGAGACTGAGGTGTGTGCAGAGGCACTGGGGCACGTTATCTGGTGCCTGCTCCCTTCCTGCCACTTCCAGTAAGAGGTGTGAGTCCGCCAAACACCCTCAGAGCAGTATCTTCCTCTCTGGCCCACCAAGTGACTCCCACCTCTGCCACCATCCAGAAGCTGGGAAACCAGCAGATGCCACGGAAATCTTGATCCCCATGACACATGGAAGCTGGGAGCTTCTGGTTGGGAAACTGGGTTCAGGGGTCTGCTGTTCTTATCCTGACCAGGAACACACTTCGTGTGTGTGGGGGGCACCACTGTGGCTGCTTCCTTCCTCCCCTGCTGAATTGGCCACCTGATGTAGATACTGGGGACATTGGCCAAAGGAGCCAGAAAATAGCCCCCACAGCCACCCTCCCAGGTCTCCCTGGGAGCATGGCATTGTTAGGACCACATCTCTCCTACAGTCTAGGTGCAGTGTGTGTGGATGCTCACAGCGGCACACGCCGGTCATCTTGGTTCCTGTGTGCGGGTCCAGGTGGCCCGGCTGGCTCTGTGGCTTTAATGTCTCACACAACCGTGGCCTGGGGGTTTCTTGGGCTGTGTTTCATCTGAAAGCTCAGCTGGAGAAGGGTCTACTCTGAACTCATTAGGCTGTTGGTGAAGTTCAGCTTGATTGATGGAGGTCGCATTTCCCTCTTGGCTGGTGGCTGGATGCCACCCACAGTTCCCCCCACCTGGACCTTGCCAAGGTGGCTGCAAGCTGAGAGGCTGGAGAGGGTCTGCTAGCAAGGTGTGGTCCCAGTCTCTTGTAGCCCAATCAGAGAAGTGACCTCCCACCCCTGAACTCCTCACCCCATCATCTGTTTGGTTGGTAACTAGTCACAAGCTCAGACCATGTTGGGCAGGGGTTGCAGGGTTCCACAGGGGCTTGGATGCCAGGAAGCAAGGCCACTGGGGACATCAAACACACCACAAATAGGTTCTGGAAAAGGCAGTATCCAGTTTGTTAACCTTGGCAGCAATGAGGAACCAAGGGGGAGGTGGGAATAGATGCTCAGTGCCGCTCAATCTCATCCAAGGGCCAAAGGAAAATGAAAAACACAGAGCAGACCCAGGGGTGCTCTGGACAGAGCAAAGCAAGGGGACATGCCTCTGTGTGTGTCAGGGCCGGGCAGCTTTGCCGCTTGGAGGCTACTTTGGATGAATGCCTCTGCAGGTAAGCAGTCTGTGGGGGCAGGTGACCAAGGGACAGATCGCCACAGGCGGGGTGCTGTGTCCTGGGGCTGGAGGAAGCTTCTGCTCTTGGAAGGGAAGCACAGCCACAAGGATGGCATCACCAACCAACCACAGGGAGCGCCAGCCCCTTTCTCAGGTCTGGTTCTCCCTTCTTGCCACACGCTCCGCCTTTCCACACCAGCTTCCGATCTGGTAAATGATGGTAATGAGTCTGCGCCTTCTACCCTTGTGGAGATTAATAGCATTCTCCTGGTTATTAACAGCCTCTTCAGTAACTAAGCAGCAAGCACATGGTACAGTGGAATTTACATGGCACAGTGAAGGCCTGATGTCTTCCTCTCCCAGTGAGGCAACTGGGCCAGAGGAATAATGTGACTTGCTGCTCCTTGGTGGCCAGAGGACTCTGTGGCCCATGGGTGAAACAGGTGGGCCCAAGACCAGGTCTCTTCCACGCCATCACCTTTTCATGCACCCGGGAGGGGATCTCCAGGACAACAGATGACCTCCCCGCTCCCAGTGTTCAGTGGGCTCGCAGGCAGTGGCTGTTGATGTGATAACAGTGCGCACATGTGGATGATTTCTGTGGTTTGAGGGTGAAGCTCATGCCCTGAGTGTCCTTGTCAGGGCCCAGGCAGGGGTGGCTGTCCAGCCTGGGTGCTGTTTTGGAGGCCCTGGTCCTTTGGAAAGTGGTCTGGGACACTCCTATGTCTCTGTATCTGCTCAGGTGGCCTAAACTTCGATCAGAATGGCCCAGAGCCCCAGGAAGTGCACTTTGGAATGAATGCTTCCGTCCTGTGAGTGAGTATGTCGGCTCAGGGTTTGGTTTGTTCTTTCCACCTTACTCACCGGTGTTTATCTGCCAGGTAAAGGCTGGTGTGAGTTGGATGCTTCACCAACCAGGCTCCAAGGGGCAATATTCATAATCTACGTGCCATCCAAGTTGGGTAAGCACCACAGCTGTGGCTTTACCCTGAGTCCTTGGGGTGGTGGGAGGGCCGGGCGCGCTCAGTCTGCTGCCAGGCTCCATCCTGTGCTGCAGAGTTGGACATGGACATCCAGCCCACTGAGGCCTCTGCTGGGGCTGTGGAGAAGCCGTGTCTGTGCCCTGCCTGGCTGGGGGGAGTTGAGAAGCCCCTTCCCCAGTCACGTCCAAGTGGCTCTAGCCTGTCGGCTGTCCTGGAAGCCATCACATGTGCAGACATCAGGGGGACGAGCTGTGCAGGCCACAGTCCTGGGAATGCTGCCTAGGCACCACCGCATCATGAGGGTTAGAGCTGCCTCAAGCCCTGTTTAATTTGGATTGGGAGTGGGGTCAGCCCTGGCCACACGTTAGAGCCACCCACCATGTTAAGATAAAAGCTTTACCTAGGCAGCCTGGAATAGTCCCTCGTGTTGCTCCAAGGCGGGGCCTGAGCATTTCTGTGGTTCCAGAACTACCCACATGGTTCTAATGTGGAGCCAAGATCAGAACCTTGACGTGAGTGAGTCAGCTTATGCGAAGGTGTTTTGAGAGAATTCCTCTTTGTACATATCTTCAGTCCATTCATCAGCAAGCATTTGTTTATCATGTTTATTACCATGCAGAAGCTACAGGTACAGGGATGAAGAAGGTGGCTGCATTCAGCCCACGTGTGTCGTCCAGCTGGCAGCTGGACATGGGAAAGACGAAGCACAGCAGAATTCACTGTGTGTGGCTGGTCTTTGCCCCGAGGATGTGCAGAGGGGCATGGGTGAATACAGGCTTTGGCTGGGATGACCCATTTATTGGCTGGGGGTGGGTCTGGAGCTGCCCCTCAGGCTTGTCTGGAGTGACCCCTCACCCAGTGTCCTGGAAGGACAAGTGAAGATAATACGACAAATGGAGCCCCCAAAGCTGCGTGTCTCCTCTGGGGTTTTTCTCCTGCTCAGGCAGCATTGGGGCTGGGATTTAGCTCCGTTGGTAAAGCTCTGCTCTGCAGTCTCTGAGGTCCTGGGTTTGATTTCCAGCACATCAAAAATGGAAGAAGGATGTGGCAATTCACTCCCAAAGCAATCCTGGAATAATCAGCCATTGAAAACCCTATGAGGATCGCTATGAATAGGAAATGACTCAATAGCACCCAACAACAACAACGGCAACATTTCTAGAAGAGCCATGTGGCTGACAATTCAGAGGCAGCTGTAGAGCCCATCAGGGCCTCTCATCAACACAGCGTTGCTGGTCTTCACAGAACGGCCTATCTGGGCTCCGGAAGTACCAAGGCCAGGGATTCAGGGTGGCCTGTCACTGTGGAGGTGGAGACCCCAGGGAAGAGGAGGGCTTTTGGTGACAGACTGCTCTGGGCTCAAAACCAGCTTCTCCCACTTATTAAACTTGTGTGAGGCTGGTGCTCTGGTCTTTAACAACCAGGAACAATGACAATGGCTTGTTGGCACCACTGGCAGATCAGAGCAAATTCTGTAAAGCACCAGGTTCCCCCCGACTCAACAGGTGCTTCACAGTGGCAGCTATTGTCACATGTACATCAGTTACCTGTTGTCTCCGTAAAGCTGCATGACAAATATCCCAGTACTTAATGGCTTGAATGGACAACTGGTCATCCTTTTCCCTTGAGTGCCTGGGGTGTCTGGGCAGCTCCGCCCGAGCCTGGCTCAGGGGCTCCATGGAATTGGCCTGTTTTTGTCTGCAGCTGGCAATGGGCAGGTGGCAGCTGTGGGTTTTGGACCATTTCTGCTGGTCAGGGCCCATTGCCTCTAGGGGCCAGCACGTTTACTTCTGGCAGGTTTCCCCGAGTGTGTTCCCGTCATGAGCACAGACCAACACCTGATAAGTCTCTACTAGGGCCACATCCATTGGCCACAGCACGTTACCTGGCTGAGGCCAGAGTCAGGGGAGGGAACACAGAGTTGTGGAACAGAAGCTAGTGGTCGGAAGAAGAGGAGGCTGTTAACCAGCTATGAGAGCAGACACTTCATCATGCCAGTCACAGGAGAAAGGACTCAACATTGGAAGATGCTCTGAGAATCTTATATGATTTTTCTGATCCTCACCTGAGGTGCTGCCTAACTCGGTGACAGCAAGGGTCCTGTCACCTGGGCTTAAGACAACTATCTTGACAGAAGAGTGCTACAATTGGAGGAGTGTGAACAGGTCAGAAACTAGGATCTCATACACAATCTGTAGGTGGCCGTGATTAAAACCCAATGAAATTGTAGGCATGCCTTAGAGTCTGCTGAGCGTTCTTGTTTTTATGAGACCTTTCAGAAGGTGTGTGTTGAATGTACATTTCCTTTTGCATCTGTCTCAATAGTAAATATCAAAATAATTGAGTGGTTGCTGTTCAGAGATACCTCTTGGTGTGAGCTAGTAAATGCCTTTTGGTCTTGCACATGAGGGGGAACATACGGAAAAATGGCCACATGTGATTGATTCTGCCATTGCCAAGGTGTTGACGGCTCTGTGTCCCCCATGTCAGAGTGAGAAGACAGGGTCGGCATGGCAGCCAGCCTCTCCCAGAAGCGTCTCACAGAGCACAAGGCCAAGATTTGAAGGTGAAGAGGAGCCACATTCAGGATAGTGGAATCCAAGACACGGTGAGAGAGAAGGTCCTTGTCAGAGCTGGCTGGGACCTGAGCCTCCATGGGCCCCTCCCTTTCCACTCTCTGCCCTTGTCAGAAGTCGCTAACTCGAGGGTAATTTGGGGGACAGTGTGTTTGCTTTGCCCACATGCCCATCCCACTGATCACTTCAGGGAATCCCCACAACATGCTGTCTCGACACATGGCTGCCTTTGAGAGAATAAGTGCCGGAGGTGGCCGACTTGGGACCTGCTCTCTTCGTCAGCCCTTCCTCTCCGGGGAGCCCTAACTAGTGTTTGCTTTTGCTTAAAGGAGAGCGATTTCTTCTGATGAACTCAGCAGTTTCCTCTGCATGCCAAGCTTGTTTTATGAAATTAAACATTTAAATAAAAAATTATAAATGCACCATAAGATGCTGATGGGGTGACTAATTTATTTCTATTTTGCATGTTTTGCAGAATGTGGGGATTACTGTTTTGAGGCAGATCCAATTATATCCTTAAAATCTGTGAGGAGCAGAGAGAATTGCTCCATGACAGTCACTGAGCAGAAGCAGCACGGCTTCCAGGAGCCTGTGCTACTTGGTCCCCAGAACGAGGAGTTCAGGTGCAATAAGGGGACAGGTGAAGGGAGTGGGTTCCCCCAGCCCAGGCACTTCTGGGATCGGTTACGTCTGTTCCTGCCTGGCCGTGCTGTTTTTCAGGGCCAGGCTGACTTTCTGGCCCAAGCACAGGGCATCACAGGGAGGGCTGTGTCTGAGCTATTCTCTGCTACTGCTAATTGCATAGTCGAGAGCATCACGGGAAACTCCCTGAGACTCAGTTTTTCCTCCTGCCAAGTGGGCAAATGTGCTGTGGACACGTGGAAGCCCCAGACAGTGCCTCAGAGGATCCCGTGGGTCTGGCTCCTTGAACACGCACACCCCAACCACACCAGAGACGCTTAAGAACACGAGTAGTAGTTCAATTGGAGGAAAGAAATATGGTGAGCGACCTTTTCTTTAACGGGGCTGAAAGTGAGGAGGTTCTCAACTCAGTAACTAGGCAAACGTGACAGCGGAAGGTACAGCCCAGGTCAGTGTAATGCCAGCATTTGGTCTTTCTAAGCTGATCTCCATGGCCCTGACAGGCTGCACGGCCTGCTCTGTGTCTCCTCAGAAGCCCAGCGGGTTGCCCACTGGTTCTTCCTAAACCTTTTACCAACAGACTGACCTGGAGGGAGCTGAGGGGCTGCAATGGCCTGGACGTCTCTTCTTTGCTAGGAACCCAGGGAAACCCTCACCTGTGTTTCGGAGGCCACCGCACAGTGGGCAGGGGACAGAATAGAGCAAAGCAGCAGCCCTGACACCGCATGTGCCAGCCCAGAGGCAGCAGCATCAGGAGCAGGTTTCGCAAGTAGGCGCCCAGATCCTATTCGCAATTTGGGAGCCCTGGGCCACCCACGAGCCTGTGGGGTGGAGTCAGAGGAGGCGCCTAGTGCATCAGGAACCAGAGATGGAAACTGGGCCCTCGAAGTCACAACCCTGTTGGTGACATCGCCTCCAGTTGCTGATGATCACATTATCAGAGGATTATGATTTCCCTCCAAGAATAAGTGCAAAGACGGGACCAACCCCGAAGAAACAGAAGGTCTTGTTCACAAACGATCATGCTGAAAAATTAAAACATAAGATTCTTTCATTCCACCAAAAATGCTTTCCAGGTTTTTACCTTCACGCTTGTTTTAGGACAAAACATAAGCCTTCATAACAAAAGAACAAAAAGGGGAATTTAATGAGAAACATGACAGACGACAAGAAGAGCAGAGAAAGTACAAAAGTTGAACTATGTCAGATGACAGAGCAGGAATGTTAAGTGGCGTTTAATGAAAGGGCTGCCTGGAAAGACTACAACAGGGAGAGCCAAAGATCCTAATTACTGCATTATGAGGAGGAAGCGGACCAGCTGTCACCCGCAAGTAAAGCTGGGCCTGTGTTAGAGCTGAACCGGAGGAGAAAGTTTCCCGTGGAGGTGGCGTGTTGGCCAGCGTCTATAAGTGGACTTATGTGGAATTGAGTATTCTCCTTCAGTGACCGTGCTGGAGTGGCCATTGGTGTGAACAATCTAACTCCAGCTGAGCATTAAATATAAATGAAAAGTTAAGTGGAGAAGTGTGGACATGTGTGGGGATGTTGGTGTTTCATTCAAAGCACCTCAAAGAAAACCCTCTGGCTGATGTCCAGTTCAAGTTGCTCTTCAAGTTGTAAGTAGCAATGTTACCTGGAGCGTTGGTTCCAGGTAAGGGGGTGAGGGGCTTTAGTTTGGATTTTATGTTGTGCTCTATCTCTGGATCAGAGAATCCCCCGTTCGTGTTGTTCAGCAGGTACAGTCTACATGTGCTGACCATCCATGATAAGAGCCACCTGTATCAGTCAGCAACGCTGCTGACAGTGCTGAGTAACAAGCTTCCCCATCACCCAGAGGCTTGAAACAAGTGTTCATTCCCATCACAAATCTTGAGGTGAGTTTGATGGTGCTATGCCCAGGTAAGGCTGGTCTCAGGACTCAGCTCCTGGCCATAGGCTGGCTGAGTTAGACTCTGGGTACCTGTTCTCACCTTTTTCTAGTGGCCATCCAGGGTATGGATTCTGGTGGCAGCAGTAGAAGCCTGGCATGCTGCATGGTAGCACCTGAGGCCTTCAAGGCTCAGCTCAGGGCTGCATCTTTTCTGTGCTTGGTGCCCTTGCCCAGAGTGAGCTGCAATATCCAAGGCCTACAGCAAGGGGCAAAGCAAGATGCTGGCCCAAGGGAGAGCAAGGGAGGTTTGCTCAACTGTGACCCAGAGAGGCTCCTTCTGCTTTGGGCCCCTGGGAGGTAGCATCTTGTTGGATGTCAGCTGAGTCTCTGTCCCTTCACGCACAGGACAGTTGCTGCAGGGCATTTGGAGGCACAGCCTTGGCAGCCTGACTTGGCTCTGATTCTAGGATTTGCCACTTGCTGCTCGTAAATCCTCTGACTCTCCATTTGCTTGTTTGTGGAGGTAAAGGCATCTCTCCTCCCTGAGGTCAGCCCAGTTCAAGTCCTAGGGTGCCTGTGGCAGGTGGGGGTGGTGGTCAGGGTCATCAGATCAGAGGGGCACATGAAGGAGAAGTACTTAGCACCACACCTGGCCACCTAGCATCACTGCTTATGCACATGAGTAGTTCTATGAGTACAGGGTCACCCCCAAAACACACAAATCCCTGAAACCTGTAAATGTGACCTGCTTGAATAAAGTGTTTGTGCTGAGGTAACCAAGTAAGGATCTTGAGGAGAGACCATACTGCATTATCCAGGCGGACTCTCAATCCAGTGACAGCTGTCCTTCTAATACACATGGCAGGGCCAGGAATGGAAGAGGGGCTGAGTGAGGACAGAGGTGGACACTGGAGTGTTCTGACCCAGGAGCTGGCAGAGACAGGAAAGACTTCCCAAGATCTCGGAGCAGGCACAGGCCAGCTGGTGCCGGGGCTCCAGCCTTCTGCCTCCAGGGCTGGGAGGAAAGGCGTCCCTGTGGCGTGAGGCTGCCCAGTTGCTGGACCTCTGTCATGGCACCCACCAGCCATGCCTGCAGGGTGTGGGGCGGGGGGCAGCTCTGTCCTGGGTGTCCGGGCCCCTCAGTCATGTCAGGGACCCGAGTGAGGACAGACTCATACCCCACAATGCCAACTCATGGGCAGTGGTCACCAGTCAGCCAGCACCATGTGCCCTGCACAGCAATGCAGTGGACAGGATGGGCCAGTCCTCAGCTGCTAGGAAGTGACCAGGCCTCAGCTGTCAGGTGGAACCATCAACGGGCCAGCGAAGGGCCTCAGGAATGGGTGGTGTGTGAGCTGAGACTTGGAGGAAGTGACCACTGTGAAGCGTCAGGGATGTTCCAGAGGGAGGCCAGCCAGGTACCTGGGCCTGAGCACGAGCAAACTCAACATGCTGAGGAACAGCAGGGGGCCACTTGCTCAGACAGATGCTGGCTTCGACAAAGGGGCATCTGTGTGCAGACTGACACCGGCACTCGCCATCTGGTAATGCCACCCTCAGGAAAGAGAAACTCTTCCCAGGTTGTCCCAGTAGCCACTGGCACTGGCCACAGAGCCATAGTGAAGCCAGCTTGTCTTCCCGCAGTGTGTGATGGCTGCAGGGCTATTCCTCCTCCCCTTCTTTGCCTTCCTTCATTTCGTAGACAAATGAAACCAAGGAACTTCTTTTAAGGACTCCTTCGAACATCCCTGTCCCTGTTCTGTCAGCCTCCTCTTGGCTGATGAAGAGAACCAGGGCTGAGAAGGACTGTGGCCCACCCTGCTGGGCCTTGTGCATGGAGCCCCATGGAGCCCATGTGGCTCTGCCAGTGCGAGGGGCTCTTTCATACCCTGTTCCTTGGGGCTGAGTGGAGGCTCCAGGAGGCTTCACAGCACTGTCCTAGTTCATGAGACTGAATGGTGGGTACGGAGGACCCAGCCTTTCCAGGAAGTGTGAGTGCGAGGCTGTGTTCCTGGAGGCATGGTCTGAGGGAGGCCCAGCCAGTGTCACTGGGTGGTGTGGTGAGTCCTACACTGTGCCATGCTGGGATAGCAAGGGGGCCTCATGGCAAGAACCCAGAGCCGGTGCTTCACTGACCACCGCTCTCTCAGCTCAGGACCAACATGCACACGGTAAAGTACCTGGCTGCCCTGCCCCCATGTTGCAGGTGGGGAAACTGAGGCTTGGAGGTGCCACATGAGCCTCCCAGATTCAAAATCAGAGAGCACATTCCCGGCACCAGCACTCTGTGGGGGAGCAGGTACACCTGTCCCTCCATCAGCTCTGCATACAGAAGGTGTGCACTAAATGTATCCCAAAAGCCAGAGTGACTCCTGAGTTCATGGGGCTCCCTTGCTTTGTTTCCAGGGAGCATCCCTACATCACAGGCTGGGGCTTCCTCCACAGAAAGCATAAGCAGGGAAGCGAGGTCCAGGTAGAAGCATTCGGAACTTGGGATGCGGTGGAATGCGGGCTCCACTCTCTCCCGCTCCCACAGCAGTTTGCAGTGCTCCCTTGGACTTCCTTTCCTTCCTCCAGCACCCAGAAAACTCCTTCCCACAAACACAGAGCAATGTCTAGGACCTTGCCACTTGAGTCACAGCCTTTCCCTGCTAAAGCCAGGTGGGAGCAGCCACCTCCAGCCCTCTTTGTCCTGCCCTAGGACACAGACGACACCTCTGCTCAGAAGTGTGAGGATTTGAGAGCGTGCCCTGGCTGGGCTCTGTCTGTCACATGGTGCAATCTTGGGGAGCTGCCCACAGTAGCTCCTCATCCTGCTGCTGCAAACCGTCACCAACCACAACTGCCTTCCAGGACCAACCTGCTACAATGTGGCACTGAGGCTCCCCGCTGCCAGGAGGTCTCTTCAGGTACAGCATAAAGTCATTTTGTTCATCATCTAATTGACTACAATTAATTGAGGAAAAGAAAAAAAAAAAAAGCAGGCCCAGAAGAGGGAGAAAAACACAAGGGAAATGAAGACAGATTGTTAAATGGAGCGCTGTGAGGGGCCACTGGAAGTATCATATTTCCCGGCTCTAATAACCTCCATTCATATGCAGCGATCAATCATGCCATCACAGGCATTTTTAGCTCCCCAGCTTATTGATACAAACTGATTTAATGTGGATGGTCCTGACGTGTTCTCGATACAGAGCAGAAAGCCGATGGGCAGCTACTCATCTCTGAATGCGCGGGACGCGATGGCAGATCAATGCATGCAGAACACCCCCGTTCTTCCTGAAACCACGCTCAATGACAGTGATTAAGCTGTACGAGCTGATCCGGCAGACCCAGCACTGTTCTGCTGCAGACAAATACCTCATTGATCAAACATATTTTATTTTTAATATTCATGGATTAGCTATGTTCACAAAGAACCCCATTGCCATATGCATGCAAAATGAGCCCTTCATCAGGCTCCCACCCCAGCGAGAACACCCTGAGCCTCTGACTCTCGGTGGGAGGCAAGGCTGGCACCACACACACATACTGTCCCTCCTGCCAGTCACCCCCACTGGGGTGCCAAGTCCTGGCTGGGTCCCCATGCCAAGTCTCCTCAAGCTGCAGGTGCTCCGGTCCTACCTGTGGGGTGACTGGCAGAGGGAGGGGGCAGCCTGGGCTCCAGAGATGTCCACTACCCTGGCACTCCGATGCGGGTTTGTCACTGGGCTGCTGGCTGCGGCCCACTCCCCTAGGGAGTGTCCTGGACCCCTCTTCCTCTTCTGCAGAACAGACTTCCTGGGCACGTGGGGCAGATGGCTGTCAGCAAGTGTTTCCTGTGCTTTGGGCCCCAAAGCCTCCTGGGAACCAGCAGGTGATGGCACAGGGGACCAGATTGCTGGGCTCGATGCTATAATGGGTCAGAGATGATTGTGGGGCCACATCTGAGTGGCGGGGACATGATTAGAGCATCACGTGGATCATGGGCAGGCTGCTGGGGGCTTTTGTATTGTTTATTACCTTTTCCCAGGGCAAGGGGGACCTGGAGTTGTGGGGTCACCAGGGGCCTGAGAACAAAGCCCACTTGAGGGGATGGAGGGACAGTCAAGCCGGGCAGAGCTTTGGAGCCCCGAGATCAAGATGGCCTTGGGCTGAGCCAGTTCTTCCTTGGACTTGCCTAGTGGCCTGGTTACTCTCCCACTCTCCCTCTTTCCCTTTGAGCCTGCGCCACCTCAGGTCTGTGTTCTCTCCATTAGCAGCCCAAGGGGACAGGACACAGCCACAGTCTGCCAGGCTCTGAGCTGGGAGAAGAGGCCTCAAAGCTGCCCCAGGACACCTCAGGTCATAGTCTTTACGTGTGGTGGTCAGAAGTTGGTTCTGACCTTTACAGGAAGGCCTGCAGGGCTGAGCTGCTGGAGAGGCTGGTGTCAGAGATGGGCTGCTCGTTCACCTGGCTCAGTGCAATTCTGCCTGTCTCTTGCAGCAGTTGGAGGTGGGGTTCAGTTGGAGCCTATGGCCTGGGGAGCTCAGGTCTGGCTGGATCCAAGACACACACACCATATTCTTCCCAAGCCTTTTGTGCCATCAGGTGCCATGGGCAGAATAATGACCCCCAAAGGCATTCATGTCCCCATTCCTGCCACCTGCGAATGTGCAGAAGGCACTGTGGAGGTAAAGAGGCAGGGGTCCTTGGATAGGGCACTGTGTGGGTGACCCACAGGGTCTTCAGAAGTAGCAGAAAGAGGGCAGAGCTAGCTTCGGACCCCACAACCACACCCTCAGTGGTGTGTCTCTGTGTTAGGGTGCTGGGGCCCTGAGCAGCCAAGAACAGCTCAGCCATGGGTACCAGAGACTGGGGCAACAGATGGTCCTGGCACCTGTGTGAGCAGAGACAGATGTGGCTTGGAGCAGACCCCGGTGAGCAGGCCTGGGCCTCCCTGGGTTGGACTTCAAGCTGGTGTGGCTGAGGCTGTGGCATGGCTCAGGCGTGGGTGCAGCTTGGGCTGCAGGGCAGGGCCCCCCACGCCTGCTCTGTCTGCTGCGTGCCTGTTCATGGGAGGCCCAAGATACTATGCTTTAATCTGACGAGTCTCCTGGGCCCCTGTGCCCACCCCTCGGGATGGTGGCCCCAGCAGTGCTGGGCATAGCCATGGTGGTCCAGCCTCGATGGTGTGAAATACTCAGACAGTGGGTCTGAGGCCACTGATGCTTGGGGACAGGGACACAGAGAGATGCCCCATCTCTGCTTCTGAGTCCCCACTGCTAGGACCCCTCTGCTGCCCCCCTCCCTGCCCCTATCCACTGCATCTCTGGCCCCTAGGCCCACTCATCAGCCCCTCCGCACACCAACAGGTCTCTGGCAGCCTGTGTGCTTCCCTAGCCTGGCACTGGCCATGACTTGGGCCTGCCCTCTTGGGGGACTGCAAATTTCGTCCTTGTCTTTGGATGGTAGAAATGTATCCTCTTTATGCATCTTATTTGCTGAGATCTGCCTGGTCACCTCACTGAGATTTACTTCCAAAACCTCAGATGGAAAAATTAGAGAGATTATTTCTTCAGGAAATATTACAAATTATAATGCATGAACATTTTATTCCAAAGAAATGCTTCTTTCCCTTTTGATCTGCCTTTAAAATATACCCCGTCACCTACCCAGAATCATTTCTGACACTTCTCTCATCAATTAAGTTTCCTCCAGTGATGCACACAGATATTGTGCTGGCACAGGCCATAAATCATGCCAGGGAGCCGAGAGACGGTGGGGGCTGCAGACAAATATTGTCGCCTTTTTACTTGGAGGGAGACAGGCTGTTGGCACAGAGCCTTGGGTGTGTGTGGGTGTGGGCAGCGTGTGTGAAGGCATGTGTATATGCAGGGGTGCATGTGTGGTAATACCCATGCTTTTCTGTGCATGTGTGTGTCTGTGCGGGCCGGTGGGTGGACACTGTGTGCAGGGCTCATAAGGACAGCACCCAATGCACCCAGGCCTCCAGGGCAAAGCCATGAGCTCTCAGGCCCCAGCTTCATTGAAGTCCAGGCCTTTTGCCTGGTGACAAGAAAAGGACTTTGAGCCAGTCCTGCTGACCTGGCCTGGAGCTGCAGGGCACTGCATGGGCTTGTGGGGGAGGGGGAGGCTGCCGCCCTGCCCCTTCCTTCTCAAGGGCAACAAGCTGCCCAGGGGTTGCCCATTCCCAGAGGCAGGCAAGGACTTCAGCGAGGGCCTGGGCAAGCCTCCTGCCATGACTGTGGCCAAGACCCCGCTGCTGGGGAAGGAGGCCCCCGGGAGGGGCCGTTCCCTGTGCATCCCGGCCTGGATGGAGCTGCCATCTCACAGAGGGTCTGGGAGGTGTCGAGAAGCAACAGGTCCCTGGCTCACGGTGTCATCACTGTGGCAATGGGCCCCATGTCAGCACTTCTGGGAGGTCCTCCGCAAGCAGCCAGCATCTGTCTTGGGGCAACCTCTACGCTGTCCAGGAGCCTCTTCTCCCTTCTCCTCACTGTCACTGGGCTTGGGACGCTTGGCCCCTCACTCTCCAAAGGCCATGACCAACAAGCCAGGCATGGAGGCTCCTGGGTGGAACTGGGAGGTCGTGACCCATAGAGCGCAGCTGTCAATCTGCCTTGGGCATCTGACCCCAGGGCGCTGCTCCCTGGCCACTGTGGGGCATCAGAGGTCTTCTGTCACTATCCCTGCTTCTTCGGTGCCCCCTCCCTCTGTGTTTCCTGTGTCCCAGCCTCCAGCCTCGCTTCACACAGGTGGCCAGTGGCACCTGAAGCTGCCTCACCTCGAGGTGGGTGGCTCAGCTCCCGTGCATCCATCCGTGCCTCTTCCATTCAGACCATCCACGGTCTTCTCCCAGCACAGAGGAGAGCTCTTTTCACAACACCCCCCACTGAAGAAAGCCCTAGAGTGGAGTAAATAAACAGATGGGATCAGTTTTATTTATTTATTTTTTACATCGCTTTTTTCCTGGCTATGCAGGCAGAAAGCTCTCCTGATGCCTACGCGGCTTGGCAAAAGCTTTTACAGGTTAGAGAGTGAATAAAATCCTCAGCTTTTCCCTGGCAACCTTCCTCAGTGGCCACAGGGCTCGCTCTGCCCACCACCCAGCAGACTTTGTCCCACGGTCCACAGGGGGGCGAGCCACCTGGGCCCTGCCCCTAGCATGGGGAGTCTCTCCTGGCACCTCATTTCCCACATCTTCTGATTTGCAGCACTTGAGTGGCTCTGTAGAAGTTCCTGGAAGCATTCTGAGGGACCCTCTCCAGCGAGGCAGAGGGCATCAGTGAGAGCTACGCCCATTACCATGATGACGTAGGACCAGGAAGGGTCCAGAAGCCCTGCAATGGTATGGTGAAGAGCAAGGCTGCCCCAGGGTAAGTGGGCTCGGACTCCAGCCGGGACTGGAGCTCCGTGTGGGTAAGGAAGGACCTTGGGGGAGGAGAGGAGGCCGGCATTTCCAGGGGACTGGGGACAGGCATATTACGGGAGAAGATGCGCAGAAGGCAGGGTGCACAGGTTGAGGCACTCACAATGGGGGTGTGGTGAGGTACAAGAGCTCCTATGAGAAGGGGCAGAATGAGAAATACTGGGAATGCTGAGGACAGGGGAGGACACGGAGCAACAGAGGGCGTGGGCTACTGTGGCTGGGAAAGCAAAGCAGGAGGCAACTCTGGAAAACAGCGTGGCAGCATCGCAAAGTATGCAGGCAATTACCTCGTCACCCAGGGCTCCAACTGCACGTTATTGCCCTAGAGAAACAAAGTTAACGTTCACCTAAAACCTCCACACAGATGCTTGTAGCAGTGTTGTTCCTCATGGATGCTAACTAGAACTAGCCCAGAAACCTTCCAGCTGGTGCCTGGGTAAGTAGGCTGTGGTCTGCCCATCCAGTGGAACACTATGCCGCAAGGACAAGGGGGAATTGCAGACACATTTCATCAAAGGAGAGAAGCCAGACAAAAGCCCCAACCACACTACACCATTTATATGAAGTTCGTGCAAAGGTACCTCTGTGGGGAGAAGGCAGAGACCAGGGGTTGCTGTGTGAGGAGCACAGGGGTTCAGGAGTGCTCTGTGCCATGGCTGGGAAGCACATATAACAAACAAGCAGTGCGTGTGCAGAATTGTATTGAATCAGACACCAGAAAGGTGAGTTTTACTGTGTGAAAATTTTTTAAAAAGCCGTGACTGGAGATGAGAGAGGATAGCAGCGCTTTGTCAGGTTAGCTGGACTTCTAAGACCTCCTACTAAGCAGCGTGGGCAGTGTGTCCACATCACCCTGGTCTGAGCCCCCTCATGAGTCTGGGCTGGACCCATCCTGGGTGCGTCCTGCCCACATTGTCTTTGTCGTGCTGAAGTTTGAAGCTGTCAAAGAGGATGGGAGAGGGCTGAGAGGGCAACTGCACTCCCAGAATGCAGGATGGGGCTGTCAGGTGAGCCTCAGCATGGAGGGTCAGGATGGGAAACCAGGGTGAGGCATGCATGGTGAACCGGGCCCCTTGGCAGTGCTGGGCACTTCCTGCAGGTTAGGAACCATGGCTGTGAAATTCCCCGGGGAAATACAAATGTTAAAGAGATAAATTAAAATTATGATCAATGAGCATTAGAGCACTTAGACTATCATGTTAGCCTGACTGTACTTCCCTCTCTATTTTCCACTGCCCCTGGTTGAAGGATGGAGAGAGCTAAGAGCTTTGTGTATTGGTTAGGATTTCAGCTGTAAGTCGTAGAAGCCTAACGTAAGGAAAATTCTGGTGATTCCAGCCTTGCTGATCAAGCGATGAATAGTGTACTTAAGGAGAAAATTCTTTCCCTTTTCTCTTCTGACATCCAGTTGGCTTTGACTCTCAGGGCTGACCTTCATGGTAACAAAGTGGTTGCTATAGCACCACGCAGCTCATCCTTAGATGCCATTTCTCCCAGCCAGGAAGAGAAAGCAGTTTCATGCCTCCTTTTAAGGTGTGGGTAGTTTTTCCCCTGCCAGGTTGGCCTTGATGATTCCACCCAGTTTGTGTGGTCACAGGCCAACTGCTTTAGAGTGCTTACACAATCATTGCCAAGGGGGTTGGGTTAGCTAATCAAGATGTATTACCCCAGCTGCCCTGCACTGCATGGCTACCTGATGCATGGACAAAATAGGTGTTTGTTCTCCAAGGGAAGAGGAAAGGGTGGGAACAGATGTGGGGATGCTGTATCTGCCACCTTCTTTTGTGGCTTTTACAAAATAAATTTTATGGAACCCCTTGGCCTCTGCTTTGGCAGGTTCTTATCCACATTCTCACCAAGCTCGTGATTAAAGTGGAGAAGGAGTGGCTGGCTGACATTTAGGGTCAGGGCACAGGACATCCTTGCGGGCCTTTCTGAGTCAAAGCTTGCAGGTGAGTGGCAAGGCTGTGAGGTAAGTGGGAAGGAGATGCCTGGTGGTCCACCTGCAAAGAGATAGGATGGTCCTCCACAATCCTCTGCCACAGAGGACAAGTGCCCTGTGGTCATCCGGCCATTGCTCTGAGACAGGTGTTCAGAAAGCCGCTCAACAACGAGGACTTTCATGGAACCCTGCAAGGTACTCGCTGACTCGCCCTGGTTAGCTCTGCTCACTCCTCCCTGTGGGTAGCCAGGACAGCCTCACCAGGCTGTGCAGAAGATAGAGGCGTCCCCTGCATCCAACCACGTGCACAGAGACCCAGGGCTGGTGGGAGGCAGGCTGCTGGCTCCTCCTTTGCTCAGGGCTCTGGGGTAGGTGCTCTGGAGGCTAGGAAGGGGGTAAGCAGAGCCTGGGTCAAAGTCTTCCTCTACCAGGGGAGACAACACAAGGGCTGGGCAGGCTGGCACATGGTCCCAGGACTGTGGGGCATGGCAGCAGAAAGCTGGGAAGTTGTGCCCCTGTTGGTGCTGGGGCCTGAGGGCAGTGCCCCGGGTGGAGGCCAGAGCTGTGCTGGGCTCACCTCCAGGGGACTATCGTGGCTCCCACCTCAGCACTCAGGCTGGGTTCTCCTTAACTGTGTCTCTTTGGGTTTGCTGAACACCTGACTCCCAGCCAGACCTGCATTCAGCACCCTGCCTCTTCCCCACCCAGCACACACCCTGCTGGAAATGAGGTGCTTAGGATGGACCTGGGCTGGGATTTAGCTCAGTTGGTAGAGGGCTGCCCTGCAGTCTCTGAGGTCCCGAGTTCAATTCCCAGCACCACAAAAATGGGAGAAGGGCCTGGCAATCCACTCCCAAGGCAATCCTGAAATAGTCAGCCATTGAAAACCCTATGAGGGTCGCTACGAGTCAGATACCGACTCGATGGCACCCAACAACAACAACAACAATAGGATGGACCTGCTTCCAAGTGAGCCGAGAAAATGGAACCGGAGCTACAGAGGTGCCTCTTGCTCTTCTGGAAAACGCTTTGGCCACCAGTAAGTCATGTGCTGAGGTCTTACCTCCTTGGCCCCGCCCTAGAAAGAGTGGGGCCAGATCCACCAAGTCAGCTGAGCAGGAGGGGGTCCCTTGATCACCTGGCCCATCCTGCACACTCCTGGTTTCTCACAAGTAGGTGGCTTCATAAAACTCTCAGTCTTGAGTCTTCACTTCAGATTTAATTAAAGCTACAAGGTCATTCACTGACTCTTCTAACTAGTTCTGAGGTCTGTTCAATTTTTATGGAATCCTATTAAAGTTCACTGCTGATATGTTAAAAACTTTAAATGTTTTACGGAAAGTTTCAAACCACATTATGTGACTTTTGCTGCATAGGACAAGGACACAGGAGACTTCCTGTCTCGGGCAGACTGACATTGCTCTGAAACCCAGCCCAGGGTCCCAACACCTTCCTGAGGAGGGCTCTCAGAAAGTGAGGTTCCTATGCTGAGACTTGAGACCTGAAGCTCACCTTCCAGGACCTGCACAGCTCAGCCCCAAGCTCAGCCCTTGCCCCTGACTTGGCCTTGCAGGCAGGCACCTCCCAGAGCCCCAGACACACCTGTATCCAGCATGACAGCCATGCCACACATGACCACTGAACCCTTGACTCGTGTCTTGTCTGCATTGAGATAAACTGTGAAACACATCTTATTTTGTAGACTCGTATAAAAGTGTGCAAAAAAAGGTCATAAATATCCATTAAAGTCATTAACGTTTCTGTGTCTGGAACATGTTGGAGTGCTAGCATTTTGGGTGTGTTGGGCTAAATAAACACATTTTTGAAATTAGCCCCCCCCATTCCCTTTTGCCTGTTTATGGTGGCCTCTGAGAAATCTCAGCCTGTGCTCTTCTGCTGGGAGCTGGTCTCCACCATGTGCCTCCCCCTCCCCTGCCTCTCCTCCCTGAAGCCCTGGGGAGTGGGGAAGGCCAGCTGTCCCTGAAATAAAACAGAATCAGAAGATGACCCGGTGCCCTCTGTGCCTCCCCAAGACCTTGGCCGATGGCTTCCTGAATTTGCCCTGGTGAGAGGGCTGGGCTGTGCCAGCTGACAGCGCCCATCACCCCATGATCCGCCTGCACAGATGAAGCCGTGGTGGCTGACAGCAGAGGCTGTGCCCTCTGTGCTCCAGGAGTTGGTTAAGGCTGGGTTTGGGCTGGTTTGACTGCAAGCCTGGGCTCTTCTGAGTTTTAAAAATGTTTATATTTAAGACTGCCTTATTGATGAGCCAGCTTATTAGTATTGTTCTTTCATTCCCGGTGACTTCTAAGCTCCCTGGGGTGGTGCCAGGCTCCGTCTCCTTGCTGCTGTGAGGGCTCAGGTGACCCACACAGCCACGATTGTCTGTAAGGGTGGCCTTCACCTTATCCTTGTCTTTCTGTCTTTTTCAAGGTTCTAAGAGAGGCTGTCTTGTAGGCTACCCGACCTGCAGGGGTTTGGGCCTCCCAGGCCACCTCCCAGCCTCTCTCGGAGTCCTGTCCTGCCTGGCTGTGCTCTCCCTCTTTCTGCTGCCCCCCATTCCCCTGATGAACTCGGGTCACGATGTTCAGTCCTGTGGGGGGCTGCCTGTCTCTGTGTTGGAGGCGCTTCCTGTGGCTGCCGGCTGGCTGCCGGCGTCTTCCTGGTGGAAATGGGAGATAGCGGCGGGTAGAATCAGGCTGGGGAGGAGCAGAGAGGCTGGGCACAGGGACCCACTGCCAGGCTTGAGGCCCTGATTCCCAACCTCGTCGGCCACAGGGTGCTGCTCAGGGGAGGTCAGGCTGCCACCTGTTTGCTGCCAGGGGGCCTCTGTGCCCAGGTCTGTGGTTCTCTATACCTTCCTCCGAGGAGCAGGATGGTGTCCCCAGCCTCGCCCTGCTAGAGCTGAGTTTGCTGTGAGCTGCCTCTCCTGGAGGAGATGCCCGGGGGCCCCAATCCCACCAAGGACTCTTTGTGGAGCCAGGAAACCACTTGTCCCCAGGAGACCCTGCCGCTGGAATGAAGGGGCCTTCGGGCAGGTCCTCAAGTGTCCTGAGGAGCTCAGCGTCTCTGCTCACCCTGCAGTGTCCATGATCTGCCTCTGGCAGGGTCCAGCTAGAGGCGAGCCTGGCTGGGAGGGGCTGGGGTCCGGCCTTGCCCCTTCTGCAGGGTTGAAGACACCAAGGATGCCTGGTGAAGGTACAGCAGTCACTCTGGCCTTGCCACTCCTGCTCCAGCTCCAACTCCAGTTTGGGCTGTCTGGACCTCTCCTCAGGGCTGGAGGGCTTGAGGCCCTGGTGGGGGGGTCTCAGGCAAGATGACGGTTGGGCTGTGCCCCTGTTTATTCACCTCAGAGAGGAAGGAGAAACCCTTTTCTTCTGTTACAAATGTTTTTATTTTTGGTTGACACATAATCATTGTGCATACATATGGGATACTCTATTAGTCAGCTTCCTGTCACTGTAATGAAATTCCTGAGGCAATGAACTTACAGAGAGAAAAGGTTGTCTTTGCGTCACAGCTTTGGAGGGTCGTGCATCAGACAGACTGGCTGTGGTCTGGGCCTGGGTTGGGCAGCCTGGCATGGTGGGAGCACCTGGCACCTGCTGGTCAAGGAGGGTAAAAGAGTGAGGAGGGGGCCATGGTGCCCTTCTGCCCCTTCACAAGCACACCCTCAATGACCTGAAGTCCTCCCACTGCCTGTAAAGCTTCCACCAGCTCCCAATAGGACCACCTGGGGACCCAGTTTCACCACGCAGGCCTTCGGGGGACATTCAGTATCCAGATCACAGCAGCCCGCATAATGTTTGGACGCAAGTACGTTGTGTGGGGTTCACATAGGGCAAGGAGATCTAATTCTTGGAGAATTTAGCATTTCTTAGCAGTGGGAACATGCAAAAGCTTTCTAGCTTTTGTGAAAGACACAATGCATTATCATTAGCTATAGTCACCTGCTGTGCAAGGGACTCCAGATGTCACCCTTTGGCCCAGCTGTTTTGCAACACTGTTGGGCCCCCTCCTCCCTGGCCCTCCTCTCCTCAGCCCCATAAACACCACTCAGCTCTCAGCTCCTAGGAGATCAGCCTTCCCAAGTTCCACATCTGAGAGCTTGTGGTGTTGCTCTTTCTGTGCCTGGCTTAGAGAAACCATTTCCTTCAGCTTGGTGGTGGGCCTGGGGGTGGATGTAAATTAAAGAAGGCTCTGCAGAGCTGCTGAAGACAAGGCTGCTGCAGGAGCAGGGCCTGAATGCCATGCCCAGCATGCCCATGAGATCCTGAGCCAGGGGCCTCTCACATGGGGTTCTGCACCATGGGTGGATGGTTGCTGTCCTCACCCCTAAGAGATGAGGCAAGGTGGGATGGGACCAAGTGTGCCCCAGCACCACACAGAGGCATCAGTGGCCAGGGCTGGCATTGTGCCCCCGCAAAGCACACTGATGGCATCGCGCCTGAGATGATCATGTCCTGTGGCTCCTGAGACCAACTGGCTCATTTTAGATTCAAAACCTAATCCCTCCTTCCAGGGCAGGTGTTGTTGCTGTTGTTAGGTGCCGTCGAGTCAGTGTCCAACTCATAGTGACTCTATATACAACAGAAGAAACACTATTGTCCTTGCTTCTCTGCTATTCATAGGGTTTTCAATGGTGGATTGTTTTTTGGGAGTGGGTTGCCAGGTCCTTCTCCCAAAGGGCAGGCATAGCCACAATGATATTTGTCCATCTTGGCAGATTGGGGGGAAGGAGCTGGGGGAGGCCACTCTGACCAGCCTGTGGCTCCCCCTGACCTGGCCCCACCTGGCTGCCTGTGGGGCCCAGCAGACCCCTAGGTCAGCCCTGTTGGGACCCTCTGTGAGGCTCTGTAGGTGCAGCCCATTATGCAGGACTCTTCTGGCCTGTGGCCCCACAAAGACTTTTACCATCATGTGGATTTTGGCATTTCTTTTCTTTGTGCACTATTATCATGCATATGCACTAACTGTATCATATGATTCATCATTATTGTGCATGTGCACTGACTGTATTATATAATTTATGTGTGGCCCAAAACAAGTCCTTTTTACTTGATGTAGCCCAGGAAAGACAAAAGGTTGGCCACCTTTGCTCTGCTTTATAGAAGTGGGTTGGAGCTCTGTCATTACATTGTCCCGATTTCGGGGTCTAAATTGCAGCAGCGCATGTCAGGGCTGCCACTGCTGGGGCAGACTGGGAGGTGGTGGGTCAAGTGTCTGCTTCCCCTGCCACCGCCCTGCTTGCTCCCCAGAGATGGAAGTCTCGGGTCCCTATCATAAGAGATGCATCTCTTGGTGGCCCAAGAGTGACCAGGTCACTTTAGCATGGGATACTTGCACTTACACCAGGATGCCAAGATGAAGGCCAGTGCATCCTCGCTTCAGCTCTGGCTGGGGCTCAGAGTACCTGGAATTCAAAGGTCATGGGGAGGAGACAGGGAGACCTGTGCTGCCTCCATCCACACTAGCCTCTTCAGGTCTGCTCCCATCTGGATTTGCTTTTAATTCCATTCGATCTAGAGGCCAAACTATAATGCTCTGCTTCCCCCAAAATAAGGAAGACTTGGTAACATTGAAAAGAGCTATTTGCCTATTTACTGCTTGAAACCACGTGGAAATTAAAGTTCCATCAATTACAACATAGACACTCTCCTCAAACGTAAACATTCACATGCAATTTCCTCTCCTTGGAAGTATGTACACAGAACTGATACCAAGCAGTGGTGGTTTGTGACCAGCTGCTGAGATGTTTGTGCTGTGGCCTCTCGGGCTGAAGATACCGCAGAGCTGTCACAATACCTGGCCCTGGTACTTGGAGCACATTCCCCGAAGTGCCTGGAGCTGCATGGTTGAAGGAAAGCCACTGGTGGCCATGAACTGTGGCAAGGAAGTGGGAGAGAGCCACCTACCGAATCTTTGGTAATGTCCATGGTTACACCTGGCGGAGACAGGGTCAGTGGTCTTTGGAGCAGAGAGGCCATCGAGCATGTACATGTGGCCTGCTGGCCTCAAGTAAGATCAGGTTTTCTTTCCCACCAATCGCTTCTGCTTCTTGAAAGAACACGCTGACCTCAGAGCCCCCCTGCTGGGTTAGTCCTGCACCCCCACCTAGTATCCTCTGTCACACCCAGAAATTCACTTTTATCACATTGTTGTTGTTGTTAGGTGCTGTCAAGTCGGTATCCGACTCATAGTGATCCTACATACAACAGTCAAAACACTATTGTCAGTGCTTCTCTGCTGTTCAGAGGGTTTTCAATGGCAGATTGATTATTGGGAACGAGTTGCCAGGTCCTTCTCCCAAGCCTACAGTATCTGGTGTTCCCAGGCGGTCTCCCATCCCACTACTAACCAGGCCTGACCCTGCTTAGCTTCCGAGATCTGACGAGATCAGATGCCACAGGGCTACGGCTGCAGGCTTTTATCACATAGACCACACTTATAGGTTTCACTATTTCCCTCTAGCTATATTCCCAGCATGAGCTCTTGCAGGCAGATATTCATCTATCCGTCCTCCTATCCACCCACCCACCTAAACCACCCATCCATCTACCCATCCATCCATCCACCTGTCTTCCACCTGCCCATCCACCCATCCATCCATCCATCCACCTACCCATTTAACCCTCCACCCACCAACCCATCCATTCATCCATCAGTCTATCCACCTGTCCACCCACCCACCCACCCATCCACCCAACTATCTGTCCACATATCCATCTACTCATCCATCTGCCCACCTATCCATCCACCCATCCACCCATCCATCTGCCCATCAATGCATGCCATCCATCCACTCACCCATCAACTCATCCATCTGCCCACCACCCATCTGTCCACCCATCTATCCACTTATCCATCCATCCAACCAATGCTACTCAACACAACTATGCTTCACCTGCCAGATTTTTTCATTCATACAACTTGAAATTGATAATAAACATGTGAAAACAAGCATGCCTATCATGAGGGCTGTGGGACAGGAGCCCAGGGACAGTGGCATGGGCCAGTTTCCCCTCTCCCCTCTCGGGTGGCAGTGCAGGTCTGCCTGAGTACTGGACTTCAGACCGGGAGACTCAGAGACCACTTGAAGTGTCCCTGGTGAGACCAGCAGCAGCACTGAAGGCTGATGTGGCAGCCATTGGGGACTCCACCAACCCCAGCCAGTCAGCACTCACTCTCTACCTGTGGCTGCCTCCATTCTCTAGGGTGTAGGAGGCTCTGGGAGCTCAGCTAGTTGTGCAGAAAGCAACATCCCAAAGGTGTCTGTCCTTGCAGGACCCTCTGGAGCCATGTGCCATGATGTCCAAAGTGAAGGAGGGTTTGCATCCTTGCCTCTCCCCTGAGGTCCGCAGCCAGGAATGATGAGCTCTTCCCCGTGAGCAGCTGGGCTCAGCTTTCCCACGGCTCCTCTCAGGATTTCTGTGAGATTCAATGAGGTGAGGAAGACGTGGAGCTGATGGGAGTCCACCAAGGCCCAGGCCCAGGTGGTGGCCGAAGAGAGCGCATGCAGTTTTTGTTTGTGTTTTGACAGAACTCTGGAGTGTGTGAGGCCACCTCTGCAGGTGCCCGCCTGCCCACCTGCGCCCCCTGCAGGACTCAGGGGCAAGGACAGCACTCATAAATATTTTCTCTTTTAAAAATTTTATTTGTAAACATTAGTGGGGTGTAGAGTAATAAGTCATGTGCATTATGCAACTGTTAAATCAGTAAACCTTACACATTTTACAGAACGGTATGAACTAAAGAAGAGAACAAAGAAGGAATTTTAATATGTGATGAGAATCGTATGCAATCTTGGGTTACTCTCTCGATTTTTTTTCCTTCCTTCTTTTTTCATATATTCATATAGTTGGATCCTGTATTTTGAGATTTTCCTCTCCCTCTTTCTCCCTCTACCTTGTGTCCTCTCTCCTTCCCCCATCCCCAGCCTCTGTTCCAACTCGCTGATGAACTCTTCCCTCCTATCAGTATTTTCCATTCTTACATCAGTGTGATTATTCCTTTTTATATATCTATATAGGCAATTTTCCCCTTTAAGTTAAATTGAGCTCCCACAAATGAGTGAGAACATATGGTATTTCTCTTTCGGGTGTCTGGGTTAAAATTCACTTAAAATGATGATCTCCAGTTCCATCCATTTTGCTGCAAAGGACATAATTTCATTCTTCTTTACTCCTGAGTAATATTCCATTATGTATATATATATACCACAATGTTTCAATCCACTCCTTTGTTGATGGACATCTTGGTTGATTCCACACACTGCAATTGTGAAGAGAGCTTTTTCAATTTGACAGGGCATCCTCATCCTCCTTCCTCCTCAGCACAGTAGACCAACATCTCCAACCCACCTCACTAGGGCTATCATCATTCTTTCTTTGAGCATAATTTGGATAAAAAAGAAGAAGAAAAGAAAACAACAACAATAAAAAAGTCCACTTCAGAAAAACAATTCCCTCGTCTATTGATTTTCCCTGTCAGGTTCTTTTATGCAGACATGGGTTTTATGACAAAACTCCAGTCTTGCCTTTTATGACAATAAATAAAGCATCGTGTTTCTTGAGGCTTCCTGCGTCATGTGGGACCTGTGTTGGCCTTGCAGTTCCGGGCAGGCAGGTCCCATTCTTCCGAGTGGCATAGTTCCAGTCTTGTGCTCAGTTTCCTTTCTCTGAAGATGTGTCACAGTGGCCAGCTGGAAGTGCCACAGGGGGCCTCTTTGTCCAGACTCTCCTCTCAGCTTAGGGATCCATATCAGTAGGTGATAGGGGGGCAAAGCTCCTTTGGTCTTAGGCTGCTTCTACCTTACTATCTCTCTTTCCTCCCCTCCTGTGATAGAGACAGGCCAGAAGAGAGGGACTAGAGGCCTCTGTAGCCAGCCACCACCCTGCCCAGCCATGGGCTCCTGGCTGCATGGAAGGTGAATGTCAGTTGGAGCCTCCTCTGAGACAAAGGCCTTGGTCTGTGGTCAGTGCTTCCCCATAGAGGATATCTTTACAAATGGCCCGGTTGCTAGGAGATAATACCTCCTTTCAGATATCCTGGGCTGTAACATTTAGCACTTCACACATGGTCTAATCTGTAAGCAGCACTGTTTGCATATGAAGGCCACAGGGGCCTCAAGCCCTCCAGGGAAGAGACTCTCATTTGAAGCAGGACCCCTCCTGTGTTAAAGAGAAAGACCAGTTTTATAATCAGGCAAGCCAGCCTAGGCTGAGGGCTGGGAGAAACAGGACTTTGAAGGCTAGATCAAAGAGAAGTGGGGAGAATCTGTCCCGTTAATGAGATTGTTGTTGTTGTTGTTAGGTGCCATGGAATGAGGTCCAACTCATAGCAACCATATGTACAACAGAATGAAACACTCTCTGACTCTGGGCCAGGCACGCGATCTTTTTTATGTTTAAGCCCACTGTTGCAGACACTGTGTCAATCCATCTAGTTGAGGATCTTCCTTTTTCTCGTTGACCTGCCACTCTCCTAAACATGATGTCCTTCTCCAGGTATTGGTCCCTCCTGACAGGTCCAAAATATGTCAGGCAAAGTCTAGCCATTCTTGCTTCCAAGGAACATCTAGTGAAGCCAATTCATGACTTCCTGGCGATGGGCCTGGCTTCCCAGGGTGCCACAGCAACCACACTCGGTCCTGCCTCCATCCTGCCCATAGGCAGCAGAGATGTGGCTAGTTTGTAAGCAGCTGGCTCCCAGGGATTGGGGAAAACCATGGTGGCCTTGTTGAATAGTCCCTGGAGGATTTTTTGGTGGCTGCCCAGGGAAGCAGGAAAAGTCCAAGTTTTCTGATAATGATCTGAATTTAGTGGTCCCTCCACGCTCCAATAGCTTCCTGTGGTTGTAAAATGAACAATTCATCGTAGCTTATTTGAAGGCAAATCACTTTAAGTGTTAGAAATAAAAAGATAAATTGGCAATTGAATTTTGTGAGAGAATGTAAGTGGATGATTTGCATGGGCGAGGATGCTGGGGAAGCTTAACAAGCTGTGATGGGAGGAGAGGGACTGTGAAATGGGTCAGCCCGGGACGTGGTCAGAGCAGAGCTCCATGGGGATCAGGGCCAGGCACATGGCTCTTTGCAAAGCTCTTTGGAGTCACTCTGCTGGGAGCCAGTGATGGAGTTTCTAAGGAAAGGTTAGCTGTGGGTACTGGAATGGCATTGTCAGCAATGTCACTGACTTTTACTCAACGCTTTTCAGTGGGACAGATATGGATGCTGTCTGGAGTAAGGCATTCTTGGATGGTCTCCAGAGCCTTGGGGCTCCTGAGGTGGAGTCCACGGCTTTGTTAGCTCCCATCTTGCAGGGTGACCCCGGGAAGCCATTGCCTCTTTACCTTCCTGGGCTCGCTGGGGACAGGGAGTGGTCCCCAGTGCTGAGCTGGGAGCTGGTCCCAGAGAGCCTGCCCGTCCACCCTGGAGCATCTTTGGGGATGGCCATCCTCCCGTTTGGAAGGAGGTCTGGGTGGCCTGAGGATGGGACTCCCACCGATCTCACTCCCACAAGGGATTACTGGGGAAGATTATGTGGCAGCCTTTCTGCCCCAGCAGAGCACCACGTCTCTGCTGGGCTGGCAGAGCCAGTCAGTGGGTGCAGGCACCAGAGCTTGGCAGGGTCTGAGGGGTCTGGCCAGGCTCACCTTTGGCTTCCAGAGCTCTGAGAGATCCAGGGAGGCCCAGGTGCTGGAGAAGGGGGCTGAGGGGCTTCTGTGCCCTGGCATGGCCATGCTGACTGGCACAGGGCTCCTGGATACCCTGTTCATCGTCCACCTGCCCTTGGCACGCCTCAGCTGGCAAGGCTGCCTCCTGCTTCCTCTGGGCCCCCAGAGCCCAGGGAGGCACAGTGGGAGCCCTCTGATGGGGTGAGGCCCCCACTACTGGGCCATGTGCTAAGGAGCAGGGAGTGCAGTGCCTGGGCAGCTGGGCAGGGCACCTCAGCCGGGCCAGGTGCTGCCTCCAGCCCCGTTTTCCTCCTCGGGCATCCCCGGAGCTTTGATGTTCTGGGCTCCTTGCCACTCTCCCTCCCCCTGCCCCCCGTCCCACTTCGCAGGCCTTTGAGGAACGGCTTTTTGATCAGATCAGTGTGTGAGCTTCACGCAGACCAAGGCAGAGCCCTGCTGGGCCCCAGAACCTCAGTGCCAAGGTCAGGGACCAGGCAGAGATGCGCCTTCCGTGCTGTCTCTGTGATCCCTGGCCAGGGAGAAGCCTTTGAATCTCTCAGTCTTGGGCCACTCTGCTGAGATCTGGAGAGGAAGAAAGCTGCTGTGTCCTGGGCCTTGTCCTTGTGAAGGGCGACCTGCCACGTCAGCTCCCAGGGGCTCACGCGTACACATGGAAGGGTGGGGTGGGTGCAGAACCTCGCTCACCCACTTGCTTAGGATGATTTGCCAGGTCAGGTGTCCCCTTGCAGAGGTCCCTCAGGGTCCCCTGCAGACCTTTCTGACCCAGCTCTGCATCTGGGCTTCCTCCTGGCCGCTGAGCCCCACACATCCCTCAGAGCACTTGCCATGTCCTGTTGGGCTTCTCCCTCAGGCCACAGCCATCCCCAGGAGGGCAGTGTGCTCTGTGGAGACTGCACTTGTGGGAGCTACGCACGCAAGCAGGGGCGCTTCTGCTTATGGGGGTGAGGTCCTGCTGGGGATCCCAGGGTGCCTGGCTACAGGATGATGTCCCAGCTGAATGCTTCAGCTCCGGGCAGCTGGACAGAGGGATTCGGGTTGTGTCCTTCCATCTGTGGCTGGTCGGCTCTGCAGAGGATGGAAGGCCTCTGGGTGCCTGGGGCAGGGCTCAGCAGTGGCTGGGTGCACAGTGACTTGGAATGAGTCAGGCGAGTGAACCTATGGCTGCAGGACCAGTCCTGGGACTTTGAGGGCAACTACGTGACTTTGTCCAGAGAAACCAGTCAGTGACTCAGGAGCGATGCCATAGCTGTGGGCTGGTGAGTGAACTTCTGACCAGACACTGTGCCAAGAGCCTTGATGAGTTGGCTTGGGCTGCCATCACTGGGAGCCAAGATGGTGCCAGAGGGAGAGTGCTCGCTGCCCCTCACATGCAGAGCAGTGTCAGAGCACAGTTCCACCCACACATGCGGTGCAATAAATGTGTGGCCAACAGGCTAGCACACGTGCCTAGCTATGGGAGCATTTCTGCCTCACCAGCACCGCTGCACCCTGATCTCCAGACAGCGCCCCTCGCAGCCTGTGGAGGGCTGCACTGTGCAGAGGGCAGCCGCCTCCCCTTCACTCCTGCTGATGAGACTGGCTGACATCTGGGCCCTAGCTCGGTCACAGTGAGGACAGACAGGGCTCTTGCTTTCCAGCTCCCTCCCCATTCAGCACCATGACAGGCTTTGCAGGGTGTCTGAGTGGCAGAGCAGGAGGCTGCTTGCTCTGGCTGGGTGGAGAGCACTTGGGTGGATCCAGGTGGGGTCAGGGGCTGTTGGTGTCCCTCACAGAGAAGTGTGTAGCACATTTTCTCTGCTCAGATACCGGGCTTGTTTTATTGATCCAGAGGTGTCCAGACAAGGAGGAAGATGTCCACACAAATACCGGGCTCAACCCCATCTCTTGTCAGAGAGCAAGTCAACTCTGATCTGGCCTCTTTCTTGGTGTTTTTTTCTTTTCTGTTTTCTTTTCTTCTTGGTGGTACTTGCGGGCTGAAGCTAGGACCTTGCTCATACTTCGCAAGCAACTCTGCCACTGAGCTGCACCCCAGCCCATTTTGTTATTGTTTTTATCTTTAGACAGCACCTCACTACACTGCACAGGCTGCCTCTGGCCTCCAACTTGTGATCCTTCTGCCTCTGCCTCCTGAGGCGTTGGGATTAAAGGTGTGTGCCACCTCGCCTGGCTAGAACTGGGATTCTTCATATTGTAAACAAGGGTCCCACATCTTCATTTTGCTTTCAGACTCAGATTTTGTAGCCATTCCTGCAATGCAGTGTCACACATTGCTGTGACCTTAGACAAATCACATCTCCTCTGTACTCAGGCTCCACACTTAGAATAGTAAATGACTGCGTCCATCTCAGTCACCTCTCAGTGTGATGGTAAATTGGCTTAGACTTACAGGATGCCCATGTCAGAAAAGAGCTTGGACGTCAACATCCTTACAGTAAGCTAAACAAAGAAGGCTGGATGGCAATGAAGGTTCCTCCCCATCAGGGAACGGAGGTCACAGCGCTGTCACCCCAGCACCGTGCAGTGTGTACAGAGACTCAGGGCTGAGATCGGCTTCCTGCGGGCAGAGGTTACTGAAGCCAGAGAGTGCAAGGGAATGCCAGAAGAAATCTCGAGGGCTTCTGAGAGGCAGTGTGAGGGTCAGTGTGAGATTGAACCCAGTCTTAGGGAGCCCTGTGTTTTATTGGGTTTTGCTTCCAGGAACTCCACCATGTTCTTATGCTGTAAATCCAAGAAGGGCACCCCATGGCTCTGGTGGGAAGGTACCCCTGTGAAATATGCTTCATTTCATAGTACAAGCCTGCTCCGCAGGAAGGCACTGCATTGCCTCATCCCTGCTGGAAGAAGAACATTTCCACCATCTCAGGTCTTCTGGCCTTGCTACTAATCCGGGGGAACAGAAAGTTATACTGCTGGAGAAACTTGCTCCCAGTGCTTACCACGCTGCCCCACGCCAAGGCCTATTTCCTCGCTGCCCCTTCCACCATGGCTGAGTTTGTGCAACACAAACAATAGCAGCAAGCACAAGACGTGCCAAGTGCAGGAAGAAGGCAAAGCCTGATGGCAGAGTCAGAGCAGCTCAGTTGTGGTGCGCACGTTGGAGGTAGCAGATGGGGAATTAAGTCACTATGATTAGCATCTTAGGATCACTAATGGAAAAGTAGATGGCGTGCAAGACAGGCAGATAGTGTAAGCAGAGGGGAACTCCATGGAAGAATCAAAAGCAATGCTGAAAATAAAAGCCCCACAGTGGAACTGAGGAACGCCTCTGCTGGCTCAATGGTAGCGCAGAGGAGTCAGCGAGCTTGAAGATGTGGTGAGAGGAACTAACCCGGAATGAAATTCAGTGTGGAAAAAGGATGAAAAAGCAGAGCGGAATAGTCAAGAACAAGGAAATGCCAAAACTGGTAACATGTTATTGAAAGACTGAAAGAAGCCTGCAGAAAGGAGCAGAGGAAACATCTGATGTGGTCATGTCTGGGAATTCGCCCATCTGGGCCCGCAGCCACGGTCCTAGGAAGTGTGGGGAGGGGCAACTGTGATGAGTCAGAAAACAAAAACCAAGAAACAGCCCACGCTGGACACATCAGATACAAACTACAGAAATCCAGGTCAAAGGAAAGGCCTGGAAGAAGACAAAGAAAAAAGGTTGTGCACAAACAGAAAAAAAGGATAGAAGGCAATAAACTTCTCAGCAGACACTGTGAGAAAGGGGCAATTGGGAAGCGTGTAGAAGGTTTTGCCATCCTAGAACTCTGTACCCAGGGAAAGTATTCCCCAAAGTGAATAGGCCTCTGGGATTTAGCTCAGTTGGTAGAGCGCTGTGCTGCAGTCTCTGAGGACCAGAGTTCAATTCCCAGCACCGCAAAAATGGGAGAAGGGCCTGGCAATCCACTCCCAAGGCAATCCTGAAACAGTCAGCCATTGAAAACCCTATGAGGGTCGCTATGAGTCGGATACCGACTCGACGACACCTAACAACAACAAGGTAAACAAAAAGCCAGGGGCGTCACTGCCAGGCAGAGTGCTCTGCGGGAGATGCTGGAAGTTCCCTCAGAGAGAAGGCAGTTGATTGGGTTACAAATGAGGACCTAGGTGGAGAAAGGCAGTCAGAGGTGTAAAGAATGGACGGCCAGGTGGTGGTTAGTATTTCTTGTCCTTAGTCAATGTAAAACGTAGGCGTTTGTTTAAAGTGAGCCTAGCACCAGTGTCTTGGGTGAGCACAGCGCACAGTAAGTGGAAGGGAAGGAGGAGAGTGATGTGATGAACACAGGAGGAAGAAGCAGGAAGGCGGGGCTACGGGACCCTGGGTGCCAGTGAGACACAGAGGGGCATCTTTAGGGAGAACCTAGATCAGTTAGAAAGGTGCACCTGTTAAAATGCAGTGGACGCCATGAAGATTGCATTTTAATACAGGAGACAGATGTAATCACGTTGAATACTCAACTAAAACCAAAGACAAAAGCGGGGTGGGTGAAGGATGGATGCAAAGAATAGAAGAGAGTTGCACACGAGGCAGATATTAACTCAACTGTATCAAGAATCACTTCAAATGTGAATTGTCTAAATACAGCAATTAAAGACTGCTAGAGAGGATTTTAAAAAGCCCAATTACATGCTGTCTATAAGAAATCCACTTTAAATATAGTGATTCAGATAGGGTAAAAGTAAAGGATGAAGAAAGATACAACATGCTAAGGCTCCAAAGAAATATGAAGTAGCCACATCAGAACAAGGTGATTATTAGGGATAAAAGGCTGCAGTAAGTCATGCCCTTTCTCCAATAATACAGAATAATCCTAAAGGTCTAAATACTTAAAATAAGCGGGGCTAAGAACTCTATGGAACTGCAAAGAGAAATAGATAAATCCACTATTATGGTTGGAGACTTCAACATCTTATATTAGTAATTGATTGATTAAGCAGGCAGAAAATCAGTAAGGATATTGTTGAACTGAATAGCAGCATCAATCACGTTGATCTAGTTGACATTTAAGGAATTCTCCATCTGATAATAGCAGAATACACGTCTTCCCAAAGCTATGTGGACTGTTCACCATGATAGACCTCATGCTGGGTCACACAACACAATTTAACAAACTTGTGTAATAGAATCACACAAAATGTGTTCTCACACTACAAAGGAACTAAACCACAGATCAATAATAATAGAAAAATCACTATAAATCCCCCAAATATTTGAAAAATACCCAATATAACTTTAAATAACACAAAGGTAAAAGAGTAAGTCTCAAATTTTAAAAATATTTCAAATTAAATGAAAATAAAACATCAAAATGTGTGGCATATACAGAAGGCAATGCCTAGAGGGAGATTTGTAGCAGTAAATGTGTATATTAGAAAAGAAAAAAGATTGAAAATCAGTCACCTAGGCTACATCTTAGGAAATAAAAAAGGACAAGTTAAGCCTAAACCAAGCAGAAGAAAGTAAGTAACAAACATTACAGTAGATATTAATGAAATTTAAAACAGGAGACTAATAGATAAAGTCAACAAAACCCAAAGCTGTTTCTCTGCAAAAGTTAATAAAATGGATAAGCCTCTATCCAGGCCAACCAAGATAAAAATAGAGAAGTCAGCCAGGTGTAGTGGTATATGTCTGTAATGCCAGTGAATCAGGAGCCCAAGGCAGAATGATTGTAATTTTGAGGCCAGAAGCAGCTTGAGTAACTCATTGAGACTTTATCTCAAAACCAAAAACAAACAAACAAACAAACAATAACAAAAATGGCCTGGACGTGCAGCGTAGTGATAGAGCACTTGCAAGTATGTGTGAAGCCCCCCAAGTAGGGACAAGTTACTACTATCAGAAATGAAAAAGAAATCTATCATTACTGATCCCATAGAAGTGAAAGGACAGTAAAAGAATCCCACGCAGAACTCCAAGTTCATCTTCATGGTCTAGAAGACTCAATGTTACAAGGCTCTCAGTTCTTCTCAACTTGACCCATAATCAATTGATTCTAATCCAAATCTTTACAAGTAATTTTGTAGAAATCAATACATTGATTCTAAAGCTCATATGGAAAGGCAAAGACTCTCCCAAACATTATGTCCTTCTCCAGGAACTGGTCCTTCCTGACAACACATCCAAAATATGTGTAAGATGCAGTCTAGCCATCCTTGCTTCCAAGAAGTAGTCTGGTTGGACTTCTTTTAAGACAGATCTGTTGGTTCTTTTGGCAGTCCATGGTATATTCAATATGTGTCTCCAGCACCATAATTCAAAAGCATCAATTCTCTTGTCTCCCTTGTTTAATGTCCAGCTTTCACAACCATTTGAAGCGACTGAAAATACCATGGCATGAGTCAGACGCACCTTCGTCTTCAATGTGACATCTTTATTTTTTCAACACTTTAAAGAAGTCTTTTGCAACAGCTTTTCCAAATGCAATGTGTCTTTTGATTTCTTGATTGCTGCATCTGTGAGTGTTGATTGTATACCCAAGTAAAGCAAAATCTTGGACAGCCTCAATCTTTTCTCCATTTATCATAAAATTGTGTTGAAATTTCATTTATCATGAAATTTGTTGATGTTGAGTCACAATCCATACTGAAGGCTATGTTCTTTGATCTTCATCAGGAAATGTTTCAAATCCTCTTCACTTTTAGCAAGCAGAGTTGTGACATTTGTGCAATATAGGTTGTTAATGAGTCTTCTTCCTGCCCTGATGATACATTTTCCTTCATAAAGTCCAGCTTCTCAGATTATTTGATCATCACAGAGATTGAAGAGGTGCGGTAAAAGGAATAGACCCCTGCACATGTGGTCAGCTGATCTGTGACAGAGGAGCAGTTATAATACAACAGAGAAAGGAGACTCTTTTTAACCAATAGTACTACAAGTGGACCTTTACATGCAAATAATAATAATAATAATAATAATAATAAATAATAAAAACTCAGACACAGACCTTTCATCTCTCACAAAAAATTGTTCAAGCAGATCACAGACCTAAAAGAAAGATTCATCCTTGCTTCAGAGCCTGACCTTGAATAATGGCTTGCTTACCACAGAAGTGGGAGAAGGGCCTGGCAATCCACTCCCAAGGTAATCCCTAAACAGTCAGCCACTGAAAACCCTATGAGGGTCGCTATGAGTCAGATACTGACTCGATGGCACCTAACAGCAACAGTACCACAGAAGGGTGTGGCTTTAAATGACAAGTGCACTTCCTCTTGTTTCTAAAAATTCCAGAGAATCTACCATATAATATTCCTACCATGGATGGGGTGTTTGCCATCCGAACTATGGCTTCTTATGGTGACATAGAACTTACTATAACCCCTGGCACATCTGTGGGCCCACCTCTCCAGACTCTGGGGAGCGATTCTGTGATTAGTCACTTTTGGGAGGCACAAAGACATGGAGGGAATAAGATTGGCCAGGCATCTCTGCGACCTCGCACCAGTTTCTCTCTGCCTCCCTCTTTCTCTCCCTTCCTCTCTGTGTCTGTCCAGAAGCCCTGCTAGGCAGAGGGACCTAGTCACTCTCCGTGGGCCGATGGAATGTGGCCTGTGTCCAGGCAGCCCTTGACCACAGGGAGCCTAGGGATGGCAGAGGGCTTCCTGTAGGAGAGGGCACCTTTAACAAACCCTGACAGATGGCAGGGACCCCCGGTAAGAGGGGGCTCCTCCAGGCAGCCAGGAGGCAGACACAGTGAATAGGGCCACAATGAGGCTGGGGAAGGTGCAGGCCAGGTGCTGGACTTCGAGGCTCCCCTGAACTTCAGCCTGAAGACAGCAAGGCCCGGGGCAGAGGGGCAGAATGAGGCTGGAGCAGAAAGTGGTTCCTGTGCCATCGAGATGGAGAGGGCAGCTGTCAGGAGACACTACAACCAGGACGCCTGTGGGAGGTCCTCCAGCCTCTACTCAGGCTACTAGCCTTTCCACACATCTGCCAGGGAGCCAGCCATGCCCTGCTCTGAGAGCCTGCTGCTATGTGGACAGTGGGGACCGAAGGGACCACCCCTTATCGTCAGTGTGCGAAGAGGTCAGTGGAGTCGTTGGGGCAGGAAGACTCAGTGGGACATTGACGTGCGCTTTATTTTGGGGATTTCTTTTCTTACATCTAGAAAGAAAAGCCAGGACCCTTGAGGGCCCGGAGCTGGTCTTACCCTGTGCTCTGTCAAGCTGGCCTGATGGGGCAGCTAAGCCGCGTTGTTCTCCTGCTCAACCAGACATACACCATCTGGAAGAACACGGGTGCATCCCTGCTGCATGGGTGCGGCTGCTGCTTTATGGATCCCAGCTCGTCCGTCTCTAGTCGGCCTGCCTCAGTCCTATGATTTACTGAGGTCCCAGTTGCAGAATTGCCCCTTTTCTGTAATCACCCAAGACACGGGGAGACCCACTTCCTTAGGCCATCCCCAGTCCAAACCAAAGGCCCCACACACCAGGGTCCCTTCCTGGTCCCCTCCTGGAGATGCCCGTGCTTCCCTGTGGGGTGAGGCCTCCCTCTCAGCAACACCCAGGGAACTCACTTGCTCCCCTGCAGTGTGTCGGGGTCTTTGGCTGGCTGGACATGGACATGGGGTCCACACTGGCATGGGCAGGCTTTCCTAGGGTGCAGGCCCATTGTGTCTTCTCTAAGGGCATCTATAAGGATGACTGGGTCAGGGCCTAAGGGCAGCACACCTTCTGGTTCAGTGTGAAAGTCCTAGCTGTGGGTTAGATGCTGTGGGATGGATGGAGCCAGGGGGAGAAGGAGATGCTTTAAGGGGAAGAGGAAGAAGAGGGAGATAGGAGGGAAGCAGGAGATAGGAGAGAAGAGAGAGACAGAGGGAGAGAGCTGAAGGGTGCAGCGACATAACTGGACAGGAGGCAGAGGACAGAGTGGGGAGATAAACATTCCCATAACCCTGGGCTACGCTGGCAGCAGGGCCTCTGGATGTGGGGCGACCCTGCGTCCTGGCTCCCATCTGGATCAAACAATGCTCCCATGTCCCCTGTGTGGCACGGAAGCAGTGGCTGTAGCATCACGCATACTGGCTCAGTCAGCGGGGTTAGCGAAGAGTGAAGGCTGGGGTGTGGGGGGTGTCTCCAACTGATTCATGTTCTGAGTTCCCTGGGAGCTCTGTAAGACCCTTGGGCCCAGAGAGAAGCCTGGAGATGGCAGCCTGTGACTTTGACTAAATTTCATGTGCACCTGAGTTTGCAGTTCCAAATGTCACTGCTGTCTGACATTGTCCCTGGGAGATCACTTGAAAGGGGTGACCCACCCATAGGTCCAAACAGCTGCCACGGCCCCCAGGAGACCATGGTTGCCTTCTGCTAATAGGAGAAGACTGGACTCTTCTCCCAACTTGGTGGAACTGTTTTGACTCAGTCATTAAGTCTCACCATCAATCCATCTTCTGAGCTAACATTTTGTACCAGCTGAAAATGTGTGTCCATGGCTGGGAGCACATGGGCTGTGCTACTCTTCAGACAAAAGGAACGCAGTCAGTCTATGTGTATGCAATAAGCCTTGGTTGTCAGTGCAAGACTTGTCTTTTTAAAAGGTGGAAGATGGTGGATTCCATACCCCCAAACTCTTTGAAAACTGCAAATTCATAAAGAAAGCCCCAAACAGAGTTGGAGCATGATTTGCCTTACCCAAGGTGTGAAACACTTTGCGCTAAACAAATCCTCTTTCTCATAACTGTTACTGTAAACAATGTGATTAAATGTGACAGGGATGCAGAAGCAACTGGGGGATGGCCAGGCATGGACGGCCTCTGTGGAGCGCGCTCAGAGTCCGCTCGCCTCCTCTGAGGAAGTCCTCTGCACATTTCGAGACGAGTTTTCTTTGCTCAAATCCAGAGGACAATGATGGCAAATGCGTTTTGATAGGTGGCTTCCTGGGGTCAAATCTGAGCTGATTTTGCTTCGAGTGTGCAATAAGGACAAAGGAGCCTGAGGCTGTCATGCTGAGTTTGAGACCTGTCCCATCAGTGACCAGAGGTGCTGCCTGGGGGCAATGTCCCACCAGCAGCAAGAGACCTGAGAGGTTGTCAGATGTTCCATGACATCAGCAAGACAAACAGACCAAAGACCTGATGGAGCACCCCACAGGCTCAGATCTCCTTAGAATTAAATCACGGGTTTACTCTTTTAGGCTGGGGGGAGCGGGAGAAAGAGAAAGAAAAAGAGAGCAGTGTCCACTGAGAGCCAAAGGTCTAGCATAGAACTTTCTTATTTCTCCAAAGATAACATGCAAGTTATGGTTTTCCATAGTGAAAGGATAAGGTTACACTTCTGCTTTTTTTTGTAGGGGGGAGTACTGGGGGTTGAACCCAGGGCCTCGTGCTTGCATGCTTTGCAAGTGCTGGACCACTGAGCTGCACCCTCAGCCCATTGTTTTACTTTTTGAGACAGGGTCTCCCTAGATTACACAGACTGCCTCTGGTCTCGAACTTGCCATCCTCCTGCTTCTGCCTCCTGAGTCACTGGGATTACAGGTGTGCGCCACCACACCTGGCCACTTCTGCTTTTTAACAACTTGTTTGTCTCTGAAAGTTCATCTGTCTCTGAGAGCAAGGATGAGCGTAAGATGAGAGTGTGCGAGTGAAGGGTATTAGCAATCTCCAGCTCCGTCCCCAAGTCTTGCTGGAACATCTTGCCTGTGTTTGCCCGGCATGGACTGCCAAAAGCCCACGTTCTCCCCTGTCTTCACTGTCCTCCTGCCGCAGGCTGGCTGGCCCGTTAGGGTCTGTGTTACACGCCAAGTGAGAAAGGACTATTTGTTAACATTGGGCTCTTTTGTGTAGCCTCCAAGTTTCAGGTTAGTTTGCATCTCAGAAAGCACATTTGGGTTTACATTCCTGGAAGTATTTTTCATTATTCCTGTTTAAATTATGTTCCTTTGAGGCGATAAAGGCTGGGAATTTTTATCAAGAGACACATAATATAGGCAGCAAAAAATTTTAGCCTTTTGTTATTGAAGGTATAAAACATTCCAACAGGAACCAAAATACTTAAATATCATAAGGTTTGAGCATAACATATTCAGTGAGGGAATGGCTGGAGGGGTTAAACATAATATTAATTTTAAAAGGTTTGTATTTCATCAGGCTGGTCAGGCAATTGGCTCTGAGGCTAAGGGAAGCAGGTCCTTGTGCTCCAGGCCTTTTGGAAGCAAACTTTCCCTGGTGTACTTGACTCCAGTTACACCTGCCAAAGTGATGAAAACCCAGACTTTCCAGGGAAGGGGGCCGAGGAGTGCTCCCCGCGAATAACTCCCAGGGGAAGAAACAGAGCACCAGGCCAGAGCACCATTAATGAAAACATACTTTCAACCAGGAGAGTGTTTAATAAGAAATAGAAGCATAACTTTTATTTTTCAGGCTTATAAAAGTGTTAATTCCGAATAATCTTTTTGCCTGTGGTCCCAGCCATGTGGGAGGCTGAGGCAGGAGGATTGCTTGAGAGAGCAGTTTAAGACCCAGACACAGAGAACAAGGAGAAGAAGAAGAAGGAGGAGGAGGAGGAGGAGGAGGAAGAGGAGGAGGAATGAAGTTTTTTGAAAGAGAAAATTTGTAAGTAGTCAACAGCAGAATCTATGTTCTTACAAACTCAATTGTTATGGCAGAAGTAAATGAGACTTGCCCTAGGAAGGAGCTTGGGCATTGTGGTGAACGCTCAGAGCTCAGGAGATGGTCTGAGCATGGGCCCTCAGGGGCCAGCGGGAGAGGGAGCAGCCCTGGCTGTGTGTGAGCATTGCAGGCTGGGAAGGCTACTGGAGGCCGTCTCTCCATTCACACCTCCCTGGGCGTCCCCTGTGGGTCTGGCTGCGAGGTGACTTCTCCCAGGCTCCCAGGGGAGGCAGAAGTGCTGGTCCCTGAGTGAGGGGAGGAGGGAGTGGCTTCCAGGGCCTTGGAACAACATTGCTCACAGACCTCATCAGGCTCCCTGAGGAGTGCATAGCTGGACCCCATTTTCTGACATGCAGAAAGGCTCAGAGTGGGGAGGGCACCCCTGTAGCGGGGTGAATGGCAGCCCCCAAAGACACCTTCACCTTGGATCCAGTGCAGTCAGGGCACTCTAGGGATTGCAGGTGACCCCCACCCCAGGGCGGTGGGAAAGGCAGGAAGGCTCTTCCCCTGCAGCGTGGCTAGGTGTATTGACCTTGAACTCAGCCCTCCAAAACTGCAGGATGGTGGTGGGCATGACTCACACCCCTCCCCTGCGGTTGGCTTTATGTCCTGGGCCCCAGCTGACTCATCCCCCAAAGGCACCAGTTCAGCAAGACTGAGCAGGCTGGGATGGCGTCTGCTCAGTGCCAAGCCCTGCACCTGGTACCCCTTCCTGACTAGGGGACCCACCTGCCCATTCCTGGGCCCAGCCAGAAGTTCCTGCCTGGGCCCTCCAGGAACCCATGTCCTCCCCTGGCGCCTCGGCCCGGCCTCCTGGGCCTCCACACTCCCCTCACACAGAGCTGGAGGGCTGGGCCTCCTCCTGCCACTGTGTTGTTGAGAGTCACAGGTGAGAGGCAAGGAAAGAGGGTCCTCTCATTCTGTGCAGACCTCGCTGCCCAGTGTCCCCACTCAGATAGCTCTCAAATTAAGTCGCAGCACAATAGGTGTTCTTAAATGGGAAGAGAATTCCGGTGGCCCCTTGCTACCTGAATACCTGACTCAGATGCCAGCTCTGGGGAGTGGGGTCCCACTGCAGGGTGTAGGTAGCCGAGGAACCATCTACCTCAGGCTGGCCTGGGCTTGGGGTTGTCCTGTCTCCTCCAACATCAAGGGCTCCTGCCTGAGCCTGCTGAGGCCCGGATTCCAGAGCCCCTTGGAGCACCTGCTCTGCCTTCCCTGGCAGACGTGAGGTCCCAGCGGGGGGTGCCTGGGCAGCAGGAGGGACCCTCGGAAGGCCTTCGTTTCCTAGCCCACCCAGGCTGCGGAGCTGTGAGAACATCCCGTCCACAGTGCTGGCAGTCAGGTTTGGCCAGGTGTGTTCTAACCCCAGCTCATCTTGTCTCCATCCCAGCAACCATCTTGCAGGTGAGTAAACCGAGGCTCAGGGAGGGAGAGTTCCATTGCCTTGCGGGAGGAACCTCTGCTGGTGGACCACTGAGTGCCCAGAATGTCCCACACCCAAAGGCCGAGGCTTGCGTGGGTGTGCGGTTGTGCATACACTGGGCCTGCCTAACTCTCCCCAGGGCCTTTGTTTGTGACCTTCTCATGTGCCATGGCTTGGGTCCTAACAGGTGCTCAGTGAATATTCACCAATGACAATTCCCGTAAGTGGCAAGTGAAAAAGTCTCAAGTAACATGAGGACCAGACAATGGCCGCCAGTGTGACTTAGGCCAGAACATCCCAAAGAGATTCCTTGGCTGACTGAGCACTGCCATCAGAGGCTCAGAAGCTGGTCAGGCCTCCGCAGACTGGTTGGAGCAGTGCCACTTGACTGGGGCCAGGGCCAGGAATCTGCATTTTGCCAGGTACCCAGCAACATGGAGATCCCTGCATCATCTTCATTCTCTTCGCCTGGAGGCAGAGGGAGGGCCTTGATGGCCACTGAGAAGGAAGTATACCCTATGCGTTTGCAGGACCAAAGCCAGGGGACAGAGGTGCCCAGATTCCCAGGAGATCAGTCATAACCTGGGCAAGCTGAGGAGCGAACAGCATCACAAAGTAGCATTTGGTGCAGAGCAGGAGGCAAGGCAAATGCAAATTGTGTGGTGGAGGAGAGGGGAGTGGGCTCCTTCCAGAAGGAACGGTTCTGGTCCACCTCCCAGGACCGCCTTCCTGGGAGCGGCTATGCGGCAGATAAATAACCTCCCAAGGCAACAGCTCAGGGGCTCGTAAGCACAGAGAAAGGATGAAATACGGCTGCGATTCATGGTTATGGGGCTCTGCAGGAGACAGCTGAGAGGGTAAGGTTAAAGTTTTTAAAAATGGGAAAGGAAAGGAGCAGAAAAAGAGAAATAGATGGCGTGGGTTGACCAGTAAATAAAACCACAGCCTTGGAGATTCGGTGCTGTCTTGTTATGTGCTATTTTCTAGAATTTAAAACAAAGCCAGGAGCAACATCGGGGTTAGACCTGAAGCGCTTTCTTCCCACACTCGCAAGGAGGTGAAATTTCACTTGGTGCTCATGACCATGTCCCCACTCTAGAGAGGGGGTCCAGAGGGGAAGGCACTGAGGCCCGTCCACCTGCAAAAAGTATGGGAACCGGGGCCCAGAGAGCAAGTTGTCCATGGCATCTTCCGACCATGAAGCCACCATCCCTGCAGGAGAGCCTGGTGGGCAAGGCTCCGGGGTTCTGTCTCCTGCTCCCCCTTGACAGCAGGCCCTGTGTTGCTGAGGCCTTGCCTGAGTCCTCAGCCTCTAGCCCACCATTGAGGCTCTTCTTGAGGACTGTCGCCACACAGGTACTTCTGTAGATTTAGGCATCTGGCTCCTGCAAATGTGGGCTGACACGAGAACCGAGTGCATGCTCATCAAACCACCGTGCTATTGGAAGGCAGGCAGTGCCTCTCTCTGCTGGGCGAGGCCCAGATTTTGTGGCCTTAAATCTCCTCTGACTTCCCACTGTCTGGACTCCCCCCAGGTGTCCCCAGATCTGCACATGCACATCCATGAAGCTGTCCAGTGAGGCACACAAGGCAGGCTGCCTGCTGGCCTCTGGGCAAATGCCCTGGACAGTTGTTCTGAGAATTAAATGACATCAGTCAAGTTCAAGACACAGGCCAGTCGTTTTGGTGGTGGAGGTGGTTTCTGCATGGGTGTGTGGGCTTCTAATAATTCTAACCCAGATTCTTCATTTATAACATCCCAGAGAGATCATAGAATTGGGCAGTTCCTTGCAGAAGTTATTCTACTTTAATTTTATTTAAAAGATCCACTGACTTTGATAAAGTCCGAAATAAAGACTATGTGAGCTAACAAAGATAGTTGTAGATGACTACATACAACGTGTTTTCTAAGGAAAACCATCTGAAGCCAGCTGTGAGGGTGGCTTCTTCTCTCTGTCTGTGGAACCCTTCCTCCCTCCTCGGTCCCTTCTCATTTCTCTCTTGGAATTTGCTCCCAGGGTTTCCCTTGGGAGGGGGAGGGCATCGCAGCCTCCTGGCCTCCAGTATGTGGGCCTCTGAACCACTGCCTCAGTTGAGGAGACCAGCAGCATCTTAATTTCCCTGTTCCTTAGCCCTTTAAAGGAACTGCAAATAAAATATGAATTTAAAAGTTAATAAGAAAATAATATGATAACCCCATGACAGTACAGCTGAACCCCAAAGGTGTCCTGAGTGTTCTGTCAATTCCGTGTTTCATTTCTTCCTCTGTGTGCACCTTTGGGATCCTCCATGGCTCCTGGAAACTGGGCGTAGGGGCACCAGCCAAGCCCCACCATCAGCCAGGCACCAGCCAAGCCTTAAGCCTGGCCTGAGAGTCTCTGCATGACCCATGTGACAGAAAGCTCTATTGTCCCTCTGAAGGGGAGCTGCCCAGACAGCCTACACTGTGGGTGGCATCTCCAGTGTCTTCTTGACACTAAGTGCGCTTCCTCAGTGTGCCCACTCCTCACTAAGGACAAACACTGAGTCAAGACAGACCAACGGCCTTGTCTGAGGCTGGCATCCAAGAAGTGCAGGGCGCGATCTTAGGGCTGTGCACCTACGACAGTGGACACAGACAGGAGACACTGTGGGTGCAACTGAGAGGCTGGGTAAGTGAGGGCACCCTTACTCTGTGCTTCTAGGGTAGAATGTGCAGTCTGCCTTCTGAGGCGGGGAGAAGCCTGCAAGATGTGGATATTGATGATCTTTTTTTGGGAGGATAATTAGGGGTTGAGCCCAGGGCCTCACACATACTTTGCACGGGCTCTACCACTGGGCTGCGCCCCTACTCGCTTTTCTACTTTTTATTTCAAGTCAGGGTCTCACTAAGTTATGCAGGCTGCCTCTGACCTCCAACTCATGATCCTCCTGCCTCGACCTCCTGAGTCACTGGGATTACAAGCATGTGCCACTGCGTACCACAAAGGATAATCTTTATAATGATATTTTATGTTTTTGTTTTAATTTTGAGATAATTAATATATTCACACGAATATATGAGAAACAAAACAGAGAGGCACCAGTTCCCTGGTCGTAACACCCTGCAAAATTACGGCACAATGTCACATGGGGATATTGACACTGGTTCACACCACGACCCTCAGTTGTCAACCGTTCTCCATGTACACATGTCCGCGTGTGAACTTCTGTGCAGTTCTCCTGTGCTGCGGATTCCTTTTCCACACAGTCAAGACACAGAACAGTCCCCACAAGGATTCCTTGAGCTGTTCTTTCCCAGCCATGCCCCTCCGCCCCTTCCTTCCCTCTTCCGCTGTCTCATCCTTGGCAGCCACTCTGTGTTCTCCACCTCTACAGTTTAGCCATTTTAGGACTGTTAAATGCAGAGAGTCATACAGATTGCAACTCTTAGGGACTGATATTTCCGCTTGACATTGTTCCCTTGAGATCTATCCAAGCTGACACACATATCAGTACCTAATTCCTTTGCATTGCTGTGTAGTATTCCATGTCCTAGACCTACATCATCATAGTTTGTTTAACTACTCACTCACGGAAGAGCGTGTGGGTCCTTTCCAGCGGGGACCAGCATGACCAAAGCTACTTTGAATATGGACGGGCAGATTTTGTGTGAATGTTGGGTTTTTATGTCTCTGGGATAAGGGCCTGAGAGGGGAGCCTCTGGGTAGTGGGGTGGGTGTGCTCACTGTGGTGAAAAACGACAAGCTGTTTTCCAGAGCAGCCACGCTATTTTACACTCCGCTGGCAATGCATGTGATCCAGCTTCCCCACACCCGCACTGGCATGTGATGTCATCATTACGGTTTGTTTGTCTGTAGCCATTCTCACAGGTGTGCCATGACATCTCCCTGTGGTTTTCATTAGCATTTCCTCACTGGCTAAGATGCTGAGTACTGCGTCCTGGGTTGTGGACCATGTGACCTGCCTCACAACTGCCCAGCAAGCATCCCTTGGTGTCTTCTGATCATTTTCCAGTGGGTCGGTTTTACCCTTTTAGCAGCTGCGCCTTGACGGTTGTTGGGTTCTCTAGCTGAATCCTTTTCTGTTGTTGTTGTTAGGTGCCGTCGAGTCGGTATCCAACTCATAGCGACCCTCATAGGGTTTTCGATGTCTAGATAGGTGCTTTTCAAGTTTTCTCCCAGTCAATTGCTCATCTTTCTGTGGGCCTAACAAAAAGCTAAAATTTAAATTTTGCTGAGGTTACCAAGCACCATAGCACAGGCTTGTAATTCCAGTGACTTGGGAGACGGAGGTAGGAGGATTGCAAGTTTGAGGCCAGAGGCCTGTGCAACATAGTGACACCCTGTCTCAAAATAAAGAGTAAAAAAGGAGCTGGGGTGCAGCTCAGTGGGGGAGTGCGTACCCAGATGCTCGAGGCTCTGGTTTCAACTCCCAGTGCTGAAAAGTAAATTGCTGAGGTCCACTCCACCCTTTTCTGTGTGGTGCTTTGGTGCCAAGTCTAGAAGCTCTTGACCTAGGCTGGGGCCTGAAAAATATCTCCTGTTCTCTTTGTTTTTCTAAAACTTCTATAGTTTGATGTTTTCACAATGATCTTGAATTAATAATTAATTTTGACTTAATTTCTGCATAAGGTATGAAGTCGAGGGCGAGGCTCGCTGTTTGACTATGGAGCCACTGACTTACTTTTCTCTTTAAAAAAAAAAATCCACTGTGCTTATTTGCGTGAGTCTACTTCTCCTTCTGCGGATCTATGTGTCTCTCATTCTTCCAGAACCACCGTGTGCTAATTCTGGAAGCTTCATAGAACATCTTAGCATCCAGTAGGATGATTTCTCCCCTTGTCTTCTCTTTAAAGATTGTTTTTAGCTACTTTGAATTCTGCTCGTCATGCATTTTAAATCATGAAAAGCTTTCGCTAATGTGGTAAAGGTGTTATGAAAAATAAAAGAAATAGTTATATATATATGTATATATATATATATATATATATATATATATATATATATGTGCGTATATACATATAAAAGACTCTAATGTGTAGTGGTGTTGGTGGGAAAACTGGGGAAATCCTTGATGCTAGAGAGGGCCCTGGTGTGGACCCAGGAGGCGAGCCAGCTCTGTGTCCCCCAGCTCTGTGTCCCCCAGAACCATCTCTGACAGCTGCTTCTCCATCAGGACAGGAGGGCCGGGTGGAGGGAGCAGGCGGCCATCAGACTGGGCCAGGCAGAAATGGAGCTGTGAGATGGAGGCCTGGCCCTAGAGGCCAGCATCCTTGGAGAGGAGGCGGTAAGTGGAGATTCACTTTGCTAAAGGTACTGCAGAGTCGCTCATCCAGGTCTGGATGCTGGGCAGAGGGAATCCAAAGAAGAAGGGATCCCTGAGTGTCTGGGCCATAAGCCCACCATGGGCCACCTTTATGGCTCAGCTGTATTGGCATGGAGTTATTGTGCTATTTTCTCATTACCTTTTTTTTTCTTCAGCATTGAGAGTTCAACCCAGGGCCTTGCATATGCCAGGTAAGCGCTCTCCCACACAGCTGCACCCCCACCCCTTTTTGGATTTTTTATGTTGAGACAGGGTCTCCCTAAGTTGTACAAGATGCTTCTGGCATTGAACTTGCTATCATCCTGCCTCTGCCTCCTGAGCCGCTGGGGTTGCAGATGTGCATCAACGTGCCTGGCTCTTATGAACCTTTAAATCCATATTCTACTTTGAATTCTGTCTCACATAACTTTTAATATTGTTAATAATTTTATTATCTTTTCTTAATCAATATTTGTTCCCTTTTCACAGAACAGTGTTTTTTAGAAAAACTTTATCTTTTTAAAAATCTTGAAACATAGAAAAATGCCTTGAAAAATAACTCTTACTAAATATTTATCTCTAAAACCTAAATTAATAAGAAATGCAAAGTAAGATTGCATTGCAACATAATTTCACACCCTCTTCCCCAGCCGACACACTCGGTGTCTGGCATGTGGGCCGGGCTGGGCCACCCCTGGCTCTGTCAGCGCTGGTGCCAGGTGAGTGGGAAGTGCCTCTGGGAAGGTGATTTGTGCCGCTCACTGAGTAGCAGTCCCTGCACTAAGACTCAATGGGCCCACGCCTAGGAGAAAGCTTGGCAGGGCCTCCCTCACACGGAGCAGGAGCTGAGTCCCAGTGCGGGCCACTGTGCTGCATTCACAGCAAGACGCTGGCTCACCCTGGTCTTCGTGGCAGCAAAGTGAGCAGATGAACCAGGGGCTCCACAGTGCCAGGCAGAGAGTGCCGAGGGAGTCAGGCCCAGCACAAGATGGCTGTTGGAAAGACACCATTGAGAGGGCAGTGAATGGCAAAAGAAACCACAGTACAGAGTTCAGTAACGTGCCTGGCTGCGGGACATTGAGGGACCCCTGTAAGGCGGTTTGTTGTGAGGTGCTGTAGAGTCGGGTCGGACTCATAGCAACCTTATGCACAACGGGACGAACACTCCCCCCGGCCCCACCGACACTGTGCCACTTCCAGTACTATGTCAGTGCTTCTCTGCTATTTATAGGGTTTTCAATGGCTGATTGTTTGGGGATTGTTTCGGGAGTGGGCTGCTAGGTCCTTCTCCCATTTTCAGTGCTGGGGATCAAAAGCAGGGCCTCAGAGCATGCAGAGCAAGCACTCTACCAACTGAGCTAAATAATCAATAATAATTACAATAGCAATAATATTGGCAGTCATAGAAAAAAATTACTGTTAGGGACCTACTACATATATTCTATGGTAATTTTTTGTTTTTCTTTTCACAAAGGTGATGTTTAAATCCCACAGAAATCCACCTAAGTCTGAATTAATGTCTTCATTTTAAGATGAGGAAACTGAGGCTCAGAGAGGTTAATTATCTTGCACAAAGCCACATAGCTATGAACATGGAAGGAAGGACTTGAAGCTCCTAACCACACACTTCTTTTCTGCCCTCCTGCTGTGCTATGTAAAGACCCCAAGGGTGCCTTGTGCCCCCTGTGTGGGAATCTCGAGGACTTTCCCCTGCTTTAGGTTCTTCACATTTCCAGTCTCAGTGCATTAGAAAAAAAGTGTTTAGAAAGAGCCCAGCTTCCCCCACCCCCAGCCTCATTTTGTTTGGGGTCTGGGCTCTGGTGAGCTGGGTGATAGCTAAGCTCCCTCACTTCCCATGGCGATGGGGATTGGTCTCTGGCCTGGCAGTGGTGAGACAACATTGATCTTCACAGCGAAGGGCTGAGGGCCTGGCCCTGTGGTCGGTACTCAGACGTGGTAGAAATGGGATGTGGCATTTGCTCCTCAGCAGTCGGTCACAGCTCACAGCATGGCAGATTCTTAGATGTCTCTTCAAGTGGAAAAACTAAAACATTCTAAGTATGTGTCTATTTCTTTTTTTTTTTTCCCTATTTGCAATCTGGAGACAGTGGCTCTCAAATCCCCTACTTCACAGATTAAAGCAAACAAGTAAACCAACAAAAATCATCAAATCATCAAAAATCCTCAAACAACTCGAGTAGCGTAGAGTTGGGGGTCTCCAGGGAAACAGAGCCAGTGCGAGGTACCCAGAGTCAAGGGTTGAGCCACATGGTCCCGATGCTGGGGGTCTCCCAGACTGTCCCCCTCCCAGGAAGACCTCGAGTTCTAGTCTGAGTCTGTAGCCTGAGACCCAGGTGCTCTGATGGCTTGGAGCCAAGCCCTCACACAGGAGGAGACCTGTGTCCTGGCACAGGGTCGGGTGAGAGGCGACTTACCTCCTTCCACCTTCTTGTTCCATCCAGGCCGTTAGCAGATTGCAGATGCTCACTGCCCACAGGGATCTGCTTGGATCTGTGTAGTGACTCAGAAGTGCTGTTGTTGGGAACTCTCCTTCCCCTGCCTCCCAGACACACAGGAATAATGTTTAACCAAGTATCTGGGCACCTTCTGGTCTCACCTCGCTAACACATGAAAGTAATTCTCATAAGTAGCATTCAAAACTAGACTAAATTCACTGCAAATCATTTACTGAACCAAGATATTTTGAGTGCCAACTATGTGCATGACATTTGGCTGAGTTCTGGGGGTGTACCAGTGATCTGGCCTGGCGTGGTTCTTGGAATCAGGAAGCTGTCAGTTTAGTGGTGTCAATTTTCAATCAAGTAACCATACAGGTGGTAAAATAGCAGACGCTTTCCCCCTCAGATCAGGGACAATGCTCCAGTGTGCTCTTTTACCAATTCTGTTCAACTAACCAGTGCAATAAGGCAAGAAAAAAGAAATGCAGACCTAAGGGGAGACAATAAATATGTAAAACAGTTGCTATTAGCCACTGACATGAGTGTATCTACCCAAAACAGTTTGGAGTCTACAAAAATAACCACAGGAACTAGTGAATGAATTTAACAAGATGCTTCCATACAAGGTCAATGTGACAGCTTGTTCCAAGCTCCTCTTATCCTTTTCCTTTCTCCCTTATATGTGTATGACATTGATTCATGGAGAGGTGAAGTCATTGCTCTCAACCCCTTGAATCTGGGTTAGCCTTAGTGACTTCACCAATAAAATGAGGTGGAAATGACATTAGTGGGTCTATGGAAGGCCAGTCATAAGATGTGCTCTGCACCGCTGTCCTGCGAGAAGCCTATGCCGCATGGAAAGACAGAGATGAGAGGCTGTGTGTGTGTGTGTGTGTGTGTGTGTGTGTGTGTGTGTGTGTGTGTATACACTGCAGGGGAGGCAGGAGTGGAGGCATGCAGGAGAGGCCCAGGAAGCCAGGCTTTGAAGGATGTATTCAGCATTTGCACTGGTGAGTGAGAGAGCCAGAGGGCTGGGAAGGATTGCTGAGTCTCTGGCCTAGAGAAAGGATGATGATGTCTTTCTCAGGGGGAGGAGACATGCATGGGGAGCCAGAGTCAGGTGGAAAACGGGAGAATGAGACACACACCGTCAGAGGAAAGGAGAAGGGGAGGGCAATTTGGAGAGCACATGGCCATCCAGGTTCATTTATTTGAGAAAAAAATGCCTATATTTTCTCCAAATTTTTAGAGTTATTGTTAGCTCCATTTTATTAACAAACTGACATTTGGAGAAAAAGTACACTTTCCCCCATAGATATTTTGAAACATCTTTCTGTGCAGTTATAAGAAATAACGGGGAGAGTCTGTATGCTTGTCGCCCGCCTTTCCCAGCTGCGTCTCACTGCTCTGGGATAGTCTCAGGCTGTCACTGTGTGTGTTCTGTGCTAGGCAATTTTATTCTTCTTTTTACATGTTCTCTCTCCCTGAATTTTACTTTTTTCTCATAATTTTACAAATTAAGAGATAGGGAATTGACAAAGGAATTGGTCCCTCATATAAACTTTCTCATTAAATTAACGATCTGGTGCCCACTCATTGATCTATTATAAAACTTGAAGTTTCTTAATTGAAATGTGGACGAGAGAGGGATTAAAAAAAATCTATCATAAAAGCTAATGGTATGAATGGATTTCTCACATCCAAATTATTCCAGGCTATAATTAATTGGAATGTGGAACCATGAACCTTTCTTCTTGGATATAAAGCCGCCATGAAAATGGATTCTGTTCACAGTAAGGATTAGTGCCCAGATTTATTGTCTTAGCCAAGTCAGCAAAGTCTTTGATGTCAGCAATGTTGGGGCGCTGGTGAGGGCCACTGAGTCCCCACTATTTCGAGGACAATTCTCTTCCCCTTGGACATAATCCTGACGGACATCACCTCCCCAGGAGAGGAGTGGAAATGATGGGACATCACTGGCACTGTCTACCTGCCCCTCACTTACTGTGTGCTGAGTGCTTTCCACGAGGCCTCTCGTGTGATACCCATGCAGCTTTATCAGATAGAGTTGCTGATGTCTGGGCCGTGGTGAAGGAAACCAAGTCATGCTGCACTTGAGTGGTTTCCCAGTGGCTCTGGCACCGTGCAGTGATGCTGCATTTCAAACCCAAGACCAGGGAGTCTTCAGGTCCCTGTTCTCGATCGTCATGGCACTTGCTTCTGTTCTGTTAATGGAATCCATGCATGAATTAATTCTAGATTATTTGGCCATTGACTATATGGTTGATCAATGTTGAAATCATACCCGGAACCTGAAGACGGGCAAGTTCACCCATCTGCATGAAAGTGCCATGGAAAATTGAAAGCAGGAAGGCTCTTTCCCTTGCACTGACAGTTAATTTGCACACTTCTCAAGTCCCATACTGAAGCAGCTGTTTCTCCCATCTTCAATGCGCCAAGATGCTGTCCTCCCGCTGTGGGCTGCCAGCCTCCACTGGGGCCCTAGCCGTCCATTCTTCACCAAGGCCAGAGAGATGCTCCTTAAAGGTAAGGCAAGTCAGGAGGTCCTTGTGCTCAGTGCCATCAGCAGCTCCATTTCATGCAGAGGCAGAGTGGGACCCTGTGGCAATGTCAAGGCACCACAGGTCCAGCCTGCACCATCCTTTTGTCTCTGGATCCTCCATGCCCACTGTCTTTGGTGCCCCTCCCTTCTGACTGTGCCCACAGGATCCCCGTGGGTGTTTGGGTTTCTCAAGAGTCCTACATGGAGCACCCTCTTCCAGATCCCTCTGGGTCTGCTCCTTCCCCTGCTTCGGGTTTCTACATAAATACCACCTCTTCCGGGGAGTCCTCCTTCCTTGACACCCAGCCCTTTCCTCTCTGGCCAGCCTGTGTCTACAGCCTCAGAGCCACCCAGCGGGTCAGATGTGCATTTGTTTGGACACTCTGACAGCAGCGATCTTTGTTCACTGGCAGCTTGAGCTGCAGCACCTGGAACCACGCTGTCACCAAACAGATGCTCCCTATGTGTCAGGGTCAAGGTGGTGGGGTGCCTCAGGGATGAGGTAGGTGGAACCCGCCAATGATGGGGGTTCCTCTGCCATAATGCAGAGGACCTCATTTCATGGACTCCAAGCTGTAGCGGGAGCTTCTGCCACCTTCTCCTCCCACAGACTGCTGCTGGCCCTGCCTGCTGCCCCCCGCCCTCACAGTGCCCCATGGCCCTGAACCCCCAGGTGCCTGGACTTCACCTTCTGCTCCTGGCCCCTCCCTGCAGCCTGGGCTTCTGGCCATCAGTTCCGGTCTCTGGGTCTCCCCAGGTCACTCAGGGATTCTGCGCTGTGCCAGTTTCTGTCTCTGTCCTCTTGCCGACCTGTGTCCAAGCTGGTGTCACCCTGCTGCTGGACTCTGGGTGACGGAGATCCCAGAGACTGGCTCGTGTGCTGTTCTTGTGTGGACCAGGGCCATCGGGTCATTAGGCCCTGCTGTAGTGGTGGAACACACATCATCAGGAAGGGCATTGGAGTTAACATGACCTCATCTACCCAGATCCAGGAACATGTAGTTACAGAGCACTCTGTCAAGATAAAGCGTGCTGGGGAATCTTGGTCAGGAGTCATCCTTCTGATGAGGTGAGAAGAACGTCTGCCAGCGGGGGAGGCCGGCTCAGCCTCATCAGCCTCCCAAACTGTACCTGACTGCACCCACCTGCTCCCAATCTCTCGGTCAGCCGTGTGTGTGTGTGTGTGTGTGTGTGTGTGTGTGTGTGTGTGTGTGTATAGTGGTGTGTAAGACCCTCCAGCCAGCTCTCTCTCTCCCTCCTCATCTGAACATCCTCAAAGCGATGGCCTGTGGTCTACTGATGTCATCTCTTCATCTTCACCTTCATGTGGCCTTGAACACTTCAGGCAGCTAATGTTACCTGGCATTGCTAGCAGGATCAAAGAACTACTGGTGGTAGTAATTGTGGTTATAATAGGAAGTAACATTTGCTGAAGGCTCATGACATCTGAGCTTTGTGCTAGGAGTTCACCAAGTGTCATCCCATTTAGGAATGACAAAAACCTGGACAAACACTCACATCTCCCCTCTTTGGGGAAGAGATGGCTGAAGCTGCGTGGATTCAAATATTCACCCATGTCATTCTCCAGTCGGGGAGGACTGAGCCTACCTGGCCCAAATCTCTTGTTACCCATCCACTGGATGTGCTGCTCGACCCTGCCTAGGGGCAACAGCAGGGATGTGTGACAGGCTGGGGGCTGTGCTGCCCGGCCCCTGCTCAGCTAGCTGGTGCTGGCTGGTGCTCCTCAGTACCTGGGATTTCTGAGGGGAACTGGGGCTCCCCACGGCGTGGCATCTGGACTCCAGGAGAAGGGGAAGAAGCTGCATCAGCTCTATGCTAGCCACCAGGGTTGCACAGAACCATGCTTCCACTGTCCCCTCCTGCCCAGTTCAAGGGTAGGAAGGAGACTCACCTGCTCCGTGAGTCATTTTCCCACTCCCATCTGGCCCCCACCCCAGGCCAGGAAGGCTTATCTCAGGATTTGCCAAGATAACCCATCTTTGAATCCCACATGCTAGCACTGTCCCTGATGAATAGGTAGTGCAGTGTTTTGGATCAGTGAATGAATATTTGAGTCCATGAGTGCAGCATATCTTCTCTTTCCTCCTTTGCTCTAAGTGCTGGACTTGGAGGGCGGTGCTCAGTGGCTCTGATGGCAGTTTCCTCATCTGTAGAAGAGATGATGACGATGACACCCAAGTCACAGGTATGGTGACGAATCAACATCACAGCACATCAGATAAAGGGGACACACAGCTGCAGTGATTTGAACTTGAGAAGAAGGTGGTAGATGGTGACAGAGATGTATAAGAGCTGGGTGCACAGGCCGGGAGCCAGAAGGGGCTTCTGGGGAGCGACCAGGAAATGCTCCGTAACTTGAAAAAATAGCAGATGTTCTTCAAACAGTAATCACCTAGAAAGAGCAGAATCTTCTTTCTTTAAGATCTGAATAGGCTTCCTGTAATTAGTTCCCCCCTTAGCTCAATAAATTCCCATGTAAGCCTGTAATTCATTATAAGTAAATATTACCATGGAGATGCAATGATTATAATAATTCTTAGAGTGTTTGCTCTATATGAATGCTTATTAACCATATGCATTTTACTATTGTGTAGTAAATTCCTAAGCCTTCTAATGAACAAGCCATTTAATGTTTATATTCTGATTATTGTCTTCATAAGCAAAATCTCACAGAGCTGGGATACAGTGTGAACGCTTTGGAGTCTCTGAGACAATGGCCCAGCTGATTCTTTTATTTTAGTCTAAGCCAGAGGTTCTCAGGGGTCCACGAGGGCAAAATTATTTCTGTAATAACACAAAAGTTTATGCGCATTTCTTACTCTCACATTTTGAGTATATGGTGTAATTTCCCAGTGGCCACGTGAGCTGGCCTCTGCTAGTGAAGGTCCTGTGGACAGTGCCCTCTCCTATCCTCAGAGATACATACCAAGACCCCCACTGGACGCCGGAAACCCCAGAGAGTGCTGAGCCCTATGTTTAGTATGGGTTTCTACACATACATACTGATGATAAAATTTAACTTATAACTTAGCACAGTAAGGTTAATAACCACAACTCATGATAAAACAACTTACAACAATACAGTGGAATCAAGTCTCCTGAATGTGATCTCGCTCTTGGGAGGAGTCTTATTGGAGAGCAGTTGGTTGTGGGTAACTGAGACTATGGGAAAGCAGCGCAGTGAGTGGAACACTATTCAATGGACCTGAATTTTCTCAAATTTTGACATTTTCTCAACTTTAATTCCTCATGTGGTGAACATTGATGGGCTTTACCTATAGACTCAGCAGCTCCCTGGTGTGCGTGCGAAGTTTAAGGGTTGAAAGTGAGTGCTGAGCCCACAGGTTTGGTGAATAGGATCTAAGCTGTAGCCGCACCCTCATGCCCTGCTAGGGCCTACCCTCTCTCTCTCTCCCACGTGCGGAGAGAGAAAAATGGATGGAGCTGGAGAGACAGACAGACAGGCAGACAGGACAGATGCTGTTATGGGGTCCACATCATTTCAACTCCATAGCAAACACCTTAAAGCTTATGGCTTAACACAGTTGCTCCAGAGACCTTACACTATCTCCCTCTTGGTTCCGAGTGGCACTTTGCCTGGCTCAGCCTGGTGGTTCCTGGGGTGTCAATAGGAATCTATCCTGCCTGGGTCCACTGGCACTGCGGAGGTGCCTCTGTTCCCAGGGGCCGGCTGGCATGGCTGCAGAGTGCCTTCGGGCCAGCCAAGCTGCTCCAGGGGGAGGCAGGGGCCAGGGGCACAAGCAAGGTCTCAAGCCTAGCATGAAGCTGTGCTCAGCCTGAGGCGCAGTGAGCCCATCCACATCCAGGGGCCAAGGAGAGAGCCACCACTTCTTCATGGGAAGAAGTGCAACGCCACATTGCCAAGGGCACTGTGCCAGCATGGGTGGAGCCACTTTTGCCAATAGCCTACTGCTGGGCATCCATCTCCGCTGCTGTCACCCAGGTGTCTCCATTGTCCCAAGCTACGTTCCTGGGTGCTACAGACAATGATCACTTATACTCCTGACCATTTTCCCTGAAAAGGAATGGTTGTTTGGAAAAAACACCAGACCTCCCCTTCAGAACATGAACTCTATGCTTCTTGACTGAGTGCCGTCATTTGTAAGCAGCAGATGTTTGGAATTATAACCTATTTTTCTCTGAATCGCAGAAGATTCAGGTTCCTCCAATGCTCTCTCAAACGTGCATTGTCTTGACAGAACTTGGACATTAAGCAGAGATGCACACCTGTATGCTCTGATTCATGCCACCTGACAGCAAAGTCCCTGGAGTCTCATAAGCATTAAGCCTGACTTCCGTCAGTCATTTCCAATTATTTTTTATAAATAAGTGCAGCTGTAAAAGCAGTTAGGGAGATGCAAAACCTTTAAGCCACATGATAGTTCTTTTCTCGGGGACAAAATGAGGATTTTAAGGGAATGTCAATGTAGCAGGCGGTATTTGTTCTAAACTAGATGGCAAAACTCCAAGTGTCACTGTGACACTGGAGCCAGAGAGTGCAGAATCTTAAGGAAAGAAAAGAAAATGATTTAATTGTCTTTATTTCCATGCTTTCTTTTTTAATTGCAGGGTTTGTATTTTAAAATAAATGTTAACTTTTACAAAGGTACCATGTCGTGAGCTTACATCAACTCCCTTGTTCTAACGCCAGAATTATGGAGAGTGGATTTAGCTCAGTGGGTAGAGCGCTGCACTGCAGTCTCTGAGGTCCCGAGTTCAATTCCCAGCACCGCAAAAATGGGAGAAGGGCCTGGCAATCCACTCCCAAGGCAATCCCGAAACAGTCAGCCATTGAAAACCCTATGAGGGTCGCTATGAGTCGGATACCTACTCGACGGCACCTACCAACAACAACAAACCATAGACCTGGTGCCATCATGCAGCTCCACCACACACCTGAAGAGGCAGTGATAGCAGCCCAGGCACCAGCTGCTAGATATAATGAAAAGAATCCATAAAAATATCCTGGGAATGAACCACTTCTCAAACCTGTAACTCAATGAAAATTCCCCCAAAGATTGTTCATGCACAGAGATCATGATCCCGTTCAAAAAAAGCCATGTTCCTACGCCTTTCAAAGGCTCTCTGCACTTGTGAGTTATGCTGAGATTAAGACTGATTAGTTGCATCAAGCTGTAAGTGGAGTGAAATATGCTTTTGTATCTTGAGGAAACACGCATTGAAGTTACCACTTGTCCGATCCTTGTTGGCAGCTGAATTTATCATCACATGGGCATGAAATCCGCCTGTAGCTCAGTCCCAACTGCCTGTCTCATAATCAACAACCCACTCTTGGAGATTTTTGGCTGCCTCACCTGGATATGCCAATAAATCTGAGTGAAGAGCTGCTTGATTTGTTATTGATTTCCCCATAGACGAATTTGGGGCTGCGATTTCAGTGATCAGTCTTCAGAGTAGAAATTCAGGGGAAAGGAAAAGTTTGCCAATATCGGGAGGCTCATGGGGCTGCTGCTACTTTGTGCTGGAGACATTACTCTCTGTGCTGACTAGATCTGAGGCGCAACATTCTGGAGTGAAGGAAGGGGAAGGAACGTGAGAGAATGTTGGTCTGACCTTATTCAAGAGTGAGATCTTGCTGTGGGGCATCATCCATGACTTTGGTGGCTTGTAGGCTGGTGAAAGCCAGAACCCATGAAGCTTTTGCATGTTATTCACAATTAATTCTGAGTTTGCCTAAACATATCCTATTGCAAACTAAGGTCTCATTAGGGAAAACTTCCAGCATATAAACATTTCATAGCACATGGATTAAATGTTAGGAAAGCTGGGAAATAGCTCTGGGGAACCTAAAGATTGATTTTTCTCTCCTGGGAATCTGGGCTTGAAAAATACCTCCACTGGAATTTTTAGACTCTAGTTGGGGAATACTAGTCTTTGGATTGTCTTTGGAAATGTGCTGTGTTGTGACACTGGAGAAGAACGGAACGGATACACCACCTGCAACAAAGGCTTCAGAAGGGGAAATGGGGTCTCATCTTACCAACCGCAGGTGTATCATCATGACATCATCAGTCAAAATGAATCACTGGCTCACAGAGAAAACTCACCTCGGCACGCATTCAAGTCCTCACGCTCACAAGCAGCCTTGCTGCTCAGACTTCAAGGCAGCTTCTCCACCTCCCATGGTGTCAGTAAACGGGGGCTCTTGCCACAGAATTGCTCCTGTTTATAAGAGAAAACCTAGTTCACTGGAAGAATTTTCAAAGTTGAACTAAGGGTTGAAGAATTTTTAAAAGTATCTTTTGAACAGGGAGATTTGGGAATTTTTTCCCCCCAGTTTCTCAGTTAGCTTGTGGCTCCCTGTTTACAAAGTCCATGTTATGGGCTTCGGCTCCATGTGGTCCCATAGCCCCCTTCTCTTTGGGATGTGCAGCTTCCCCCCTGCTTTTCTGGTAGGCAGATGTATAGGACCCCATTCTGGGTAATCTGGTGGAGCTCACTGTAAGATGCTGCCAGATCTGAAACAAAGCATTCAGATATTTGGAATTTTTCATCCCTACCATTAAATACCCACAGGATATTTTGGGGACATGAATTTTAAAAATTCATTCATCAGGCATCAAGATTTCAAAAATGAATCCCTAAGTTGCCGCACTATGGAAGAAATGGAATTTTGAAACTCGATTGCACTCTCGGTGTGTACAGAGGGAAAGAGCCCGTAACTCAATTCTCAGGGCTATTGAGCTTTTATCAGCCAACATTTGCTTTCAGGGAAGCTGCTCGACAAATCTCTCTGCAAAGCAACCTGGCCTAAAAGAACTTGAAGGAAGGAACAGCTGTTGTAAACCTTAGTTCTCCTGGTGATGGTTTCCACGGTGTCGCCCCTCATTACTAAGCCCTCTCCAGCACAGCCCCTCACAAAGAGGGTGCACAGAGCCTCAGAAACACATGCTTGCTTACAAAGGGGCCAGGGGAAGGGTCTGCATCTTTGCAAATCATGCATTAGATGTTCAGGTTGTAAATGGGAAAGACAGACTGATCCTGGATCCCAGCTGTTTGCACAAACTGAAAACCCTCGATGCTTTCAGAGATAAGAGCCTCAGCTTCTTATCGGCTGGGTAGATTTGCCTGGCACAGAACGGAGGGGGCACATGCCATTCCTTCTCCCTCGGGATGGAATTGCCCCCTTTCCATTGCCTGCCCTTTTCCATGCAGAAATAGCCAAGCTCTGCCCAAATAGGCTGGAAACAATTTCAAAGGGGAATGTGGCTTTGTAAAATCTAGAGTCATAATTTTAGTGTCTTTATGCTGCTTCTCTAGGTGTGATGTGGGGTGGCAAGAGATCATGATATGGAGTTGAAAACAAATCTTGTTGCAAATGCCAGTGACTCAGTGACAGTCAGAGCCATGCTGAGCTCCGTGAGCTCCCTGAATGTCGGTTTTATTGTTGGAAAATGAGGAAGACTGCAGTTACACTGCTCTGGTTGCATTCGGATTCAAGGTAGACATGTCCCCCACACAACAACGACATGACTGAAAGGCAAGAGCTCTCCTAGACCAGGGGGTAATCAAGTGACACAACCCAATAGAATTTGCATGGGTTGCTGGCGATTGGTTTGACTAAGGCAGTTACAAAAAGGCATTCCTAAAGCAACAGAATATGGACAGGGTATCAGACAACACTACAGATGAATGTTTATTTTGTTAAGTCTAATAATAGCATTAGGCTGAAGTTTAGCTCAGTTGGTAGAGCGTTGCTCCGCACTCTCTGAGGACCTGGTTCAATCCCTAGCATCACAAAACGAGAGAAGGATGTGGCAAGGCAATCCTGAAACCATCCTGAAACAATCAGCCGTTGAAAATCCTATGAGGATCACTATGAGGTGGACCCGACTTGACAGCACTTAATAACAACAACAACAATAATACTATCATGGTTTACAAGTAAATGTATCTTTCTTTAAGAGACACATGCTGAAGTGTTAAGCTAGAGATGAAATAGTTTAATGTTGGTAACTTATTTTTAAAAGGCTTATGCAAAAAGTGTTAAAAGCAAACTTGGCTGAATGTTGTTGTTGTTAGGTGCCATCCAGTTGGGTCCAACTCACAGAGACCCTTATAAGGTTTTCAATGGCTGATTGTTTTGGGATTGCTTCAGGAGTGGGCTGTCATGTCCTTCTCCCATTTTTTGCAGTGCTATGGATCAAAGCAGGGCCTCCGAGAGTGTGGAGCTGCGCTCTAGCCACTGAGCTAAACCCCAGCCCTGGATGAATATTAGTCACCATTACCTCAAGTTGGTTTTTAGAGGTTTGTCATAATTTTCTCTTCTTTAGGGATTATTACAGTTTTCACACTTAAGATTAAAATGATACTCGGTGTAAAGTTTTGATGTAGGTGCGTAAGCACAGGGGAGCCTGGCATTGTTCTGTCAATCAACAGGCATTTATTGATCATATTTTTTCCTTACCCAAGAAAAAGATGAACAAGATGTGTGGGGTCTGTGCCCTCTAGGGTTTAGGTCTTATGAGGCAAGCAGGTGCCCATGCTGCCATTAGAGAATGAAATGATGCACTCCACCCAGTGACTACATTCTCCAGTTTTCCAAACCAGTCACAAAAGATTGAGATTTGATGTTAACCTAGGTTTTACAGAGTGCTCACTGTGTGCCAAGCTGGAGGCTCAGGTGGGCCCTGAGTCCTTAAGTCTCCCATATCCTGAACTCCACCCTAGATAGGTAACTTTGCAGGGTCAAAGCTGGTTGCATGACTTGCTTTGGCCACTGGGATGCAAAGGGAAGAGCGGAACCTGGGGATCCTATATCCTCAAGCGGTACTTGCTGTGGATAGGGATGGGAGCTGGTGTTGTCACCCCTCCACGTCTCCTTCCTCAGGAAGACATTATGGCTGCTCAGGGCAGCACTGTCACCCAGACTGGAGCCCTGTGCCACCCCTATTGCTGTTGTTAGGTGCCCTCGAGTGAAGTCCAACTCATAGTGACACTGTGTAAAACAGAAGAAAACCTTCCCTGACACTGTGCCATGCCTAGCACTATTGTCCATGTTTCTCTGGTATTCACAGGGTTTTCAGTGGCTGATTGTTTTGGGAGTGGACTGCCAGGTCCTTCTCCCAAGCCTACAGCACTCAGTATTCCCAGGTACTCTCTTATCCAAGGACTAACCAGGTCCGAAGCTGCTTAGCTTCTGAGATCTGACAGGTTGGGATGCCAGAGTGGCACAGAGAGCACAGTCACTAGAGTGCTGCTGTACGCTCTCTGAGGCCCTGGGTCTGATCTCCAGCACCATAAAAATGGGAAAAGGACCTGGCAGTCTACTCCCAAAGAAATCCCATTGGGAGGGTGCCATTTGTGGGTGGTACCTGCTGTGTGCACTGTGGAGAGCCCGCTACCAGTGCTTTGCAGGTGTGGCTGTCCTGAAGAAGGCCACCTCTGTACTGTCCTATTGAACCCAGGGAAGGCACATGGCCTGGAGAGCACTGGGTAATGCCCCTGGGATGGAGACCCCATCAGCCCCATGGAAATGAGTGTGAGCCCTGGCCAGCTTTCTCTAGGACTTCTTGGCTGGGAGGGCCATAGCCTGCTGTGGGGTCTTGTGGAGGAGCCTGTGAAGGAAGCGATGGGACCATGGGGACAGCTGGCTGACAGAGTTGGGGCCGCCTATGGGAGGCATCCTCAATGAGTCCCTGGCCTCTGAGGTCCAGGCAGCCATCTCCCAGCTAGGTGGGCAGACAGCAGGTGGTGAGATCGCCTGGCTCCCACAGAGGACCCCACTGCCCGAGGAGCGCAGCCCATGGCAGGGAGATGTTTAGATGAGGCCCTGACTCCTTCACCTGCCATTGAGCCCTGCAGCAGCTGCCAGCACTGCCTATGAGGTAGGGCCTTGAAGACCCTTGATGAGGTTCTTGGACCTGGGCTGGTTGGAGGTGGGTGGACCCCAGGGGAGATGATGGCCCACTCCCCTCCTCCTGCAGATGGAGGGGCTCTAGGGCCCTGGGTAAGACAGAGAGCTGGTCTCCTTCCCGGCCCCTGGGAGCCATAGCTTTGCTTCATTCGCCCCATATTTACTGAGAGGTGACTCTGTTTTGGGACAGACAAGGACAGAGTCACCCTCTTCTCAGCCCCTGGGAGGCTCACAGCCTTATCACATCTCTGAGAAGACATTTAGGAAATGAGTGAGCATATGAGGATAGGTACAGAAGGTATATGAAGATGATGTGCTTAGAACCTGTGTGCCTTAATTCTGGGGGTTGGGGAAGAGCTTGCAGAGGTGACCTGAGGGGAGGGAGAGAGCCTCACCATGTGGAGCTCTGCACAGTGGGTTGAGGAGGGAGCAGACTTGTTCCCAGCAGAGTCCAGCATGTGCAAAGGTCCTGCCCTCATGGCCATGCTGCAGGCCCTGGGAGGAAACCAGTGTGGTGGGAACACAGTGATGCAATAGACTGAGGTTGACCTGAAGGGGAGGAGGTGAGAGGGGTCAGGTCCCACAGGGCCTGGAAGGTGAATCTTGGATCTCTGCCAAGTGCAATGGGCAGCCAGGGCAGGTTTATGAGGACAGAGCATATGGGAGGTGCAGCATGTTCTGAGGGTCCCTCTGGGCTCCAACATGTTTGCATGTGGGACTGAGTGGCTCTGAGGGGGTTCCCTGGGTTTGTATGATGGGTGCTGCGGAGGAAGGTCTGCAGGTGCTTCAGTATTTATCGGTTTGTGTGTGTGCAGAGGGACCTACTGCCCTTTGTGAATCCTGATTAGATGTCATGTCGATGCTGTACATGGATCTTCCCAAAATCACCTCAAAAATCATCCCCTAGCCCTTTGTTGTTTTTGTTAGGTGCCCTCAAGTAAGTGTCCAACTCATAGCAACCCTATGTACAACAGGTGAAACAGTATTGTTATGCTTCTCTGCTATTCATAGGGTTTTCAATAGCTGATTGTTTTTTGGGAGTGGGTTGCCAGGTCCTTCTCCCAAGCCTACAGCACCTGGTCTTCCCAGGTGGTCTCCTATCTAAGGACTAACCAGGCCTGACCCTGCTTAGCTTCCGAGATCTGATGCCACATGGCTAAGGCTGCAGGCCAAGCCCTTTGTAGGAATGGGGAAATTGAGGTTAGATTGAGGAAGAAATGCCTTTGAGGTCACACATTCAGCTAATGGGGTGGGGGGTGAGGATCTGGCCTGGGCCGCCAGAAGCCTCCTTATGTGTGGCCCAGTCCTTGGGCACTCGAATATTCAAACCCCATTGGGCTCACACTCATTTTGCTTTCTTTCCATTCTTGGAGAACTTCACAAAGAGGTCTGAAAGGTTAGGGTCCTTGGGGACCTGCCACCTGTCCTCCCCTTGCTGGCTCAGATTCTGCAGTCGGAGGTGCTCTGCACCCCAAGAGAGAGAGGCCCTCATGGAAGTAGCAGTCAAGAAATCAAAAGACGCATTGCATTGGGAAAAGCTGTGGCAAAGATCTCTTCAAAGTATTGAAAAATAAAGATGTCGCATTAAAGACAAAGGTGGGCCTGACTCAGGCTATGGTGTTTTTAGTAGCATCATATGGTTGTGAAAGGTGAACATTGAACAAGGGAGACAGGAAAAGAATTGATGCTTTTGAATTATGGTGCTGGAGACAAATATTGAATATACCATGGACTACCAAAAGAACCAATAGATTCGTCCTAGAATAAGTTCAACCAGAGTGCTCCTTGGAAGCAAGGATGGCTAGACCTCGTCTTACATATTTTGGACATGTTGTCAGGAGGGACCAATCCCTGGAGAAAGACATCATATTTGGAAGAGTGGCAGGTCAACGAAACAAAGGAAAACCCTCGACTACATGTATTGACACAGTGTCTGCAACAATGGGCTTAAACATAAGATCATGTGTCTGGCAGAGTCCAGGAGTGTTTCCTTCTGTTTTGCATAGGGTTGTTATGAATTGGACCTGACTGGATGGCACCTAACAACAACACTGAGAACCTGACGCACCTTCCATGTCCAGGTGTGGACTCAAGAATCCCTTTTTCCCCTCTCTCTTGTGGAAGCAATGGAGTCTACCCTCTGTAGCCGCGTGGCCCTGGGATGACCTTTCAGTGTGTAAGGGACATGCTTCAGCTGTCAGAACGGGGCTTGCTGTGTGTCTCCTCCTGTGCCAGGCCTCCAGGAAGGCCGACCTGCACCTCACTGACATGTTTCCAAGGTCTGCCCACAATGGGACTGTCGATGCCTGGGGTGAGGAGCCTCATATTGTGGGCAATGACAGCATGGGCCTGCCGTGGCCTCAATGCGGAGTCCATTGGAAAGGAAGGGAGGCCTCATGGCAGGGTGGACTTTGAGAGAGGTAATGGCATCTGGGCCTCAAGGGGGCAACTTAGCTCTTGTGCCTCCCTTGTGGCTGCGGAGCCCCCCTCAGAATATTCCACTGAGGATGATAAGTAGTGAGTGGAGAACCCAGGGCAGCATCTACAGAGAGCAACAGGCTCCAGATTCCTCCTGGTGACGTCACCGTGGTGGGTCAGTATAATTGATAAGGCAGTGGGATGGCCCGGCAGGACCTCACCTACTATTTACTTGGCACTGAATCAGTGCCAGGTGCAGAACTAAGCTCCTTCTGAGCTTTCTGTTATCAAATCCTTCCAACAGCCTGGCAAGGTGGAACCTGTACAACTTCTGACTTTTAGATGGAGAAACTGAGGCTCGGCAAACTAATCAGAATCGCTTGGCTGGGAAGTAGTGAAGGACGTTTACCTGTAACCCTAATCAGAGAGCAGCACGAGTGAGGCACAGGGTTCTGGTGCTTGCTAGCCTGAGATGGTTATTTTCTTTTTAAATGTACAGCATGTGCCTTGCACTACCACTGACTTCAGAAAGTGTGACATTAGCTTTTGCAGCACAAAGTAAAAAAATTAAATCAGATCAGGAAGCACCGTTGCTATGGTAGCAGGAAAGTACACTTTCATGCAAAGCAATTTAATAGATGTGAAAATGTGTACCCTCTCACAGGAGCGCTGTGTTTCTGAGATAAAAATCCTCCAGCAGCGGCAGGCTAATGGGCCAGTGCCTTGGAGGCCTCATCCCTGCCTCCATCTCTTCCGGCCTCCTGCCAGGGAAGGGCCAAGTGGATGGGCCTTCTTTCAAAGCTGGCTGGGACTGCTGCCCCGAGAGAGGGGAAGGGGAACCTGCCCCGCCCCGCCTGTGCACACTGTGTCCTTAGCGGGGTCTCCACCTAGCTTCTCGCCATTCAGCCACGGAGGCCTGATCAGCTCCCACTGCCCTGTCCACTCTGCCTCGCCTGCTGCTCTGGAGCCCACAAAGAGGTCTGTGGACTCTCCACTCCCTATGGTCTCCTGGGGTCCGGGGTTGCAGGCCTGCAAAGTCTCGGGCACCTGCTGAGCCACTGTGGGACGTCATCTGAGCCCAGAACAGCTGTGTGCTGGGAGCTCTTGGATGGTTAATCTAAGTCTCAGTTTGCTCATATGTAAAATGGATCCCACTGTCCCTGCATTGCCCCCTTCTCCCTCCCACAAGCATCCTGTCTCCCCTAAGCCACAGTGGCTTCTGCAGGCCTCTCTGTGTGCTTCACCCCCCCCCCCCCCCATCTTCTGCTTCCCTGGAGTGCAGAGCTGCAACTCTCAGCTGAGCCTCTTGCTCTGGGGCCTCCCAGCACGCCTGGTGTCTGTGTCCCAAGTGTGGGCTCCCCTTTCCCAGCATCACGGCACGGTACTGTGTTGCAATTTAGTGGCCTCTTTCCTCTGCTGGCCTGCATAGTCCATGGGGGCTCGGGGTATTAGCCAGCCCGCCTCACCTGAGACAGGTGGGAGCACATGAGTGCTGGTGGAGGAGGTGCTGTGTTCCCAGGGGGTGGTTCTGCTGCTTAACGGAGTGACTAAGTCGTAGATCAGAAGGTCCTGGGTCCAGTAGTCCTGGACTCTCCACTCACCAGCTGTGAGTTTTGCAAGTGCCTGGGTGTCTTTGTGGGAAGGACTCCGCTGACAGTGCTGGCCAGATGGGGCACTGTGAGGGCCAGAGCAGAGCTCAGTGCTGACCTGGGGACCTCCTCTTCAGGGGAAGGAGGGCAGGGGAGTGTGTGGGAGGCAGGCCTGGCCAGGCTTCTGGTTTGGGAGCTCACACACGCTCATTTACATGTGAAGGTTTATTTGCTGGCAATGTTGGTCTACCCAGTGTGCTATTTATTTCACGTGGGTGCTTTAGTCAAGATTAGAAAAGACTCTGAGTGAAAACCATTGGGAAGAGAACTTTTCTGGTAGAATCCGAGTGCTTCTGTTTGGCAGGGAATGGGACAGGCTTGTGGATTTGGGGAGTTTTATAGGGCTTTGTTGACAGAAAAATCTGGGGGTTCCCCTGTGTGTACTGGACACTGGTGTGGGGGCCAGGGACTTGTGAGGCTCTTGGTTTCACCCCTGTGAGGAATTCCCAGTCTCTCTGGGCTGCCCTCTCTTCATCTGCAAAGAGGGAATAGTGACTGTACCCATCCCATATGTTGTGAGGTGGTTCTTCTTGGCTGGACACAAGGATCACCAGGTTGGCCATCTTGATACAGAACACCCAGAAGGACCTCACGGGACCTGAGGTAGCGTGACCCATCCTTTAGTCTGTCGGCACTCCCTTTGGCTTTCACATAACACATGGCATCCAACGTGGAGCAGACAGAACAAAAGGCAACTTGGGAGGGCGCAGCCAGTGGAAGCTGGGGGAGCCCCAGGCCAGTAGCCCCACAGCCAGCCTTTATCCAGAGCAGGGGTGGAGCACAGTGAGAGCTCCATGATCCGTGGTTGTTATTCAAGGGCAAGTTATGGGTGGATCATGGTGGTAGCTCCCCAGGGCATGTAGAGATCCAGCCTTTATCTTCTTTGGGGGTGGGATGCAGAGATAGCTCTGCTCCACGGTTATTACTGGAAGCCTAGTTGGGGCATGGACTGCAGCAGTAGACCCACTTGGTTCACTGAGTTATGCAAAAAGCTAAGCTAGCAGGGACCCGGACACTGGAACTGGGCTCTCACGGCAGTGCTAGGTGCTATGGAGGGCCATGGTATTTATGAGATAGGAAAGACTCATGGCCACAGGGCCACTGCAGGATGAATATGAGCAGAATGTAAAGTGCTCTGTAGAACACCATGGAGCCCATGGTATGAGCTCAGCAAGTTTTTATTGTCATTGCTGTTTGTCACCTGAATTGTTTCTGATTTAGGTGGGACTGGAACTACTCTTTCTTGAGTGTTTAAAAATTTGAGTTCCAGGTCAAAGAAAGTTTCTCAATTTAACATTTCCATTATCAGCTCCAGCTTGCAGCCATAGCCCTGTGGCATCTGATCCCATCAGATCTTGGAAGCTAAGCAGGGTCTGGCCTGGTTAGTACTTGGATGGGAGATCGCCTGGGAACACCAGAAGCTGTAGGCTTGGGAGATAGACCCGGCAACCCACTCCCAAAAATCAGTCCGCCATTGAAAACCCCATGAACAGCAGAGAAGCACTGACAATAGTGTTTCACCTGTTGTATGCAGGGTTGCTATGAGTCAGATACCGACTCGATGGCACCTAACAACAACATTATCAGCTCCTTGTTCATATTGCCTATAAGTCAGTTTTATCAAGTATATTTGAGAAGTTAAATTTTAAGACTTCAGTACATTTTTTAACTATTATTTTTGATGCCAGAGGTTGAAATTCAGTTATAAAACAAACAAATGAACCAAATCAAGCCATCTTGATGGCGGTGGCAGAGCGGTAGCAGGAGAGCTGCTGTGAAGAGGACCAGAATTTCTTTCTAATGCGTCATGTAGGACACAAGATGGGCACTAGAAAAAGAAAATATAACGCCCACCTGGCACTGGCAAACATGTGGTGGGACCTGGAAGGACTTGGAGGCCCCGCAACTGCAGCAGAGAGAGGCCGAGCAGGGAAGCCACAATAGCAACTGCGTCCTGACTGTGGACATGGGCAGAGGACTGAGTGATGGTGTCCTCACAGCTGGCTGCATGCACAGAGGTGCCACTTGTGCATGAAAAGTGCTGAGCACGTGGTGGGAAGAGGCTCCTGGGAGGACCAACTCCTCCAAGTCATCCAGAGCAAGGCAGGGGCCTGAGCCAAGGAGAACCTTGAGGGAGGCAGCTGCTTCCCCTGAGTCTCACTTGGGGGAGAAATACTGAGTGACTGCCAGCTCTGTTCTGACATTCTGTACAGAGAGCGACAAGGGGCTTCTGAAGGCTAACGCGACTCACTCAAGCTGACACTTGCTGACGGCCAAGCCAAGACTCAAATTCAGAGCCTTGGCTCTGAGCCACCCCATCAGAGAACTGAAGACCTTGGGCTCAAGTGTTTTGCTGTTTGCAAAGCAGCCCTGCTTTTTCTGACTCCGCTTTTCACTCCTTGGCATCGACTCAGGAGAAGTGAAAGTCCACGCCTACACCATGGCTGCTGAGGAGTCAGCAAAAGTCTTGAGCTGGACAGAGCCCTCACGTGCCCCTGCTGGTGAATGGGCCGACTAAATGTGGCCTATCCACACACGGGATGCTGCCCTGAGCACTGACATGTGCCACCATGTGGGAGAACATTTGAAAACATGACATCAGGAGAAAGGAGCCAGACAGAAAAGACCACCTTTCGTGTGAAATACTTATATGAAAACTTCAGAAAAAGCAAATTTATAGGGACAGAAAACAGGTTCAAGGTTCCTAGGGTGGGGCAGGGGGTGGCAGTGGGGATGGAGTCACCACAGAGAGGCCTCAGGGCCTTCCTGGGAGAGAAAAATGTTGGAACCACTTTTTGGTCATGGTTGCAGTTCTGAGCAAAATTACTAGAAGTCTGAGTTGCACACTTGAAATGAGAGGGATCTGAGATGCAAAATATGCCTCAGTGCAGCTGCTTCAGTTAAAATCTGATGACCTGGTTTCTCTCCTGGGGAGATCTCTCTCCTCATTCAAAACAGGGCATGGAGGCTATTGGCAGCTCACCAACCAATCAGAGAGTATCCCCAGGAAAGGAGTAAAACCCCTGAGTTCCTTTCACCTCCTGCCTTGTGCAGAATTTCCTGGGAAGCAGAGTGTTGGAAGGACTCAACGACAAGGCAGTCCGACAGAAGGAAGGGCGGAGCGGCTGCAGATGGGAAGGAGCGAGGATGCTCGCTTCTCGAATTCCACACTCGCTCCTGTCAAGATTGGCTTCTGCGCGGTTCAGAGCGTCAGCTCTACCAGCTGCATCACCAGGCAAAGCCGAGCGCCGTCTGCATTCGGGTTTTCTGGGATGAGGCTGTGACTGCCTATAAAATGATGGAGATGCTTGATTTCTGGCAGGATATGGCTGAACAACATCTCAGCGTGGCTGGCTCCCAGATGGTCAGCCACCATCGCCTAGGATGGCACAGCAGCCAGAAATCGCACGTGACTTGGTGGGAGTTAGCCCAGCAGCTGTCTTGGCCTCCCTTGTGGGCGCACCCAGCTTCCTGCCATTCCTGCAGGCTCTGGGAGCCACGGGTAGCGTGGAGCACCATCCATCCCTCCGGGCATCGTGCCTTTCCTTCTGCGGCTGCCCAGCTGTTGACTCGACCTTGTTCTGTATCAGGAAGTGCCCAGATCGCTAGCGTTCATGTCCTCTCCTCTGCTAGGCAGAGAGCTGGCAGGTCAGTATGCTGACACCATTCAACACAAACCTGGGGACAGCCAGGCACAAAGACATCAGTGTTCTCAGTGATTGACCCTGACAGGGCTTGCTCAGCTGCAGGTGACAGTGGCCACTAGAGGAGAGGGAGAGGGCCGTGTAGGGTCACGTCATGGAAACGCTCCAGCATGGCTGCACCCCGGGTGTCCCCTGCCTCTCAGCTCTGTTTCCTATCAGGTGGCTTCAGCCACAGTCCAACCGCTGCCTGGGGTGGCAAAGATGCCCCGGGAGCAACAGGCTGACTTATTCTGGAGCATGAAACAGTGTGGAAGGACGGTCAATCTTCTGTCCCAGGAGACCCATCTTTGAACCAAGGTAGCCTTCTGGCTACCCAGTCTGAGGTGGGTCCCCTGGAATGGATGAGTGAGGAGTGAGGGCACTCAGCCCTGCCCGAGTGTCAGAGCCTGGCCAGGCAGAAGGCAGCCCCTGCTGGAGTCTTCTTGAAGGTGGAGGAAGAGACCCCGGGCAGCTGTGCACTGAACCCTGTGCTGTCTGTGGGCAGGGCAGGAGGCCCCGGGGCTGCTGCGTGAGTTCCCTCCTGCTGCTGGCTCAGGACCTCAGGAGGAGGGTGGCCTTGCTCGTCTAACACACCCACATACAATAGCAGGGCGGGGGTCTGTCCACCCAGCATGGCCCTGGCCATTGCTTTACTGCAGCCTGGAGTCAGGCCTCAGGCTATAGCTCAGGTGTTTCTAGAAATATCCATCTCACATCAGACCTGCAGTCTGCTATCCTGGACTAAGCGCAGCCTGAGAAAGAGCAGAGGCTGTGCCCGGCCCTGCTTTCTGTCCCCACTCTCACCTCTTCCTGACTACCTTTTCATCCTGGCTGCCAAGTAGCCCTGCACGAGCCCCTCATGCCCAGCTCATGTGCTGTGCCTCCGCCGCCCCTGGATCCACAGGAGGCCAGGAGAGACTGGAGGGACACCAGGGTCCCATGTGGGCGCTGAGCGGGCTTCGCATGCTGGCTGTTGCCTGGGTCCTTGCGCCATCTTGGTCGTGAACATGAGTGGGACTCACTTCTGTGCTCATGAAGCCCAGGACCACATTGGCTCCCAGGCTGGTCCCCACTGTCGCTCCTGCTTGGTGGGGAAGCGAAGCCCTCCCTGCGAAAGACAGACCAGCAAGTGCGCTACCTGCATCCCTAGGCAGTGGGTAAACTGGGGTGCCCAGGCCAGGAGAGTGCCAGGGTGGGAGAGGTGCGTGTACAGCAGACAGCCTGTGTCCTGCAGTGACCTGGGCTCCACATGTGGCCTGGAAAAGGGTAAAAGACATCTTCAGGACATATTTCAACAATGAACCAATGGAGAAGGCAAGAAGTATATTTGGGCGACTGCCTCGGTATTTCTTACTTTAAAAGCCCCGATAATGTCACGGTGTGATCCAGCTTGTGCAAGAGGAGGCAGGAAACATTCAGAAGCATGGCTTTCTGTTTTGCTTGTGCTTCCCACACCAGCCGCAGTTTTGCACCTCTGTTACCTTTTGAAAAGCTGCGATCAAGACTCCAGCATGGCCAGGCTGCCTGCCTTGCTCACACAAGCTGCCAGAGCCTTGGGCCTACACCTGCTGTCTGTGGCCTTGTTACGCGTCGCCCTCATGCTCTAGGTGAGCAGGGTCTTTGAAGTCATCTGTGCCACTCATTAGCTAAGGAAATCCAATTTAACATATGAGGTCTAGCGCAGTCTTCGTGCCCCATGGCCCTGCACGGGACACATCCCTTTGTAGAGTGGGGCCACTGCAGGTGCCCAGCAATGCTCACAGCATTGTGAGTGGTTTTATGTCTGGATGACAAAGGAGAGTAGAAAGAAATGGGCCTAAACCTAGCAATCAGATGAATTTGCAAATGTGGAACCCATGAATAATGACGCTCAGTGGCACTAAAAACTTCTGAACTGTATGCGCGAAAAGTGAACTTCATGGTATGTGAATCTGTGAATTATATCTCAATAAAGTTGTTTTTCAAAACCAAAAGGATAAAAAGCAAGAAAGAAATGAACTTAACTCCTTGCCTACAGGATTGAAAAAATATCATGTCTCATCAAGAGCTAAGAAAAAGTGATTGTGCACTGGTCTGTGAACTGGTAATGGCAGCCACAGAAACGCAAAGATAAAGGAGGCCACAGCCCCTGGGTCACAGAAACTCCCACTACTAGGTGGAAAGTGGGGTATCAACCAGGGGTAGGTCCATAGGCACGAGTCAGAAACCAAAGTCAAGGGTCAAGGTTGCTTACACACACAGGTGCACTTTCTCTCAGTTCAGGGTCCCGTCCCACCAACCCACTGAAGGACGGGGCATTTACCCAGTAAGGAGGTGGCTGCATCTCCCGGACATGGCCTCTCTTGGTATACTCCAGGTCCCCAGCAAGCAGTCACAAGGCCATGCTGGCAAGAGGCTCCATTCTCCACATATCTGAGTTTAGTAAACTGCATGGCGGACTTCTCTGGGCAAAGCAGTGTAAGCAGGGAGGAGTATCTGTCTGTCATGGTGCATGGGATGGCTCTATGCTTTTGGCTCATGAGGACTCACTCAGGTTGTTAAAGACAAGGCAATAGCTCTGCCACATGTATTTGGGAGTTCCTTCCAATTTACGATCTTTATATCAACAAAGTTTTGCTTACTTAATACATATAAGCTATGGTTATTATCAGCTTATAAAGCCACATCCCACACTGAGAATCCAATGGCTTCTGTCCCAGTTGAAATGATGAAAAACTCTGCAGGTCACTGGAGAAAACACTGTGGCCTGAAGAACAGATTTATGCGGGTTGTTTCTCTGTCTCTGTGACTGTCTCCCATATAATCGATCCTCACCACGATCCAGACCTGGGCACCCTGAGCACAGCCAGCAAATGGCCACCAGGTGGGGTTTTGTGGGTAAATTTTCTTCTATGAACAGCTAGAGATCTCTGGTCTCTTCAGCTAGGCATGGGCCGGTGAGCTGTGTCTGGGAAAGTTTACCCGCCACTTACTCTGCCTCTCCCAAGGGCACCCAAAAGGGGGTCCCTGAGTTGACCTGAGAGCCCATGGATGGAGAGCTTTCTTTTTCCCTAATGGTCACATAACTCTTTAAATGTGCAGTAGAAAAGGGATTTAATAAAAAACTGAGCTGTTCATATTGTTGATATAGCTTAAGATGTTGTTAGGTGCCATCAAGTCAGGTCCAACTCATAGAAACCCTACATACAACAGAATGAAACACTACTTGACACTGCCATGCATATAATCTTTTTAAAAAAATATTTGAGCCCATTGTTGCAGTCACTCTGTTTCTTCTCATTTTGAGTCGTGCCACATCACCAAGTGGAGTTCTCAGGGGATTTACTCCAGTCCCATCTTTAAGGCCAACTCTTCTTTGAGGAAGCAGTGTTCCCCAGTCATCTATTTTTTTTTTTTTTTTTTTTTTTTTGCAGTACTAGGGGTTGAACCCAGGGCCTGGACCACTGAGCTGCACCTCCAGCCCATTTTGTAGATTTTATTATTTTCTGACACAGGGTCTTGCTAAGTTACACAGACTGTCTCTGGTCTTGAACTTGCGATCCTCCTGCCTCCACCTCCCCAGCCGCTGGGATTACAGGCGTGCGCCACCACGCCCGGCTCCCAGTCATCTCTTGAATGCCTTCTAGTCTGGGGGGCTAATTCCCCAGCATTATATTTGACAGTTCTTCTCTGCCATTCATATAGTTTTCAGTGGCTAATTATTTCAGGCATGGAAAGCAGGGTCTTTCTAGTTTGTCTTAGTCTGGAAGCTCAGTTGAAACCTGTCCCTAGGTGGCCCTGCTGGTATCTGAGATACCAGTGGCATAGCTTTCAGCATCACAGCAACACACAAGTCCCTACCTAACAGACATGTGGGGGATAGCTTAAGATAAGGCTACATAAAACCAAGTTCCTGGAGAAGGACATAATGTTTGGGAGATTGATAGGTCAATGAAAAAAAGGAAAACCCTCAACTAGATGGATTGCCAGAGTAAAAAAATCATGTGCCTGGCACAGAGTCGGGGAGTGTTTCATTCTGTTGTACATATGGTTGCTATGAGTCACACCCGACTTGACAGCACCCAACAACAACAACAGCAACATTAAAATAATAAGAGGTATAGAAGATGGGCAAGGCAACAGTGGAGAGGTTGGTCTGCCAAGGGTCATAATTTGGGAGCCTAATTGTTGGGGAAGGTAAGATCTCAGGCATGCAGGGTTGCTAAGCCACCAATTGGCTGCTAGGAGAATTGAGGCTACAGCCCAGGTCATCTTAAGTGAATGACCCAAGTTCACTGCTATTGAACATTAAAAAGGAGCCACACTGGGGTTTTTTACAGGGACTGCATTGGCTATATAAATCTATTTAGAGAAAAATTGGTATCTTAGAAATATTGAGTGTCTCCATGAGCACAGCGTATTTTTCCATTTACTTGGGTCTCCTGTAATCTCTCTGTGCAATATTTTGTAGTTTGGGGAATAGAAGTTTTGCCCATTTGGTTAAATTTATGCCTCTGTATTTAATGTTTGCAGATGCTATTGTAAATGGCACCTTTTTTTTTTTTTTTTTTTTTGCGGTACTAGGGGCACCGCAAGCATGCTTGCATGCTTTGCAACTGCTAGACCACTGAGCTGCAACCCCAACTCTTTTTTTTTTTTTTACTTTTTGAGACAGGGTCTCACTAAGTTACACAGACTTCCTCTGGTCTCAAACTTGTGATCCTCCTGCCTCCGCCTCCCAAGCTGCTGAGATTACAGGTGTGCCTCACCACGCCCTGCCGTAAATGGCACTTTTGAACACGTGGAATCCATGATTGGTTGCTGTGGTATAGAAGTTTCTGCATGTTGGCAGAATGGATGCTGACGAGGGTCCTCCTCATCAGATCCGAAGCCTTAGCCCCTCGAGTTGTGGCATGTTTGTGGCTGACGGGTTTTAGCCTAGTCCCTTGCTGAGTGTTGCCTTGGCTGAGGCTACACCTCCCTCCTCAGGGAGCCCAGGCTGCTGACTGAGCAGTGCAGAAGGGCAAGGCCCTCAGGTGTGGATGGCCTGGCGGAACCCTGTGGGCTCGGGGCTTGTGTGAGACCTGGGGGGCTGCCTCCTCCACCCGTCCCTGCTTCTTCCTCCTTCCCACTGATATCTGCGCAGAGAGAAGCTCCGAGCACACCTGCAGCGTGGACTTTCCCTGCAACACTTAACCAAGAGATGCCAGTGGATCCTCAGAGTGGCCGTGAGCTGAAATGAGATTTTGACACTTGGTCTGTGGGCATCCGGCTGGCTACCAGGCAATGTTTTACCGAGGAACAGAGAGTTTGGAGCTCCTGACAGGCAGTGATGCTAAACGTTTTCAATTTCTCACCCATGCAGGGACACACAGGACAGGAGGGGAGTGGCCCAGCCTTGACTTCTTTTCTTTTCTTTTCTTTCTCTCCTCTTCTCTTCTCTTTTCTTTTCTCTTTTCTTTTTTCTCTTTTCTTTTCTTTTTTTTTTTTTTCCCTTGGTACTGGGATAGGGTTGAACCTGTGGCTTGTACATACTAGGCTAGTGCTTTACCACTGGGCTGCATCTCTGCCGTTTCAAAATACTTTATTCTGATTTACGGATTCGCTAAGTTGTGCAGGTTGCCTTTGATCTTGAACTTGAGGTCTTCCTGCCTCTGCCTCCCTAGTTGCTGGGATTACAGGTGTGTACCACTGTGCCCAACTCTTGAGTATTCTTTGTAAGAAAATTTTTACAGATTTAATTTCATTAAAAGCTATGGGGCAATGAGAGTACATATTTCTTCTCAAGTCAGTATTTGTGCTTTTTCTTGTGTAAGTTTTGATAAATTCTATGTTTTAAGGATTTATAATTTCATCTGTATTTAAAATTTATTTTCATTAGTTTGCTCATAACATTCCCTTATCATTTCATAACTGCAGTATCTTAATGAAGGCCCTCTCTTTATTCTTGATATTGGTAATTTTTAATATCTCTTTTTTCCTTCCTCTGTCTAGCTGGGAGTTTATTAGTTTTTTGTAGCCTTTTGAAACATTGTTTGCCATTTTAATTTTCTTCATTGTTTACTTTGCATTTCATTGATTGCCCTTCTTTCCTTTGTTATTTCCTTTTCTTAATTACTTTGGGTTTAATTTATTCTTTTGCAAGCTTCTCAAGGTGGAAGTTGAGATCATGGATCTCACCCTACACCGCCATTTTATTTGAAGCTCCTGGAGAGGCTGGGGCGGGCACAGTGAGCTCAGGTTTCTGTTGCAAGGACAGTGGTACTTGAGGAACAGAAGAAGTTGGCGGGAGAAAGTCCTATCTGGCCAGGAGGTCACCGAGCTTCTCTCTGGGTAAGGTGTGCTCCCCGACAATGGTCCTTTCAGACACGTGGTTATGGAGGCAGAATGAGCCTCCTGCCTTGGGGAGACTTTCCTGGGGAGAAGCCAGGAATGTGAAGAAACAGTGTGGAGTGGGGGTGGGCGTCGAGGTCCTATGGCCCAGGGGAATCGCAGTTCTACCTCGCCAGCCGGGTGGCTCCTGTCGATGTTCCCTTCTCTGGGGCAGTGGTTAAGAGCCAAGCACAGCCTCCTTTGGGGCTTCCCCTGAAGATGAAATGAAGCCACCTAGACAGGATGCCAAGCTGACTCCCTGACAGAGTGAGTACCAGCCGCCCCCTCTCTCATGAGGGCCACGGGCCAGGAAGCAGGGGCATCTGGAAAGCAGCCCTGCCAGCTCCTGCACCTCTGGTGGCCTAGGCAGGGACAAGAGCACGTCTCTCCAGAGTGTCCTTGTCTCACTTGTGTTTGGTGTCTTCTCTGTGTCTGCCAGGCATGTCCTGAGGACGTCTCAGTCCTCTGCCAGGGACCTTCCCGTTTGCAGGGAAAACTTAAGCCCAAGAAGAAACAAAGGAAAGCTATTACAGCCCTTTGGAACAGATCCTGCTTTTAAATCTCTGCTTAACTCTTTTGAATGTAAAAGTCCTTTCAAGCTATTTTTGAATCAAATTTCAAATTAATCTTTTAATATGATCCAATTTAATCATGAGTCTTAAATCTCTCAAGGCGAATGGAATGTGCGCACAGCCATCAAATCCGGCTCCTGAAGCACCTCCAGGGTTCAGAGCATCCAGCCGCTTCCGGCTTGGCAGTGTTCCTAAAGTCCCCTGCAGCCGTACCCCCACCCTGTGTCAGGGCCAGGTTGGGGTGCCATGGCTGTAGCTATAGGATAATTTCCTTCTCACATCTCTGCCCTGCGCCTGCCTCCAGGGGAAGGGGAAGCTGGCATTGTTCTGCATGCTCACAAAAATGCACGGGACGAGTGTTTTAGCCTGTCCTCTGCACGAAAATACATGAAAACATTTGGGTCATGGGACTGAGGAGTGTGTCTGAGACAGGCCCCATGGGAATTGACACTTGCCTCTCACACCCCACGCAGCCCACTATTGTCATGAAAAACAAACAAACAAAGGAGAGGTCAGATGCCAATTCTTCCAGGTGTTTTCTGTTTTCTTTCTAGCAGCGGCCAGAGGACTCAGGGCACTGTCTGGAGATGTTTTGGGTTGTCCGCTCTGGGGTGGGGGTGTTAGTTGCACCTAGTGTGTGGAGACTAAGGCCACTGCTCAACACCCCACAAAGCACAGGGCCGTCTCCAGAACAAAAACTTACCTGGTCCAAAACATTATTGGTGCAGAAATGAACAAACCCTGAGTCACAGTAATTCAGTACTTTTCATTGGAACTGCATAATCAGGACCCTAGAATCATTTTATTTATGTTTCCTTGGCTTTCTCAGTACCAGCAGCTCCAAACCCAGAAGAATTTCAAGTAAAGCTTGGTTTGAGAACCACCCTCCTAGGAGATGCAGCCAGGCCTCTACCGAATGCACAGAGTTTGCTGTTGTTGTCAGATGCTACTGAATCAGGTCTGACTCAGCAACCACATGTACAACAGAGGAAACACACCCTACACTGTGCCAGGCCCAGCACTGCTGTCAATGCTTCTCTGCTATTTGTAGGGTTTTCAATGGCTGATTGTTTTTTGAGAGTGGGTTTCTGGGTCCTTCTCTCAAGCCTACAGCACCTGCTGTTCCCAGGCGATCTCCTATCCAGACACTAACTAGGCTGACCCTGCTTTGCTTCTGAGATCTGATGGCATTGGACACCACAGTTGTACAGCCACAGGCATGGAGTTTGGTAATGGGAAAAATTGTCCCCTGTTGGCACATTTCTGATGCCAGTTTTATGTGCGGTGATGCTTGACTTCATTTGTCAGCTGACTGGGCCATCGGACACCCAGACCTTTGCAAACATCGCTCTGGGTGTGTCTGAAGGGATTTCTGGGGATGGGTCACGTTGGGGAGGGTCTCCTCTAGAGAACGAAGTCCCTAATAGATAAAAGCTGCCCTTCCCCTGGGTTAGGGGAGATCCTCGTGCTGATGGCCCTGGTGCTGGACATGAGGGTTTCCTGACATGGACCTCAAACCAGAACTTGGCTTCTCCTGTGTTTGGGGAAGATTGGTTCCAATGGCCGAACTTACACCTCTGGCTCCCCGGGGCATCCAGCTTGTCAGCCTCCATAGTCACAGGAGCGATTTGCTTGTACTAAATCTCCTTGTGCACGTGTGAGGCCACTCACACGCACCCTGTTGGCTCTGCTTCTCTGAAGAATGCGCTTTCATGAACACGCATTGCTTTTTGAATCCACAGTCATCTCTGCGCATGTGTCTATTGTTCTCCCCTAGCATCTCTCCCCACGTGGAGGGGAGGTCTGTCGGCTGGGACCCCCACTGGGGACCCTGTCATTCCCCATCCCCGCCCCTAATCTGCTTCACAACATCGCAGGGCGATCATCAAGATTCTGTGTGTTACTCCTGAAATGAAATAATATAACCTACCTACACACGTAATTTAATCAGAAATCAATTTTATGCCCTAACTGTAGTATAAAGGTCACTTGAAGGGAAAGCAATTTATAATAAAATGTGTATTTCAAAATGTAAACGTTCAGGAACAGCCACCCCAGCAGACAGTGCACCTTCAGCTGGTTCCTCTGACGGGTAAATGCAGCAGCGCTGATACAACCGTGTTATTTGGCAACTCCCACCTGCAGCTGCCAAAATGTGACTCCTCAAAGCAGAGAGGCACTCTGGGTGAAGACCTGCACCTCCAATAGAATACTCACATAGAGGCACGGGCCTGCAAAATGCAGAGTATGTGCCGCAAGCGCACAGAGGCTCCTGGACTCAGCCCTCCTTAGCAAGCATCTCTGGCAGGACAACTAGACACTGTGCAGGGTGGCTCAGGTCTCCTCCGGCGAGGTGCTCTGGTGGTGCTGATTCCCCTGTTCCCCTGCCAGGGTCAGCAGTGCCCTCCAACTATACTAACACCAAAGACACAAAACTCCCTGCAGGATATGTGGCCCCCCTTGAGCGCCACAGCATGGGCACCTTCTCTGGAGGAGGGCAAAGTTCCAGCTGCACCCCTGCCAGACTAAGAAGGGGGGACCCCAGAGTGCATACTCCTGTTGCTCATTTTATCACCATGTGCAGGAAGCCTGGAGCCTGCCTTGTGATGCCATCAATCCGAGGCCAAGATAGCCAAGAGGTGCAAGAGAAGGGTTGCCCTCCCTGGGATCCTGGATCCTGCTGTGCCTGAAGATGGCTCCATCCTGACACTTAGAACCATATGAGCCAAGGACTTCCCATTATGCCTAAGCAGATTTGAATTTGTTTCTTCCACTGCCATCAAAGCAGCGAGCTAGTAGCTGACATCACAATAAGCCTTCCAAAATAAAGAATATCTGGAGGCTCAGATTTAGAGATTCAAACCACAGTTTCCTCACCTCAGTGACCTCCCATCATGTGAAATCCCTCATCCCCCTAAGTCAAATACAACCAACTGGCTGTTCTGAATGCTGCCCTGTGACGTGTTAGTGGTCAGCAGTGGAGCCTTCCTCAGGCCACATTTTCATACTCAGGATCAATCAGTCTCCACACATCTCACAAAGGCCTGCCTGGAGGACCAAGAGATCACAGGACCTATGATCAGTCCATCATTTTTGAGATCATAAGAAATGGCCATCTTGTTCCAAAACCCACACTTCTTCAACTGGGGTGTATTACTATTTCAATTCAGAGAAAATGGCAAAACATGAAAGGGCCATTGTGCATGCCTCTGAGTAGAAACATCAGCGCTTCCTTAAATGGTCTCTGGACCTGGGCGACAGCCCATTCGCAGCCTCAGGAAGCTTTGGAGAAGGAATGGAGCCATGAGGTGGTGGGTCAGCAGAGGGCTAATGTCACCCAGCCCTGTTTGTACTATATTTGTGTTTGTGTTCCAGAAAGATTAATTTAAATCCCCAATCCTCAATGGCATCTCTGCATTGGTAAAAGCAAATTCATCTTTAAGGAAATTCCACATTATCAGTTTAACCTTTTAGCAGGTTAGGTGTGAAGAGGCCCTGTCTTGCCCTCCCCAAAGAATATAGCGTTCTTTCAGCTAGCGCACTAACAAGAGGTCATGGCAGACAGCTACGGTGTGGGAGCCAGCACTAGGCTTTCTGATCCTTCCAGGAGAGCCCAGGAGGAGATTATGAGGATTTGGCTCAGGTTTCCTCTGCTGAGAGTCAACCACTGCAAGGAGAGCTGATCCAGGTGAGCCTCCTGTAAAGGCTGCTTTGAAGCGAGATGCAACCTTCGGAAGGGCTCTGGAGACTTGGGAGACTTCCCTTGCTCCACGCTGTGTCTTATGTAAAGTCAGAATTGTGAAAGAACAACACAATCCTCTTGCTCTACAGTGAGTGTGTGAAAGCATTTTGAAACTGGATTAAGGGCCACTTTTTCTCAAGAAATTTTTGAACATTTAAAAATCACAACAGCAAACCTACATAAACAAGGCAGACCACAGCGGGCCTGGAAACCGATATAGCCTACTTTGCACAAAGTAAACAGTACTTAGGAATCTGTGTGCATTGCTTAGCAATGCAAACAGGGTGGGGATATTTTAATTCTGTAATAGATGCCTTCACTGCGGAATTCTTCATTAAAAGGCAATTTCCTCTCTTTTGAGGACCCAAATCCAAATGCGCTCCTGGAACTAGTTAGAAATTTCTCACATTCTCAACAAATTTGGGGAGAAAACCAAGACGATGAAATGGGTTCTGGCTTTTCCAGAAAAGTGTAAGTGTAAGCATACGGACCAGGTGCTCGGTGGCTTCTGTAATGGAAATTTTGGATGTGGCTCTTACAAATAAGTTCAGTTCCACAGGCTGCCTGATGTTTTAATAACTTCTTGGTGGAGAAGGGCCCCAGCTTGCTTCCTTACTGCATGGGTTATGGATTTCCTTGGGTTCAGCACGAGATATGCTTTTCTCCACATCCTCAGTTCTCCAGCATTCCATGGTATCTAAAATGTTTTCAGCTCATTGTATCCTGAGTGTATTTTTTTTTTCTGAGTTGCTCGGTGATTTCTGGGAGAGAATTGCAGAAAATCTTTTTCTTGTTACTGACTTTGTGAAAATGATTGCATCTGCGGAGAACCTGAGACCAAGAGAGGAGCGAGCTCCCTGGCTTTAAATGAGATCCTTTAAAGCTGCCCAGAATCTGCTGATGTCTCAGTGTGTCAGCCTGGGAGCAGCTCTGGTGCTAATTGATACTGCTCCTTGGTTTGGAAGCAAGACTGCAGCTACTTTCCCACAATCCAACTCTGCCCTTTCCTTGAGAGCCCCCCAACTCTGCTCCCATGAACCTCCTTGTTTGAAAATCACAGCCACAGTTATGGGTCTGGAGGTGATGGTCATGATGGGTGCGAGTGGCAGAGGTGGGAGAATGAAGCTTTGCATGGGAGAGTGGGTTTCCAGACCCATGCCTGGGCCGCTGTGATGTCAGAGGGGTGTGGGCAGCTGCACAGATCTGTCTGGATCCTGTGCTGGCATCTGTGCATCCCAGATGGAGCTGTGATTCTGGGGGAAGAGGGTGGCCTGAGAATTGTGTCCTCAGAGACCTGCCAGGATCCTGGAGCCGCCTTGCGAGTTGGGAGCTCAGTGGCTCCCCTGAGCTGTTGGTTAATTAACAAGGGCTGTGCCAGGCACTGCTGGACCTTGCTTTCCACACACCTGGCAGCTCTGGAAGACATCCCAGGAAACTGAATAAACCACACTCAGGAACAACACAAGAGGGTTTGAGCTTCTGCTCCGCCATATACCAGCTGTGAGATTCAGGCAAGTTTCTTAACCTCTTGGGTCCTCAGCTAAGAGGAAGGGATGACAAACACGCTCACTCTGTAGGGAGTGCCTGTGATTTCCGTGTTATCCGCCTGTGCTTTTCCTTGCATGTGCCTGCTGTCTGTCCACTCAGTCCTCATAGTCCTGGTAAAGCACATAGCCAAGGTCTGGCCTAATCAGTCAATCAGCAGCACAGAGCACCTGGCTCCTACTGTGCGTGAAGCCAGAGCCCTCTGCATTTTTCTGTGAGTTAACATCATAAATTCCCTGTGCTGTGCCTAAGTGGACTGAGGGCTGGTTCTTATCACCTGGAACTTTACAGAGTCGGCTGGTCCACAGCTCTCACACTTGAGCATGTCCCAGAGTCCCCTGGAGGATTCGCCTAAATACAGATTGCTGGGCTCAGGCCTAAGGTTTCTGATTCTGCAGATCTATGATGGGCCTCAAGAATCCGCATTCTGGAGTGCTCCCAGGTGAGGCTGAAGTGCTGGTCAGAGATGTGCTGCATTGATTCTTCTTGTCTTCTGTGGCCGTGTAGAGCATTAGTTACTCACGGGGAATCACAAGCCACCACAAACATGGTGCCCAAAGGCAGAACATGAGCATCCCCACCAGGGGAAGAGCCTTCTGCTCAGCATCTTGCAGGCTGCAGCTGCGGTCAGTGCCTGCTGCCCTCTCCAGGGTCCAGGCCCTCTTCCTGGCTCATGGGCCTGTGAGGTGGCTTGGGTGTTGCTGGGATGAAGCCCCTGCTGGAGTAACCCAAGGGAGGAAAGGCTTGCTGAGCTCACGGTTCAGATGACCTCAGTCCACCATGGGCAGAGGCCTGGAGGGACAGCGGCCAGGTCGCATGGCGGGGAGCCCCACAAAGGCAGCAGGAAGCAGAGAGAAAACCTCCAAAAGCCCACCCCTGGGGACCCACTTCCACCACTAAGGTCCCACTGCTGAAGGTCCATAGCTGCCCAGATAGCGCCACCGTCTGAGCACCAAGTGTTCAAACGTGAGTCTTGGGGTCCATTTGAATCGAAAGCACGATGCTCCCTTCCAGGGCCACACAGGCTCATGCCTGGTTCATAATGCAAAACATGTTCAGTCCAACTTGAAAAGTCCCCAGAGTCTCTGCAGTCCCAACACTGTTGCAAAGCCCCAGTCCAGAGTCTCCACTGAGACTCCAGGCAATTTCTTAACTACGAGACACTGCCAAATAAAGAGAAAGTGACATACTTCCAACATGCAATGGCACAGAGTGAGCATTCCCATTCCAAAAGGGAGGGCAGAGCAAAGAAAGATGGGTATCCAGCAGGGCAAACAAATCCCGTGGCTCCATATCTGTTATCTGGCACATGCAGTGGCATCATCTGGGGCCACACAGGGTTGAGAAGCTCTGCTCCCATGGCCTTGTTGCTTGTGGGCCGTGTGGTCTTCCTTCTGGACTGGCTCCCCACATTGCCAGCAGCTTTCCTTGGCAGATATTCTATGTTCTTAGCATCTCCGGCATCCTGAGATTTCCACTGCAGCTTGCGATTCACCCTCTCAGCTTTACCCACCATTTCCACTTGCCACTGGCTGGGTAAGTGGTGAGCATGTGGCCATTCTGGCCAGTGGCACATGATGGGCAGTCTATGGGGAGGCACTGAAGTGTCTAGTCCCTCACTGAAAGAGGACTGAGAAGCTGCTCTTCCTGCCTCCTGTCTTGAATGTGGTTGTTGAGGGAGAGGATTCTCAAACCAGCAAAGACACAAGCAGACAACCTAGAGCCTAACCTCAGACACAGAAGGAGGGAGGGCAGGAGTGGAAGAGGAGCCTGGGTCCTGCATGGGCCACTGTGCCACACCCACGGCTCCACCCTGCCAACCTCCTGCCACAGGGATGATTCTGTGCTTTTTGTGTCTGATGCCCTCTCCACTGGTGATTCCAGGCTTGCTGCTGAATATATCTTGATGGAAAGGATCATGCGACCAAACCTTTGTTCTCTAACCAACAGCCCTGGGGATTTTCTCCGCCATCTCCTGGAAATACCTTTCTGTTCAGAGCCAGGGAGATATGATTAAGATTCCTCCAGGGCTGGCCCTCTCCATCCACAATTACCAGGCTCTAAGGAGGGCAGGAGAGAGTCAGGCCAAGTGAGTAAATTAAGAAATCTCAGCTCCCGGCTCCCCAGGCAATCCCTCCGCCCCTTGAGCTCTCTGCCCATTTTTTACCTCTGCCTTCATTTTTAATGAAGTCCTTACTTGGGCAAACTGCCTAGAAACTTCAGTTGAAAATCTGACTGTAGAAACTTCCTTAATTAGAAATAATGTAATTAATAACTAGGCTTGTAAATGCTAATCATTAAGCTAGGGCTTAAAATAAAACTTTGGGGCACAGGAGAAAGGGTTGCTTTTTGTTTGCCTGGACAGGCTGGGCGCATCTTCTCTGTTCCAAAACGAAGGACGCGGGAGGTAACCAGCCCAGGCACTGGCACATTAGGTGCTTAAGAAATGCCCCATAAGTTAGGAAGCAGCAAGGTAGACATGGTTCCAAAGTCTGGGGAGCAGTAGACACCAAGGGAGACAGAAGGAAGTGGGGATTCTGACTGGGACTCAGGCAGGTGCTGCTGGGGGTCTCAGGGTCCCCACACATCATTCCATCCAGGAGGGGACCAGGCATGGAGTGTCTGAAACAAAGGCAAGGCAGAGCATTCAAAGGAATCATGAGAGGAGCAAGTTGGCTACAGGGAGCTGTTCTGGATTCTGTGTCTGAGAGTTGGGGACTTGCAGAGGAAAAGCCAAGGACGCTGGTAAGCTTCACTTTACAATGATGGCCCCCAAAGTGCACCTCCGGGGCCCCCAGGGGCTTCTCCCACAAGGGGCTCTGAAAGTCAGCAGTTCTCATAGTCACACAAAACACTTTGTGCCTTTTCCACCAACACTTGCACTGATGGTGCAGAATCAATGATGCGCAAACCTGCAGTGCCCTGGCAGGTCTGGCCACACACCAGGTGGTACCAGTCACCATGGGATATTTAACCTGCATGTACTGCAGTAACGAAACCAGGCCAGTTTTACCTCAGAAGGCACCGGCTGATGTAGCACTGAGGATTTGTCCCATTAACTTCTGTCCTGTGTGTGCTCCAGACCCACTCTGTGTGATGGCATGGGCACAGGAGCTGAGCTCGTGGGCCACCAGGCACCATCCTGAAGCCACTCCAGTAAAGCTCGGTAGGCGAGGGGGAGCTGGGAGGATGAACTGCCTTCTTCTTTGAGAAACGGGGATTTTATTAGAGAGTGATTGATAGACAAAGTGTGGTTATTAGGACTTGAATGTTTACAGATCTCCGCCCAAATGAATGAGGACAAGTCTGCACAGAGGGCTCTAGATGGCGCAGGCAGATACTTGAGCCTCAGGGAGTGGGGGCAGCTGAGCTCTTCACCCTGTCAGTGAGGATGGTGTCCAGGGATTCCCTCCATGTGTGGAAAGACTGACAAATGCTACAAGCCAGGTGGCCAAGGTCAACACCAAGTGCTGCGCAGTACCCTGGCTAGGATGCAATGAGAATGGCATTTTACTTCCATGGTCTTCCCCAGCCCATAACCCAAGTCTGATCACAGAGAAAAACCAGATTAAACAAAACAAAAATCCAAAAATGGCCACACAAAAAACCAGACCAACATCAAATGAAAGATATTTTACAAAGTAACCGGCCAGCACTGCCCCACACCGTCAAGGTCATCGGAAACAAGTCAAGTCTATGAAATTGTTATTGCCAAGAGGATGCTCAGGAGATGAAATGAGGTGCAGGGTGTTGTCCTGGATGGACCCAAGGAAAAAGGACACTGGGTGGAAACAAAGGCCATGCTATCTGCAGTGATCCACACCTGTGATCCTAGCCACTTGGGAGGCTGAGGCAGGAGGATTATGAGTTTGAGGCCAGAGGCAGCCTGCACAACTTAGAGAGACCCTGTCTCAAAACTTAAAAATCTAATAAAGGGGTGGGCTGGGGTTTAGCTCAGTGGCAGTGCACTTGCCTAGCACAGGCAAGGCCCTGGGTTTAACCCCTCAATACTACAAATAAAGAATGAACAAAAGCCAGGCACAGAGGCACACACCTGTAGTCCTAGCTACGTGGGAGGCTGAGGTAGGAGAGCACCTGAGCCTAGGAGTTTGAGACCAGGTGAAGCAACATAATGAGATCAGCTGTCAAGAACATAAATAAATAGGGCTGGGAATGTAGCTCCATGATGCAGCACTTGCCTACCATCCACAAGGTCCTAGGTTCTCTCCCCAGCACTGCAAAAGGAAAATAAATAAATAAAAAAAAAATGAAAAAAGTACTTCTGTCACCTCAGGTTTAAATCTGTGTTTTAAAATTCAAAACAGAATTTTGGATAACTTGTTTCTATACTTACTTTGCTCGGCAACTTCCCCAATCTTATAGACTCTTATATTGAGATCTGGTGTAGCAAACATGAACTTTGATTTTGTATAGTGGAAAATTTGGAAGAAGACTTACTAACAACCTGCGCTATACAGATGACACAACTCTGCTTGCTGAAAATGAAAAGGATTTGACACCTTTACTGATGAAGATCACAGAACACAGTGTTCAGTATGGATTGTGCCAAACATCAACAAAACAAAAATCCTTACAAGTGAGTCAGTAAGCAACTTTGTGATAAATGGAGAAAAGATTGAGGTTGTCCAAGATTTTTCTTTACTTGGTTCTATAATCAACACCCATGGAAGCAGCAGTCAAACAAAAAGACACATTGCCTAGGGAAAAGCTGTTGCAAAAGACCTCTTTAAACTGTTGAAAGGTAAAGATGCCATGTTGAAGAATGAAGGTGCACCTGACTCATGCCATGGTATTTTCAGTTACATCATATAGTTGTGAAAGCTGGACAGTGAGTAAGGGAGACAGAAGAAGAATCGATGCTTTTGAATTATGGTGCTGGAGATAAATCTTGAATATACCATGAACTGCCAAAATAACCAACAAATCTGTCCTAGAAGAAGTGCAACCAGAGTACTCCTTAGAAGCAAGGATGGCTAGAGTGTATCATATGTATTTTGAACATGTAGTCAGGAGGACCAGCCCATGTAGGAGGACACTATGTTTAGGAGAGTGGTGGGTCAATGAAAAAAAAGAAAGACCCTCCACTAGATGGATTGACATAGTGGCTGCCACAATGGGCTTAAACATAAAAAAGATTGTGTGCGTGGCACAAAACCAGGAAGTTTCCTTTTTTGTACAGAGTAGCTATGAGTTGAACACAACTTGACAGCACCTAATGACAACAACAATCATTTCACTGTGATGTCCTGGCAGGTGGGAGGGGGCTTAGGGGCCTGGCACACAGCTTGGCCAAAATGTATCTTTAGTAAGTGTCTCTTACTTGATTGCAGTGGTAGTAGATATTCTCTAGTGCATGTATGTGTGTAATTTTTTTTCCAGAATAAGGTCCCCCCTTTTCTTTTCTTTTCTTTTTTCTTTTCTTTCTTTTTCTTTTCTTTTTTCTTGTATTGGGGATTCAACCCAAGGCCATGCATTTGCTAGGTGAGTGATCTACACTGAAGTGCAATCCCAGCCCTTTTCGAAAATTTTTATGTTGAGATAGGGTCTTGCTAAGTTGTATGTGCTGCTCCTGGCCTCCAGAGCATGATCCTCCTGCCTTGGACTCTTGAGTCATTGAGGTTTTAGGCACGTGCCACAGTGCCAGGCTTTCCAAAGCTTTTTTGAGACATCGTTGATGTGCAAGAACTTGCTCAGACCTGAATGCATACATTTTGATGGCTTGGATATATGTGCAAACCTGGGATGCATTCACCACCATCAGGGGACTAAACATACTCCACACTCAGCAAGCTCACTGCTCTCCTGCCCTGGGACTCTGGCTGACCCCAGCTTGGAGGTGCAGAGGTGCAGTGTCCTTTCCCTGCGTTCCCTCCGCCAGATCACAAAGAGTGTGGTGGTAGGACGGGGGGTGGGGGTGGGGGCTGCTGGTGAAGGGGCTGTGTGGCTCCAGGCCTCGTGGGAAGGGCTTGGCTTTCCCAGGAGGAGCGGCCACACTCAGGCACCTTCTGCGAGTTGGTGCTGGGCTGTGGGCTCTTCACGGTGGCAGAGTCCAGGGTTCTGTGGGGAGGGCAGAAGCTCTGCCGCGGGTTATCAGGTCAGCAGGAACTTTGATCCCATGGGCCAGTGGGGACAACTGAGCAGCTGAGCCTTTAGGACACAAAAGAGTGGGGTTGGGAGAGTCTGTGTCATGTGGCCACAGGCTGCAGCCAGCCATGTTCTGCACCACAGAGCGTGGGGTCTTTAACTGTCGATTTTTCCTGGGAGCTTAGGGGTCAGGAAAAGCCCAGCATTGTCACCTCAGGGCCAAAACTCTCTTGGCACTCTGTCCTGTTAGGACTTGGAGAGAGGTGACCTACCAACTGTCCTCGTGAGGAAACCCCCGAGGAAATAGATGGCGGCGCTGAGGTACAGGGTGAGGCCTGGTGACGACTTCCTGTGAAGAGCTGCGTCAGCTGCCAGCAGCAGAAAACCCTACCATCACGTCCTAACCAAGCAAGGGGTTTGCCTCCCTCCACCTTCAGTGAAATCAGAGTTGGACCGTCGTAGCTGGCACTGCTGGCCATGACATCATCAGGAGCCAGCCTCCTTCCAGCCTCTTACCTCTCCTTCCTCATACCGGCCTTCTTATCCATGGTAGAAGGGATGGGAAGGGGCTGCTGTCCTGTGGACATCACCTCTGCATTCTAGGCAGGAGACATCTTTGTCCTTTTATTGGAGGAGGGACTTCTCTCCTATGGACTTCTGGAGAAACCCATTAGCAAGAACTATGTCACATGGTCAGTCCTGGCTTCGGGGTTCTGGAATGCTAAGTATAGCATGAAAATGGCCCGCCTGGCTGTGACACCTCCAGAATACTGAAGCCTTTTCTTGAAAATTCTAGTGAATTTATAAGTATGTGCCTTGATGCAAAAATAATATTTTAATTACTTCCCAATAAAATAAGCCTTTTTCTTCCTTACTCACTGGTTTAAAGCTGGGTATAGGCCATCTCTGTCTGGTGACCTGGAGTTGAATGTGGCCCAAGCCAACCCCCTAAAAGAAGCACTTTCTGGGACCCTCCCACAACGTGGGATATAAGGATCATTTCACAAACTCATGCTTACTTAGCCTTTGTAGAGTTCAAACATGGAAGCTGGGAGATGGGAATTTAGAATCACTATGGATTTTTAGTCTAAAGCAAATGCACATTAAGAGAAAACAGGTTAAAAAATAGTCGTGGCTAAAACTGCCCTAAAGAGCTATTGATCATTGTTTGATACATCAAATCATAACCAAATGGCCAGAGACCTCGGGATTTTCAAAGGCAGGGCCTGTGATTGAGATGAGCACCACTGGGCAGCTGAGTCCTTTGCAGGCTGGTGCATCAGCTGGATTCTGGAGCATGCAGAAGGCTCTGCAGTCCTGCTTGTGGGGACACACTGGCTCTCTTTGTATGAAGGGGACGCCTTATGGGCCTCTGATTTCCTGGAGGCAGGGCTGGAACTGCAGGTCCCTCATCTCCTTGCATATTCCTGCTTCCCTTATCAGGGATGGCTAAGCCCCTCCTATGTACCAGCTGTGCTCCTAAGAGAGACAACCACGAGAGACACTGCCCCTGTCTTCATCCCTCAGAAGTGAGGCAATCAACAAATAGCACACAAGTTTATTGCAGAGCATGGTAAGTGCTGAGGCTCAAACAATTCCCCATGATTAATGATATTAGAGAGTGACTCTGAGGCTAAACATCAGCTAGTGTGGTTAGGGAGACATCTCTAAGTAAGTACAATTTAGACAGACCCAGAAAAGGAAAGGACGTTTTGTGTCAGAAAGAGAAGACAGCAAGTGCAAATGTCCTGGGGTGCTAAGGGACATGACATGTTGGAAGAGATTCTGCAAGTAGGATGGGCAGAGTGAGCAAAGAGAATAGTGACCGAGGATGAGGTGAATGATAAAGCAGGCACTGTGGTACCCCAGGTGAAGTGAGCCAGGTTGGTGAGCGTGGGTTTCTTTTTAAAAGTGTGTGTCTGTCTCCATGAAATGTTTACCGATTAGCCCAAGTTCTGCCCACTGAAGAACTGGAACTGCTACCTGCCACGTTTTAGCTCTCCAGTGTCATGAGCACACATCCCTGCTCCTGAGCTGTCTGTTTCTAGCCTCAACATTCTCAACCTTCTAATATTTCTCATCACGCCAGTCACTTCCTAACCTCTGGGCACCCTGAACGAGTACACAGTGACCCGAGTCACTGGAGAAGAGGAACAACTGGCTTGTGCCCACTGTCCCTTTTTGGTTGCCTCTGAATCCCGGGCTTCCTGGCCCATGGTGCACATGTTTAATGTGAACTCTGCTCAAGGCACCAACCTGCACTCAAGGGTGGCGGATCCAGAGGGGGGCGAGCACCTAGGGCTTTGCTCATGCCAAGCAGCCATGTTTCCCAGCTATTTTCATTCTTTGCGATTCTACTCAATTCAGGAAGCTGTAATAGAGCTCGTAAAAACCAGTGTGATAAAGAGTGAGGGGAAGCAGTGCATGGGCGCAGCTAGAGAGCTCTGGGTCAGCGAGGTTTCCAGCCGGGAGCGCGCCGCTTTCTCCAAACTAGGTCAATCTCTGCTTTGCTCCTTGCCGCTTAGCCAAGCACTCGTGCGCACCAGGCTCCACCTGGAGTCCGTAAGGGAACCCTGTCCCCATGCAGCTCAGTGGGCACGGGCAGGGACAGAGGACGCCAGCGCTCAGGCACTGCTCACTGCGGGCTCCCAGTGCGGGATCGCAGTGGAGCAGGCAGGGAAGCCTGAGCAACCTGCCTGGAAACTCCCTGTTGGGAGCCAAGGACAGCCTTTGTGATCCACAAAGCTAAAGTCTTTTGGTTGGTATGAGATGAATTTGTACTCATTTTGATGACGGGGTCAGCACAATTGCCATGAGGCCTCTCCCCTGGATGACGAAAGTTCTAGATCAGTATCGTCTGCCTTCTACTGGATGGCAAAGCCATCAATCCAACCATTATCCTACCCATCGACCCATCCAGCCACTCAGCTGTTAATTCATCACCTGCCTGCCTGCCTGCCCATCTACACCCATGCATGTGAGCTCCCTTCATCTGTTTACCGACTGACCCGCTGTCATCCATCCACCTACCCGCCACATGTTCATCCTCCATCCGTCATTCCCCGCACAGCCGTCAGCTCCCTCATACCTAGCTAGCCCTCTGCTTGTCCATGCGTCTTCCCTCCCCTTTCTTGCCTCCCTCCCTTCTCCCCTCTTCCTTCCTTCTCTTCTCTCTTCTTCCTCTGCCCACCATCTCTTCCCGCTGTGCCTCTTGCTGACCTATTCCTGGTGCTAGGGAGGAGTCAGCAGTTAAATCCCCGGCTGTGGTGGTTTCCACTGTCCTTGGAGAGGTGAGGGGCAAGTCAACTAGGAACCGAGATCTCAGGAAGTGACTCAGGTTGAAGTGAAGCTACGGGGTGCACTGCAGTACCTGCGGAAGAAGCCTCTCTGGTCAGCTGCCAGGGCGGCCCCGCCTGGAACCACCGCTGGACCTCAGCAATCGAAGAGCTGAGGATGAAGCTGCAGGGGAGGAGCAGCCATGCCCCTTGGGACCCTCCCTGCAGGCCACTGTCCACTTGGGTCCTGTATCTCTGAGTCTGTGGGATCTGGTCGGAGACAGCCCAGTTAAGTGGGGAGCTGAGGGCACCCTAGCACTGTTCACCCCTCCAGCCATTGTACACACACTGAATGGTTCCTCCGGCCAGGCAGATTCCTCTTCCCCCATGGGGCCTTTGCTTCTCTCAGAGTTAGGCTGCTCTTTGGGAGCCCCCGTTGCCCCCATCCGCCTGTTTCCAGTAAGGAGGGAGCCCAAGAGTCATCCGGTGTCCTCCAGGACGTGGAGGAGTTCTGCCAAGGACACCCTCGAAGCGCAGCATGCCCACCAGGATCCCGTTTATTTCTTTGCCACAGTTTCTAAGATGCCACTGCAAGGATCCATCTTCCCACCTGTCAGGGACAGCCAAGGGGCCCTATGTCATAGTGAGGGCGGAGGGCTGTGTGCACCCCAATGCAACAGAGGGGGTCAGTGTATGAACAAACCATTGGGCGTTGATATAAAGTTCATCATAGCTGTCATTGCCTGGGTCCTCACCCTGGGTGGGGCAGGGACCCAGTGCTGTGCTCACGTTAGCGGAATCATTTCAACACATGGGCGGGGCAGGTGATAAAAGCCAGTTTACAGAGAAGAGCTGGAAAGAGTGAAGGGCCTCCCGGCACCCTACCCTGCAATCCAGGGGGCAAGGCAGGCCGGCTGAAGCCCACAATCTTCCCAGGAAGGAGGAGGTCTTAGCTCAAGGTGGTTCAGGGGCCTCGGGGGTTGGTCTGGACCCCTTATTAGCCATCTCTTATGAACCAGCCACAGGGGACGTCCCTCATTGGCCCATCAGTGCGTGAGGTTCCGAAGACCTTTGTGTCTTGTTGCCATGGATACTGCCCCTCCTCAGGTAGGAATATTTTCTGTGTGCTGCCTGGGATATAGTAACTCAGTGACATCAGCCCGGTACTATAAAGACAAAGCGTTCCTTTAGAAAGGAAACAAAGCCTTAAAAAACAAAATCCAACAAACAAACAAAAACTCCAACCAATGTGCTCTGAGGCATCCCAGTTTGTGTTGTTTCTTGAGCTTCAGTTCACTTAATGTTAAGGCAGCTCTATCGTGCAAGACACTTGAGCCGGGGCTTCCTGGGTAAGCACTGTGTGGCTGATACATGAGAAATCTACCCCTTCCCAACAGTGCCCAGGGCAGGAGGAGAGACCCAGGTATGTCCTTCCTGTAGACTGGAAGCAGGCAGCCTCTAGTAGGCCTGGGAAGCAGTATTTCACCTCAGGGGGCCCAGCCAGTCAGACTGATGAACACAGGGACAGTCAGGAGGTTTTGCTGTTGGGAACAATATCATTCTGCAGCAGGATTTCAAGGAATCAGCTGCATCCACCTACAGTGAGCATCCTGGGCTGGCTGACACAGCTGGAGGTCTAGAAAGCCCTGGGTAGGAAACACCAAGTCCAGGGAGCCTGGGCATGTGGAGTTTCAAATCTCCCCTGAAATGACACCTGCTGGCTTTGAAATACTTTTTTCCCTCCCATCTAAATACTAACCAGGCCTGACCGTGCTTAGCTTCCCAGATCAAATGAGACCAGGCACATTCAGCATGGTATAGCTGTAGAATGAAATAATAATTTTTTTTCTTAAGATAAAATGTAGAGGCAGTGAAATTCAGCCTTTTTAGTATGCAGTTCTGTGAGTTTTCACAAAGGCATACCATCACATGCCCACCACCACTGTCGAGACACAGAAATTACCCCCGTTCCCAGCCTTTGGCCACCCCTTGCACGTGCAGCTCACATATGGTGAAGCAAGAGTTCTCTCCTTCTCTGGCTAACTTGTGGTACCTGCAATCAGTTTGTCCATCCTGTATTTGCCTTGGTTCCTGTGTGGGATGATTCTTTTTTTTTTTTTTTTTTTTTTTTTTGAGATCCTGGGGGTTGAACCCAGGGCCTTGTGCTTGCATGCTTTGCAAGTGCTGGACCACTGAGCTGCACCCCAACCCATTTTTTTTTTTTACTTTTTTGCGACAGGGTCTCTCTAAGTTACACAGACTGCCTGTGGTCTTGAACTTATGATCCTCCCACCTTTACCTCCCAAGCCGCTGGGATTACAGGCATGTGCCACCGCGCCCGGCAGTGTGGGATGATTCTGAAAGAAAGCTGCCATAAGTAGTTGCATGCAGACGAAGATTTGCATTTGACTCTGTCACAGTCCAGGGATAGGATGGGTGGTGGGGTGAACAGTAAGTGTATAAGGAACGCTCAGCTGAGCTCCAACATAACTGTGCCCCATGTGGCCAGATCCCACCCGGCATCCAGCCTCGAGCGGTCATTGCTCACTATTCTCCCCAGCATTTGGAGCTGACAGTTCTGTTTTTGTCTTTAGTTTGGTTGCTCTAACAGGTGTGTGGCATCTCCTTGTGGTTTCCTTTGCATTTCCCGAGTGGCTGTGGATGCTGAGTGTCTTTCCGTGTCCCTATTTTCCATTTCTGGGTATCTTAGCTGAAGCGCCTGTGCACAGTTCTGTTTTACAAGCTTTTGTCTTAGTTGTTGACGTGTTTACTAGGAGGAAAGGGAGAGACAAAGGACAAGAAAAGTGACATAAGCTGTTGCAACAGGGGTGCAGAGTACCAGGATCAGGTGCTTTCTCAGAATCCCAGGTGAGCGCCGAGTCCAGTTCATTCCAGGTCGACAACAATGGCAGGGCAGGTGGCTCCCAAGCAAAGCCCCTGATGGTGGCTGCTTTCAGCTTTGGCCCCACATACATTTAAAGGAACCAGCCAGGAACCAGCTGCTGCCACCTCTGTGCACATTGCTAGAGCTTTAATCGTCTTAGTTGGTATCTTAGTATTTACGTAACAAATAGAGTAAATGAACAGCTGATGTTAGTTATGTAACAAACACTTCTCGAGTAAACAGAAAATGCCGTTCCCTGCCCCCTGTGCCCTACATTTGGTTTGGAAAATCTAGAACTCTGCATTGAGAGAATTACAAACAAACTTGGACACTTGAAAATGGGTCCTAAGAAGAAATTCTACGAGGGGCAGGGTGTCATGGAGGTTAGAAGTGTCTCCTCAGTAAAGAGGACTTGAGTTGGGTACAGAAAGGTGACTAGAAAAGAGAGTGGTGAGGGAACAGTGACAGCAAGCCCAGGAGGACAAGGGACGGGGTGAGTAATGGCATGTTGGGGTCAGAGGTGGGGGACACCAGGCTGGTTAGAGCGGAAGCGGTGTGTGCTGTGGGGTGGAGGGCTGGAGGGAGAAGGGTGGATGATGGCGACCCCACCTCAGGAAGCAGGGCAGGTCTTTGTCTACCTGGGGTCTGTACCCTACAAACCCTGTGCCAGTTTGAGCAGCAGACTGGCTGAGATCACCAGGGTCATCCTGACAAATGCACCTGGCAGATGAAGTGCTTAGCTGTCAGGCTCTGTCAGTAGGCAGACATCACTCCAACCAGAAATTTCTAACATTTGATCAGATAAATCAGCTCAAACAAAGAATCTGAGGTATAGGGCAAGAAAAGAAGCAGCAGCCTCAGTCTTATCCTGAAGAGACCCACATGGTAGCTCATTAGTGCACATAATTGTATAGAGCTTTTCCTTAATTGCATGACTTGGGAACTACACACTGCCTGGCACGGTGGTGCATGGCTATCAGCCCAGCACTTGGGAGGCAAAGACACGAGGATCACGAGTTCTAGGTCAGTCTGGAGTCTGGGCTCCACCATGAGCTTGTGGCCGGCCTGGGCTACATAGTGAGACACTGTCTCAATGACAGCGACAGACAAACTGTGTGCCAGCATAGCTGCAGTGAGATCATTTTGCTTTAGGTTTTGACCACTTCTCAAGTTTCTTAGACACCTCCCCCTAGGTTTCTTTAACTGAACAGGTAATCAATATGTGCATCGATTAGATTGCTGCAGAAACGGCACTGCTTTCAGCTGCTTGTAGAAACTAGTCTATTTGCTAAGACTAAATCCATGCTTTAGCCAACAACCATGGCCCCGGGGAGTCTCCCTAGCCTGGGACGGTGTGGGAGAAGTCTGTGGCAGGGTTTGCATCCCTCCAAGACAGCATGTGACCTCTGGTTTCCCAGTCTATAGCCCTGAGGGACATGGAGCTATGGGACCACGAAAGCAAAGCAGGACCGTGGCTCTTGTTCTAGGCTGGCGCCCTCCCGTCCTGCACTGCATACTCTCTGCCCCCTGGTGTCTTGCTGTGCAGTCACAGCAGTGCTTGGCTTGAAGCCTTGAAGGCTCCCGGCCTCTGTCTAGACTCCAGATGTCCCTAGGAAATCTTTGCTCAGTTGGGTCTGCAGAGTTGCTGGCAAAGGACATGCCAGATGGATTTAGTGACATTGGTTTGCAAGGATAGTCTTGGGGTTGTAGGAGGGCTCTGTGTTCCAGAAATTCAAAAGCTGAGGCTCACTGCAAGTCCAGACAATAGAATGCAGTTGTCAAGGGGTGTCCAGATTCCCCGAAACTTGCCTTCTTGGGGAGCAGCTAATGTTGTGACCCAGAGGAGCAACAGCCAGCTGATCAGCCACTGCTAATGCAAGTCCCCCTGCGTGTGGAGACCACGTCAGAGCCAGCTGCTCAGCCCATGTGCTGCCCACTTCGGGTGGCCTTGGTCTCAGCCCCTGATCTGAGGGGCTGGAGCTTCTGGCCCTGCAAATCCACCGAGGTCAAGTCTGGAGGGCTGTGTCCTTTCACTCTGGCTCCATGTCAGCTGCTTCTAGATCACTCTTCCAATGGTGCCTTAGACCCTGGGATTGGTGTCTGCACCCTCGGTCCAAGGCCTCCCGACTTCATTTTGTAAATAGTGACGCTGTGACGCAGCACGCCCTGACATAGGCCTGTGGCTACAAGGGCAGAGTGGAGCAGTTGTTACAGAAACATCTGGCCAGGAAGGCACAACTCTTTGTTGTCTGGCCCTTTGCAGAGTTTGCCAGCCCGATCCAGACAGCAGAGAGCCTCCTCACAAGGACAAGTGCTACGGGCTCCTCCCCCGGTGGCCCCTCTGGTGCTCAGTAACACTTGGGGTGTTGGTGAGAGGCCCTCTTTCCTGGACCTTCCAAGAATCGAATCAGTCTTGCTGCGCCTCATCTCCCACAAACCTCTTGACCCAGGATCGCTTCAGCTCTACACACATCCCTGGGTGCTTCTGTGGACTTGGGGAGGCGATGTCTGAGGGGCTGGGGCAGATTTCCTGTGATGTAAAGGCACTTAGGAGGAACCAGAGACCTCTGGGCCCTCGGATGTCCCCCCTACTCCTCCCCTCAACTCAGCCGCTTTGGCTCCTGGCTCTCTCCTTGTTTGCACCCTTGTGAGATTCCTAATTGTGTAGCCGTGCATGAAATGTGCAGTGCATCTGATTGGCTCTGCCCGCGGCTATGTATGGGTGCTGTGTGTGTGTGCGTGCATGCATGTGTGTGTGTGTGTGCGTGCGTGTGTGCGTACATATAGCAATTTTGGCTTTAATGATTTTTGCAGCTAAGCCAACTACAGCTGGAGGGAACATACGGTCAGCAACGAGAAGGCAGCAATTACCTGCAGCCTCCCTGCTCCATCTTGTTCCAGGGCTTGGTGATCTGGCAACTTCCATGTAGCAATGCTTAGTGGGAAGAAAGAGGGGTGCAGCAGCCCATTTCCAAGGCAGTCTTCATGTGTGTGAATCCTGACTCTTTGTTTCCTTTGTCCCATTGGGGTGAGTGAAGGATGTCCCTGCAGAGTAGATAATGACCGGCCTGACGTGGGCAGCTCCTTGGTCCAGAGCCAGTATCCAAGAGCATCTGAGCTGCGAGGCGTCAGGGCAGAGTGTCCCAGACTTGCCTTATCATGGAGCTGCTGGGGTGCAGGCCACAGGCAGGAGCTCCTGGCCCTCTGAGATGCTGGCTCCGTGGGGAGGCATTTTATGTGGCCGCTCTGCGGGACTCTCATAAGTAGGCAGTTCTGGGGGATGCTGCGTTTGTTTGCAAGCAGATAGTGATGGCTGCCACTGCATTGCCCGTGCTTGCCTCTTTACCCTGTCCTCTCCCTCTGAGCGCATGCAGCACCCCTGCTTCAGAGAGGAAAAAGGGGGCTCTTCATAGGTGGCCCCTTGTACAAGGTGCTCATGCTGGGAAGGCCCTGGAGGAGGAGAAGTGGGTGGGTTACTGTGCACCTGTGACACCATCAGGGTCTGCACGCGTGTCTACTCTCAACCTCAACATCTGGCCTGCACCTTCACCCAGGTCCCAGCCCGCCTCCGTACTTAGAGCAGCATCTCTGTCTGTCTGCGTATTCATAGCCACATCCTCACCATAGATCCATCTACGGCCGATCCGTGTCCACACCCATCTGCATTACCCTGTGTCTACGTCCATCTCCTTGTAGGTCACAGCTACAGCCGTAGCTCATCTGTAGTCAGGTCATGTCTGATTCTCTCTCCCTACAACTATCTCCATCACATCACATCAGACCCATATCCTACCTACAGCCACGATTTACCCATGTCCACATCATATGCCTGTCCATATCTGTGTCTGCATATGTACCTACCTGCCTGCTTAGGATCCACCTGTGCACCAAGCACTGGGGATCCCCATTTGCCAATTGGATGCAGCTCCTGACTTCATGAAACTTCCCAGCTCCCGGGATGTCAGACCCTGGACATTGAATGGTCTGGAAAATTCTCCAGTCATGATCCTCTTAGGAAGGAGCAGTGCATAGAAGGTGGCCTCCTCTGGGCTGAAGAGTCCCCTCTCCAATAGGAGTCAGGCTAGTGGAGACAGGGCATGGGTGGCCACTGTATGGGGCAGTGGAGGGAGCCTGGGTGGGCACCAGAGTCCTCAGGTGGGCAGAGGGCTGAGCTTTCAGTACACTGGGAGGGCCTCTCGCTGGAGCCCAGGACAGCTGGAGCCGAGGGAGGAACTGCTCCCTGGGGAGGGGCCTGGCCTAAGTGGGACAGGGAGTGTCTGCAGAGCCCCAAGGTAATGAGATGGTTCTCATTTTCCAAAATTACCCAGCCCTCCCCTCAGATCCTGCACCCCCCAGACACAGACCCCACCTCTCATCACGCCCCACCTGTCCGGGGGCCAAGGCCCTGACACAGCTTCCTGGATGGGCCGCTTTCATGGAGGGAAGAAGCCCCCTCTCCTCAGGTGAAGTTATGGGAGCAGAGGCCGCTTCCTGCCGCTCAGTCTCTTTCAATTAAGAAAATCTCTTCATCGACGTCCCAGCCTGCGAGGGGACTTTCATTTGGGGCTGTGTTTTAATCAGTACACTAACTGATGAGCAGCCCTCACTAGCTCTCGGGGGTCAAGGAGCTCGCAGCGCTGCATACCAGCCGAGGCGCTTTGGGATCAGCGAGCAGAGGGCTGGGCAGGCGGCCAGGGAATCTCTTCCTCCTCCCCGGCCTTCCTCTCCCTGACAGAGGCCTCCTCTTACCCCACAGCTACAGAGGCCTCCATGCTGCACCGACGCTGAGACTAGAAAATTCGTCTTCACCATTGAGGTGGGCATGAAAATGGGCTGATGTCAACCTTGTGCTCTGGGGTAGAAGGCGCCCTGGCCTGGAAGTGAGAGTGCTTGCAGACGTGAGTCCTGCCCTGTCACCAAGTAGGTGCCGTGGCCTTCACCCCAAAACCTTGTTCTCTGGGTTCCATAGGAGAAGTGGTATATGGGTCAGGGTTGGGGAGCCCTGGTGGGACCCACCCAGCTACCCAACTGCTCCCAGAAGCTCATCAGTAGACTCTTATGCCAGAGGATGGGTCCTCCTGTTTCCTTCCCGACCAGACACAGTCGGCCTGGGCAGGAGAAGAGGGGGGCCTTTGTGCCAGGTCACCCCGGGTCCCCTCCTAGGCTGCTGCAGGGGGCCATCCCTACAGCAGTGCCGGCTGGGAGACCAGGGCTGTGGGCAGGGATGGTGGCAGGTCTTCATCACCAGGGATTCCCTGGCTCTATTGGGGCCAAGGGGGTCTCTAGCAACAGCCTCTGAGGGGCAGCTCTGAGGTTAGGCAGGCTGTGGGGCCCAGGGACAGGAGACCTGGGGAAGTGAGGGAAGCGGCGACCAGAGCTGCCTGGCTCACAGTTCTGCTGGGGAGCGTGGGGATGTGACAAGGTGCATCTGAGCTGCATCCCTAAAGGGACAAGGACTTGGGACAGTCACCCCCTGGTTTTTGTCCAGCAGTGGCTGGGCTTCCAAGGGGGCTCCAGGAGCTGGGTCCAGGGAGAAGAGGGTAGAAGGCCCCCTGCCTTTCCAGGCCCTCCCTCTCCTGTCTCTCAGCCTCCGCAGTCCCTTTCGGTGGCCTCACTGACCCCCGTACTTCACACTCCCCATCACTGCCGAGGGGTACATGGTGCCTGCCCCTCCTGGCCACCCAGGCCCTTATTCCTGGTCACCCTCCTGGACTCAAGACTTGCTGTGCCCTGTGTTTGTCCGGCACATGCACTTGGGACCAAGGCCGTCCAGCCCAGGCATCCACTCCCTGTTGCCATGAGAGTTCAACTCACAGCCTGGCCTTTGTCCTTCCCAGTGGCTGTGTCCCCCCTCAAACGTTAGACCTCATTTATAAAATGCTACAAATGTGAACCTACTAATACTAGGGTGATCAAAAACTACAGTGAATATTTACACTAAAAAATACTTATTACAATAAAAGACACCTTGCCATTAATTTCCCTCAGAATCTGCCCCCCGCCCCCACGTGGAACTCACCCATCTTGTTGTTTCTGCCACTTACTGAAGTGGCTCTGGATGTCCTCTTTTGTGAGTGTCTTTCACTGCACTGTTGTCACTGCCTCAATGTCCTGAATTGATTCAAAACCTGGACTTCCGCGGTCATTTTGGCTTTGGGGAAGAACCAGGAGTCTCACAGTGCCAGATCGGGTGAGGAAGGTGGAGGAGGAGGCACCGTAATGCTGTTAACAGAAACAGCTGTTCCAGAGGCGCTGTGTGACACGGAGCACTGCTGTGGAGGGAGGATGAAGCCATTTGCCCGTTTCGCAGGATCTTTTTTGCACATCATTTCTTAAAGGCTCTAAAAACCCTTATAACAGTCAGAGTTCACCATAGCATTCCTGGGCACTAACTCAAGCTTGTACAATTCCATCAAGGTCAAAAATGGCAACTAATGTCACCTGGACATTAGATCTTGGCTGATGTGCTTTTTACTCATGAGGAGAACTGGGTGATTTCCGCCGAGGACTGTGAACTCAGTCTCAGGAGTGTAACCATAGCTGAAACTTGTCACGCACCGTTACTGAGGTTCGAGGGGCCACGTCCCATGTTGAAGATCCTGCCCTTCTGTTGATGGTCCCCGTGAGTTTTGATCTCACCTTGCGCTATCCATCCTGCTCCCTCCCATAGTGACTGGACCGTGCTCGGAGGGTTTCTTGCCCCATATCAGAGTGAGCTGAGGAATGCGCCTGGCCCTCTGAATGGAAGAACCAGGGTTTACAGACGTGTGGGGCATCCTGTGGGGTGCGGGGAGTGGCACTTTTGGTGGAGGTAGCAGCACCTGGATTGGACCCAGATTCCCTGAATAGTGAAGCCCATGAGCTGCTCGTCCTGAACTGTGGGGCCCCAGGGGTACACTAAAGCTCTTATTCTCTCCCCCATGATGTGATTCACAGTCAAGGTGATGAAAAGTCAGATACCCAAGAAGGGCAGAGGCTACAGAGATGAACATTTAAGAAGCATCCACAGTCATGTTTAGGATTATTTTCCATGCCTTAATTCGAGTATAAGGACTATTTGAGGGTAACCTCAGTGTCCAAGGCTGAGCCAGATGAATGAAAGGAGGCCAGCTCCCCTCATGGAGCACAGCTACAGTGGAGGAAAAAGCCAAGAAATAGTTAGCACACAAGCACCTATAAAATCCCAAGCCTAGTGAGAATTATGGAGAAGGGCATGATGTTGCATGATGGAGCATCAAGGAGACTGGCCATTAGGCCAGGTTGATGGGAAAGGTCACAAGGCAAGAAGCTAGTGAGGTAAGGAGCTTCTCGAATGCAGTGTTAGCACGTGCAAAGGCCCTCAGGTAGGTGAGGAGGTGTCAAATTTGACAGATAAACAGAAGGGAGAATGTCTGGCGTGTTGGGACTGAGTCCCATCCAGCCTCCAGCTCCAGGCAAAAGCAATAGCCCATAAAATAGATTGAGCATAGTTTAAAAGTCAGAACAAAGAAAATGAGTTCTTAAGCTACTTTACTGTTGTTTTATTGTGACAAAAGAAAATCCAATCCATGGCTCATAATCCCATCTCCCTTGTGGTTACAACTGCAAAATAAAGCCGGTATGCTGGGCTGGAGAAGGCAAGCACAGCCCCAGCGCCCCCCTCGCCTAAGGCCCTTCTCTCTCCAGCCCTGGCTGAGAGGGCCCTGTGCGTGTTCCTTTCGCTGACTCCTCCCAGCAGTGTTTGTTGGTCTCTGCATCTGCCCACCTCCCCACCCTAACTCACTGTAAGGCTCACCTCATGCTCACGATGCGGGGCCTGGCCTGAGGAGCCTGCCAGGGTAACAGGCCACAGCTTCCCCGGCTCTGAACCCCGCAGTCCTTTGCTGACAGGCTCTTCCTGCCCTCATGGACGGTGGCAGGGCCTTGCAAGGGGCCCGTTGGATCAAAGGGTTTGTGTGGAGGCACAGCAGGGATGAAGCCAGTGCTGGCCTCTCTGTCCTGAGTCTCAGAGTCAGACAGTCACAAAAAGAGCGCTGGGCACCTCTGGACCAGGCTGCAGAATTGGAAATGGGCCGTTTCACACCCACACATGGCCTGGCCAGCCCCTCTCCTCCACCGGCTGGGTTGCCTGGAACCTCCCTACCTTGGGGACCAGCTCAGCCCCACACTCCTGTCCTAGTGGGTCAGCAGGCCGAGTCAGTTCCGGCACTTGCAGGATATGCACTGAGGAAGGCTTGGAGGCCATGCTGAATTTGGACTCACCCACTTGTAGCTGTGTGGCCTTGGGTAAGTCACGACACATGTCTGGGCAGCAGGTCCGTAAGAAGGGTGCCATTAAATCGACAATAAAGGGAGATTGAGTGACTACTGCTGGCTGTTGGTAAAAATATAGTACCAGAGTGTCACGGTGGTGACAGATACCAAAGGGACCCGATGGGGCTGGAGGAGACGGAAGAGGAAAGGGTGGAGGGAGGGAGAGGATGGTCTTGTGAGCTTTGCTCACAGGGTGGCTAAGCGCCAGGCCTGGGATCAGGCATCGGTTCTTGGCCCCATTAGAGCCATGTTCTGAATGACCAGACCAGACCTGACTGAAGCAGGAAGAAATGGCACAAGTGAAGAGCCCAGAGGTGACCTGTGGGGGCATGGAGTGGTGGCCTTAGACAGTCGCAAGTGGAGGTGCTGAGGCTCCCCTTTGGCTCCTTGGATAACTACCCAGACCTGGACCTCTCTGCGAAGGGAGCTTTTCCCCCAGGCAGCTCAGGAAGGAAGCAGGTGCCAAAGACATTTCTACCATGGCAGAGCTGATGCATTATGTAATGTTCAGCCGCCCTCACCCCTGACGGCATATGCAGTGGGGAGGGCCCTTCAGGGACCCCAGCCCCGGCCTCTGCTCCCCGAGTGGTGAGAGGCATCATGGAGGTTTGCTCTCACAGCTACGTCTTGCCTCGACTCTCGTTAGTCTGTACTCAGCACATTATAGCTTCCGGGTGTTTAATTTTGCTGTCTCTGACACTCGCAGCCACCCAGAAGTTGGACCAGGAGGAGGGGAGGGGTCAGCAGGCAGGCCTGGGATTTGCCCTGGAGTGGGGCAGACCCCTGGCTCTGCACCTCAGAGGGCGGAAGTGTGGGCTCTGGTCACATGACTTCTTTGTCTTCAGAAGGGGCGATACTCACCCCTGCTGGGGTGCAGTGATGCTCAGGAAAGTCAGGCCATGTGCACAAGCTTGGAAGCCACAGAACCCTGTGCCACTGGGCAATGGGGACAGTTCTGCTGTTTCACAGAGCTGCTGCTGCTGGGCCTGCGTCCGGATCTCCTGCCCCTGCTCTCCGGAGCACTTGAGACTAGGGAATAGGGATCTGGGGGGCTAGGGAGGCAGAGCATAGTCTGGCTATAGCCTTGGCCAGAGCCCACTTTCAGCCCCAACAGGAGCCTGGATTGGGCACCACACAGGGTCACGCATCTGTCATGCACTGCCAGGGCTGGGGAGCCACACACAAGGTAGCTGCCTTGCTGCCAAAATGAGTTCCCCAGGGCAGGGGACCTGCTGGTCACCAGAGCTAAGGAGGCCTCGGGAGGGCTGGGCAGATGCTCTGGCCTCCAGCATGAGGAGGGGCCCAGCCTCCTCTGCCTTCTCTGGTGGGCTCCGTTCCTACCTTGCTCTCTCATCACCTCTTCCTGCTCAGCCTCCCACTGCCCCACAGGGCCCTGACCTGGGCTCCCATGGCCCGCAGGTGAGCCAGGTCCTCAGCTCAAGGTCTAGCGCCCTGCAGGTCCCGCTGTGGACCACTGTGGCTGCACGGAGACCTTGCCTGCCTCTGGGCCTGGCCTTGGTCTCTCTGGTGCACTGTGGGCAGAGGCTACTCCCATGTTCTCTCTGTCTCCCTGGGCCCTCTCCCTCCCCAACCCCTCTCTTTCTAGGGGCATTTGGCCTGAGCCTTGGCCAAGGCTGAGCCCCTGTTGCAGGTCACTCGTCAAATGCCAGTTTCCCCAGCATGACTGCTGGTCCGAGAGAGCAGGGCCGGACATGCTCACTCATGCCCAGGACAGGACACTCTTCTGCTGGAGCAGCCAGGGCGCAGCAGGTGCTCAGTGGATGCCCGCTGTGTTGGAGTGAGAGAACGAGCAAACGGAGGGAAGAGCAAGGGCCGCGTGCTGACCGATGACCGCCTGGTGTCCCCCACAGGCCTCTGGAGGGATGGTGTGACCGCTAGGTCCTCACCCTGCTCTTGAGGCTCAGGAGAGCCAGAGAAGCTCAGGCACCCAGAAGCAGGAGGTCCCGAGGAGGCAGAAAGCACAGCCCGGCCTCTACTGTGGCATGTGGAGGGTGGGAAGGAGCTGCTGGTCTTCTTTGCCTCCTTTATCTCCTCTCTACTCATTCAACAGATGCCCACCTAGTGTCCCACTGCCAGAGCTCCTGGGGACACTGAGGGGAACTAGCCTGGGCCGGCTTCCCACACGAAGGCCCCTGTAAGCCCCTTGCTGGCTGGTGGGAAAGACCTCTTTAAACCTGCAGTTTCCAAAATCTGTGTTAACCCAGAGTTGGCCAGAGTCTCCCCGTAGTCCTCACTCAACCAGTTGGTGACTCCCAGGAGCCTCCCTGGGTGACTTCGGTCAAAAAGTGCCAGCTGAGCTTAGGAGTGTGTCTCCTAAACTGGGCCCTCCAGCCAGGGGAGACTTACTCCCCACCTTCCCAATCAGAGGGCAATTTTGGGGGAGCGTTGTCAGTGAGCTCTCAACGGGGAGAACCCTCTGTCTCTGCAATTATCTGTCACTTCCCCTGACTAAGGAACAGGACAAACAGACCACTGCTGCATGGAAAATCTGAAACGCAACAGAATTCAGCAACACCACAGCTCATTAACATTGGTGCGATTCTTGCAGAGGCCGAGGAGACAGACAGGACTCTTGTTTCCGTGACATCTTTCATCTGAGTTTGCTCAGGGTGGTTCCCTGGCTGAGTTCCGACCATCAACCAGAGGGAAGTGCTCAGGGTTTAGTCAGACACCCCTCAGAATGGCCCCAGCTTTGAAACTTGAACCTGTGAAGTCAGGATGGGGTTCTAAGGAAATCTAGGTAAAGACATAAGAAGGAGAGTCAGGGATACACGCCCTAGAGAGAGTTCAAGGTTGGCAAGTTCTGTTTGAACTCTGGGCAATCGTAAAGCAGTCAAGACATGTGGCTCTGTTTGTTATTTATGCACCATGCTCAAAGTTATCGGTGAAGGAAGTTGTGTGATAGACGGAAAACTGAGCAAAGCTGCCTGATGAAGTTGGATTACATTTTACATTGGTTTTAATGTTCAACATATCATCATGAATCACATTTTCATAAACCATAAATTTAGTAAAGGCTGTAGAATGTGCTGGATGATTATTATAATTGCCGTTATTATTATTACTATTATCTTCCCCTAAAACCTTCCTTTAAATAAAGCAGGGAATTAGTTGTGCTTTATTCCATAATATACAGTAAAACAAAAACCTGCCAAATCTTGCTAACTGTGGTTGTTGCTGGATTTAGTCCAATGCAGAGAACAACCTCCATTCATATAGTGCCAGGGTAGCTCAGGTTACAACCCATAAGAATCAGGTGCAAATACTTACTCCCTCTTTATTTATTTCATGACTTTTCGGAAAGTTGGCTAAAAGGCTAATAATGCAATGTGCTATAGTGTAAGAGGAAGGTCTGCATAACAGAGAGCCAGAAACCAGAGTGGAAAGGGGCGTAAAACTCACTTTTGTGGCCGCATGCACGACTGTCTGTAAGCTGCTGGCTGAGAGCTGAACTTTGAGCAAGTGGAGTGGAGCAGTTGGGCTGGTTCATGTGCTCCCTAAATAGGTTGGAATCCGAGCCTCGTCCCTCAGCTGTGAGCTCACATGAGTGAGGCTAAGGCTTGGTGGATAAGTCAGGCCCAGAGGCAGAGACAGGATGACCAGAGCGCCGTCAGTGTAAGCACAGCATCGGAGCTGTGTGGCATGTGGTGCAGCTTGAGCAGGGTGACAGATTCTGGCCATGTAGGTGCTGTGCACCAGTTGCAGATAGTGTGAGGGCAGAGGCAGCCTCAAGACTCTTCTTGATGTGGGCATGTCTGCTAGGGCAAAGTGAGTCTGCTTCCCCCCTCAGTTCCAGGACCCCTGGGCTCCAGGGCTCAGGGGGCTTCATCAGCAGGCAGCAGTGGGGAGGAGGACACTCAGGGAGTCTGGACCTGAACCCCCAGGGGTGGCAGGTGGGTTTGGACATGGGAGGGTGGCCAGGAGGACAGACTGAGCAGTCATCAAGGGAAGAAGCAGAAAGGGCTGCAGGGACCTGCGGGCAGGGAAGACCTGGAGGAGCCATGGGTTGTGCATTGTGGGGAGACAGCCTGTGGAGTAGCCCAGCAAGGGGCTGTCTGAATGGAGCACGGCTGGGAGTTAGGCACAGGGCACTGGCCATGGTGCTGATGCAAAGCCGGGTATGTGGGACGGGAGTTATGTCCAGGGGATGACAGCGCACCACTGAAGGTGGTGGCTGGGCACAGGCAGTGGCAGCATAACCAGAGGCAGCTGCCGGCCCTCGCCAAGCCCATCCCCCAAGCAGTTGGCGGGGGTGGAAAAGGGCCATAGCAAGGTTGGGAACCAGGACTGAGACAGAACCTTGCTTGTCCTCGAGACTGGGGGTGGGGGTGCCCTGGAGATTGTCCCTGGCCCAGGAGTTTGTGCCTCAGACTGGCTCCCTTGGTGCGGATCCTGGTGTGAGGCCAAGAGGGCGAGGAGGCTATTGCAGAGGTGACAGAGGTGACCCTCAGAGACAGCGACAGGCCTGGGGAGTGAAAGGAAGGCAGCAAGCCTGGGAAGATGGGCTGATAACCTGACTTTGCAGTGTGGACATGTGGTGGATGGTGGAGGCCAGCCGGCTGTCATGGGGGTGGTAGTTTCATAAAAGCAAGAGGGGAGGCTAGAAGGATCCAGACGGGAATGGATTAGACTTGGAGATACCAGTATGAGCTCACATGGTGCATAATATAGATACGGGTTGTCAGCACAGCAATGGGACAGACAGGTACATAAATGTGGTGAGTACACCATGTAAATCTCCTTGCTTTATCAACTGAAAGGGCCTAGAAGCTAGGACACCCTAGTAAGAAAGAGCACAGCTGGACCTAGGTATTGTTTTCTGCCCCATTCCCCAGGAAAAGGGTCCAGGGCTCCTCTGGAGTAATGGCAGGGTAGGGGTTCCAGGACCAGGGTAGGGAATATGCAAGATGAGCCTGCAGTGCCTGGGGTGCCAGATAATAAGAAAGTGCACAGAGGCTAAAACTTCAAAACCCCTAGTGATGGGAGCTGTCTCAGAGGGACATGGACATCAACTGAAAACTCCTAATACCCAGAGCAGGAACAATTTGAAGGTGGAGTACCACAAAGTACAATTTTAAGACAAATGGAGTATAGATTGAAGTAGGGGCTTCTTATTGTTTGGTGCCTTCAAGTTGATGTCCAACTCACAGTGATTCTACATGCAATAGGAGAAACACGGTTGTCAGTGCTTCTGCTGTACATAGGGTTTTCAATGGCTGATTGTGTTTTAGGAGTGTTCCCAGGCGGTCTCCCATCCAAGTACTAACCAGGCCCGACCCTGCTTAGCCCAATCTGATGGGATTGGATGCCACAGTGGTAGAGCTGCAGACTAAGGAGGGGCTAGGTGAGTAGAAATTTGGGGTCCTTGGCTGATAAATCATGAGCATGTTTGTGAAAAGAGATGTTGTTGTTTGGGGCTGTTGAGTTAGGTCCAACTCATAGCGACCCTATAGACTGAAAAGGCCAGGAAAGGAGGGGCCGCTGGAGAGGAAGTTGTTTGGGTGGCTGGCCCCCGATCTTGAGTATCTTGCTGCTTCGGTGTGCAGCTTGGGTGAGGACATTGGGAGGAGTGACTGTGCCAGGCGATCCGGTCCTTCCATCCCGACCTGCTCATTTTTCTCAGAACTCAAATTAGCGTCCAGTTTCCTGTGCACACGGCCACTTGGCCTTTTCCTGAGGAAAGGCTGTTCTCACCTCCACAGCTCTGCCCTGTCGAGAGCTGCACGGCGCCCTCTCCACCGGTCACTGTGATCACTCTGGAGCAAGCCCATTGGCTCTGCCCATGTCGGACAACAGCAGAAGTGACAGGTCCCTGTTCAACATGCTGTAAAGTGCCTCCTGGGGGAGCAGGTGATAATTAGCCTGGGAAGTCCCGCCACCTCTCTTGCTTAAGCAGGTAAACACGGCAGACGGCCCCCGGGTGGGTGCACGTGGCTGGATGGCTCCTCCTCCCCGAGGCCTGAGCCGGGAGCCCGAGGGAAGGCTGGTTGTCTGCCAGGGGACCCCAGGGTCATTTCAAACCCCTAGGAGAAAGTTGAGCAGTGTGGGTTGACAGGAACATGACAGGCCAGTGTCTGCAGGATATAATTTGGGTCATGTTTTCTCAATGAGTGTGCTGGCAGTGAGAGAGAGAGAGAGAGAGAGAGAGAGAGAGAAAAGAGAGCCCGGTTATCTCCCAAAATTTCTTCTCAGTAGAGTATGGGTACAGAGCTGCCCCTTCACTGCAGAGAGAGGAGAAGCACTGTGCAGCAGGTGTCCCCAGGGGTCACCCCCGCCAGCAGCCCCTGGGTGCCACCAGCTCCCGTGCATGTGATGTGTTTCCTCTCAGCACACGTAGGGGTCAGGTAGGCAGTGCTGGGGGTACTGGTCCTGGGATAGCCACCAGCCAGTGCCAAGTGAGAACTGCATGGCAGATGCCTGTTCTCCAGCCTCGGGAAGGCTCTCTTAGGCGTTTTCACCTCCGTGGGCCAGAGTTTGCAGTGGATTTGAGCCCTGACCTCCCACACATTTGTTTTTAAATGAACTTGCTTGAGAGTCACAGAAGACTTGCAAGACTCACTGCAAAGGTGGTATAGAGAGTTGCACACACCCCACAGCAGGACTTCATCTCCCTCCTGGTTAGCATCTTGCATTCCTAGGCTTATTCATTCCAGCCATGGGTCGAGAGGAGACATCAGTGCTAACTGCCCTCTACCCCTTAGGCTGTTTCTCTGAGTTTCCCGAGGATCCCATCCAGCAACAGGTCCATTTGATCACGCCTCCTCAGGCTCTGCGGCATTGATGTTATTTCTCAGACTTCTCAGTGCCTTTGATGGTAACCTTGGCAGTGTTGAGAAGCACCGGTCAGGTGTTTTTAGGATGCCCTTCAAGTCTGCTTTGCTTCTATTTCCTCGTGGTCAGCCTGGGGCTGTGGGTTGGGAAGGAAGGCGGCAGCGAGCGCAGCGGGTCTCATCAGGTCCTCCTGCCTTGTTCCTCCTGGTGTTCCTCTAGATCACCCGCCTGAGGGGGTGATGTTGAGGTTAACATTGCAACACTGTCTCCCCTTCTACTTCCTACCAAGGCTGGAAAGAAATCACAGTGCACATCTACGAAGTTACAAGTTTTGTTCTACCTCCTTGAGGGTGGATATTTAAGTATTTAGAAAATTTCTGCACAGATTTGTCTCTTTTTCTGTCTGTATGTATGTTTATCCAGTCATTCATTTATAGTTCTTTATTTTGTAGAAATTGACAAACTGATTTTAAATTTTATATCGAAAAACACCTACCATAGCTGATACGATACTAAAGAAGAGCAGAGGTGGAGGGCGGACAGCACCTAACTGCGAGAGACTTACTACAAAGCTGCAGTAATCAAGAACGAGTGGCACTGATGAAGGTGTAGGTGTGTAGATCAATGGAACAGAATAGAGAGCCTAGAAATAGACCCACACAAAGGCAGTCAACCGATCTTTGAAAAAGGAGCAGAGATAATTGAATGGAGAGAGGATAGTCTTTTCAACAAAGGGTGCCGGAATCATAGGCTAGCCACATGCAAAAAGAAAAAAATATAGATACAGATCTACCTTTCATAAAAATTAATTTACACTGTCTCATAGATCTAAAAATGAAGCCAATTTCTACAAAACCACAGAAGAACATGTAGGATAAGCTCTGTGTGACCTCTGGTTTGGCAATGAATTTTTTTGATACAGTATCAAAAACATGATTTATGAAAAAACAGTATATTTTTCAGTATATTTACTGAAATTAAAAACGTCCCCTTTGTGAAAGTCACTATTAAGATAATGAAAAGACAAGCCACAGGTGGGAGACATATTTGGAAGCCACAAATCTGATATAATACTTCTATTCAACATATAAGCCTATAGCCATAGCCCCGTGGCATCCAATCTTGTCAGATCTCGGAAGCTAAGCAGGGTTGAGCCTGGTTAGTACTTGGGTGGGAGACCACCTGGGAACACCAGGTGCTATAAGTTTGGGAGAAGGACCTGGCAGCCCACTCCCAAAAAACAATCAGCCATTGAAAACCCTATGAAAAACAGAGAAGCACTGACAATAGTGTTTCGCCTATTTTACGTAGGGTTGCTATGGGTCAGATATTGACTCAACAGCACCTAAAAACAACAACATCCAATATATACAAAGATCTTTTTAAGCATAACGATGAGAGAACCACCCAAGTAAACAGTGGGTGAAAGATCATAATGGACACCTCACAGAGATGCAGCTAGTGCCTCTGCTGATGAGAAGATGCTCAGCATAGGTTTTCAGCACAGAATTGTATGCTAAATCAGTGAGGCGCCACTGCATCCCTATTAGAACAGCAAAACTCCAGATCACTGATGCCATGGAGTGCTGCCAAGGAGAAGAAGCAACAGGAATCTCAGTTACAGCTGCTGTGGGTGTGAAATGGAACGGCCACTTTGGAAAACCAGTTCGGAACGTTCTTGCAAAGCTAAAGACAGCCTTACCACATGCTCCAACCCTGTGACCAACGGCATTGGATAGCATGAATCAGGTTGCTCATTATTAGGGTGGAGGATTATAGGTAAGCAAGGGGAGGAGCCTAGAATGCTCCCCTGGGAAGGGGATTGTCCATGCACTGGTTCCCCAGCTGCAACTGGTGCAACAGAACACACGTGCAACTTACCGATATCCAGTGGGTTTATTACCCACAGATAGCGGCAAAGGACAACAGAAGCCTAGAGTCTGCCATGAGCTGGGGCCTCCAGCTCAGAGCTTTCCAGGTGGACAAGTCTAGGCTGAGTGTGCTTCACTTGCACTGGAGTTGAGGGTGCCCTGAAGGCAGCCCATCCTGGTCTATATATCCCAGGGACCACATAACACACTGGGCAAAGCTTTGGAGGATATCCTGCTTCCACCGGAAAGAGGAAGAGAGACTGGCTTGTCCCAGGCCTTTCTTTCCTAACTCAACATTGCATAGTCTAGAAGGGACAGGACAAGGCCTGTCTCAAGCCATTCTTTTGTGTATCAGAATATTGCATTCTAGCATATTCTGTATGAACTCAGGTCTAGCTTAATATAGATCCAAACATACATCATTGAAATAGTTATAGCCATACCCACACACATGAGGTAGTGGACATACCTGTATTCCTTTGCTTTCACAGCTGAGAAGGTCTGAAACAATGAAACATACCTGGTGCCTAGACTTTGATTTCTAATGTCATTCTCCAGCAAAATCATGGAGGCTCCTCGGGAAAATGACTCATTCTGGGACTGGAGCAGGGGATAAATAAGATGAGCCTAGAATAGTTGGCAGTACTAGCGAGTAGTGAAGTGCTGAAAACAAATGCAGCACCAAACAGCACCTGTGTTGATGTGTTCCGTCAGTGACTGCAGGGCCAGCAGGTTTAATGGACAAAGCTAGGTTAATGTGATAAACAGAATGAATTAGAGGATGGGCTGCAATTCAATCCATGCAATAAATATCCATAAGTACACAATGATATGAAATAGTGAGTGAGTGAATGAATAAAAGATAAATTTCCTATGTAGAGGAATTCCAAATAATTTATATAGATACCTTCATGAATTGGAATGGAACCCCCACCCCTTAGATGTTAGCTCTACATGATAATTCCTTCCAAAAAGAATGGAAAGGGAGAGAAAACAGGAACTTGACCAAAGAGATGTATGACAAAAACTGCAGCAGCCAGGTGGTCAAGGTCAACATAGACATAGCAAGTCGTGTTGACGTCAGGACATCTTTGACACAAAGTGCAGAGAAGGACATTTTATCTTGGTGACCCTTCTCCCCAAACCCATAGCCCAGTCCAGCTTGGGAAAAGACATCAAAGCCCAATAGAGGGACATCCAACAAAATACTTGGCCACTATTTTTCAAAACTGTCAAGATCATAAAAATCAAGGAATGTCAGAGAAAAATTACAGCCCAGAGGAGCCTAAAGAGACCAGATGACTAAATGCAGTGCGGCGTCCTGTAGGGGACCCTGGCATAGGCAGAAGCACATTGGGTATGAAGTACAGAAATGTGCAGAGTGTGTGGCTTCAGTTAATGATGTATCACTGCTGCCCCACTGCCTGTAATGATGTCTATCTCAATGCTATAGAGAATAACAGAGAACGTTGGGTGTGGGCTGTAAGGAAACCCTCCATTTTCTCAACTGTTTTATAACTCTAAAACCATTCTAAATATAAAACCTATTATATAGAAATGTTCTGTTTGAAATAGTCAGGATAGATGTTGCTCCAATGCCAGGTAGGTTTTTCTTAAATGTAAATTGTGATTATTACTCATGTGACTAACTTTTATTATCTATAAGGCACCATTCACCTTTCTTCACTCTGAGAATGGAGGAGGAAACAGGGGTCCAGGCTCTCACAGAACACGTGATCTGTCCTTTGTCCCACTTGTACAGTCCCCCCTTAGTACCCACAGGGGATTCGTTCTAGGACCCCTGGCAGACACCAGAATGTGAGGATGGCCAAGTCCCTTATGAACAGCAATGTAGAATTTGCATATAACCTCTCCACATCCTCCCGCAGGCTTTATATCACCTCACAGTTAGTTATAATATCGAATGCAATAGAAATAACTGTTACAGTGTACCATTTTAGGGAATAATGACAAGAAAAAATCCAGACATGTTCAGTTACTGATGCAGATTTAAAAAAATATATTTTAGTCCATTGGACTAAAATTATTTTAGTCCAATATTTTAAATCCATGATGTGGAACTTGCTGCTGTAGAGGGTCAGCTTCGCATTTCTTACGAAATTTGGGTTATTCTGCTAGGTGTCCTACTTGGGCCTGAAAGTCTCATCCTCTCCCACTATAGTGTGGCCCACATGGATGACTTCAGTGGGTCATGTCCAGCCCCAAAGTCCCAAGGTCCTGGCAAAAAGCAACCTGTTTCATAGATTCCTTCTCTCATTTATCAAATTATTATTAAACATCCATGTTGTGCTGGGCGCTGTGCCAGGTCAGAATTCATGGCCACAGGGTGTTTGTTATATCCCCCAACAGCTCCTTATGGAACAATACGTGTATATGAGCCATGTCCTTGGAACAGCCCAGAGTAAGTAAAGTATGATGACTGCCTATGGTTATAAAGAACAAGTGGGGCTTTGTGTCACATGCCCTGGTAAGGATCTTCATGTAGTCATTGCCCTGGAGGAAAAACGAGGCACAAAGTGCATGCTGTGCCCCTAAATGTAGACTTGTTTGGATAATGACTTCATATAAATAATTTGCACTAATCAGAAGAAAAATTGCACTAAATTATTGACAATGCTCACAGGGGCAGGGAAAGGGAGGAAGAGCCCCCACAGATTAGAATTTCCTGCTCTCCTAAACAAAGGGCTGGATCTGGGAGGGAAGAACCATGGGACTTGGGGGGTTCCAGTCTAGTGATTTCCCACTCCCACTATCTTCCCCATTAATCAACCCACGTTTCCATTTTACCATTCATCTGTGTACCAGAAATGGCTTTTTCTCTAGTATCTAGGCTCCAGATCACTGGATTTCCTGCACACAGAAAGTGTGGATTGAGGCAAGCCAGAGGCTGGTGCTGCCCCAGATGTGCTGGGTGCAGAAGGGATATTCATGCAGATTGGCATTTCCTGGAGAAGACAGGAGATGAACCAATGAAGATGGGTGCTATGGCATATGCCTGTGATGCCAGTGACCCAGGAGACTGAAGCAGGAGGATTATGAGTTCAAGACCAGAGGCAGACAGTGCAACTTAGCAAGACCCTGTCTCAAAACCAACCAAACAAACAACTACCCCCTAAAAAAAAGCACAAAGGGGGATGGTGGTGCGGTTTACTGGTGGAACACTTGCCTAGCATGCATGAGGCCCTGGGTTCAACATCCCAGTACTGAAAAAAAAATTTGGTCACATAAACAGATAAGTCGATATTTAAAAATAGTTGTGTTAATAGTGACACTAGATGTCTTCCTGTGGCTACTGTCTTGTCCTCTTTGACTAAGCAACGGCTCCTCTCTTTTTGCACATTCTCTTTCCCGGATGTTCAGTCCATGTCTCTTGGTTACTTTTCAACCACATCTGCATCCACTCTGTTACCTGCCCACTGGGATCCAACTCCATGATGGCCTTTTCTCAGACTTGATTGTCCCCACCTGCCTCCCTTCCCACTCAGTCTTCACGGAGGCAGCATATGCTGCCTGGAATCTCCATCAACACCCTGGGTCTTTCTTGTTATTTTGGTTCTTCCTGCACTACCACCTCTTCCAGACTAAGAGACTAGGAAGAAGGACCTAGCAGCCCACTCCCAGAACAGTTAGCCATTGAAAACCCTGTGAAGCACAGAGAAGTACTGACAAATATAGTGCCAGAAAATGAGCCCCCCAGGTTGGAAAGTGTTCACAAAACAACTGGAGAGGAATTGTCTCCTCAAAGTAGAGTCGACCTTAATGACGGGGATAGAGTAGAGCCCCTGGGACCTCCTTTTGCTGAGGTGGCACCACTCAAAATGAGAAGAAACAGAATAGCTGTAACATTGGGCTCAAACATAAAAAGATTGTGTGCATGGTACAGTGTCAGGGAGTGTTTTATTCTATTGCACATAGGGTTGCACTATGAGTCAGGTTTGATTCTACAGCACGTAAAAACAGCCACCACTTCTTTAGTGACAATCACCATGAGACTGTAACTCCCCTTTACTCTGGAGATGGCCACACTACTGTCCACTCCAGTGTTGACTTTGGCACATGTGTGGCTGCAGCACAGAGGCATGACCAAGTGTATTCAGGCCATTGTCTCAACAAATTTCTTATGCTGTCGTCTACAGGGATAGCATTGCCTTTGGCAAAGAAGCTTAAGCGTGGTCTTGAGTTAGGGCCAGAAAGTGATACCTGGAGAGTAAGATGGAGCTGGACTGGGATGGGGAAGATAGCTGGACTCAATCCACAGTTGATACAATTGTCTGAATCAGGCAGAGCCCAGGTGGGGGCAGGTGGCTGGATTTGTAGAGCTACAGCCAGAGAGTGACTTTTGGGTCAAGCAGATGCTCCTAACAGCTGCATTCATTTCAGCACCTTGGACAGTACTCAGTGAGCTGTGCATCTGGACAGTTATGGAAGGACTTGTCCAGTCTACAGGAGCAGTGGAGCCAATGAGCAACAGTCCCAAACCCAGCACAAGCTCTGAGTTCCTGGCTCAGGTACAATGTTTCCACTCCCTTGCCCCTCCACTGAGGCTGGCGATGGGGCAGGAACTTTGTCTGGGATGCAGGCATGTGCGGGCTGCCTGGGCCTGAGAGGGGTGGGCAGTATCCAGAGCTGGTGGGGTGGGATCTTTTGTCAGAGATGCTGCCTCATAGAGGAAGCAGGCTCTGGGAGAGGGACCCTTGGGCTTACCTCCTGGCACTACTTTTCCCAAGCTGTATGGCCTCAGCACAAAAGTAAAACGACAACAAAGACAAAAAGCTAAAACTCCAAGCTCCCAGTTTCTAGCTCATCATCCATCTAGCCTGTTGGACTGAGAAGAGAACCATTAGCGATGCCCATGAAGGACCTGGCACAGGGCTTGGCACCTGGATGTGGCCCCACAGGTGGCTGAGTATCAGCTCCCCACCCGTCACAGTCACAGTGTGCACCACACTTCTTGGGCACTGCACTAAAGAGAAATGAGACTGTGATTTTATTTCATGAGAAATGTTCACAAATGTGTTGACCTCGCAAAACCAAAAGCAAACCCCCCACTGTTTCCTAACCGGCTGTGCCGAGCTCTGCACAGCCCCTACGTGGGAGGTGGCAGGTCAAGCTGGTCTGACTGCTGCATCTCATAATTAATACACTGAGCCTCTCACCCCACACAGCCTTCCCGGGGCTTGTCCATCTTCACGAAGGCAGAGGCTGGCAGCTGCCTGTGGAGAGCCCACTGTCCGCACTGTATGAGTCTGCCTTCCTCCATGCCGCCAGCCTCACGTCCTTTCATTTCTTTGTCACTGTTGATTTTGCCCGGGGGCTCTTGGGAGGCACTCAACTGTTTCCAGGAATAGGTGATGTTGCCTTAGAAAACAGAAATCCCACCATGTTCCCACTGCAACCACCTGTGGCTCATTCCCCTCAAATATGTAAATATGTCACAGCTTCTCTGCAGCAGGCATGGCCCAGCTCTCTCTATTTCAGGCTGACTGCTTAGATTTGAGAACTTGCTGACAGTTTGAGCCCTGGCAGCAATGCATGGGTGAGACGGGAGCTGGGGGTGGGAAAAAGAGGGGAGGAGAGAGACAGACAGAGGCAGAGGGGCAACAGAGAGAGAGAGAGAGAGAGAGAGAGAGAGAGAGAGAGAGAGAGAGAGAGAGAGAAACCAGATGGGGGCTGGAGGAGAGAGAGGGAGAGAGGGATGGGTGGGGGGAGTGGGGGATGAAGGGGGAGAGCACAGGATCTCATTTCTCTTCCTTAAAAGAGACACCAGAGTTGACAGATCTATCCTTTTATTTCTGCATTAGGATCTCCAGAGCCTTCTTATTTAGTAGTAATCTTCTGGAAAAGACACCGTTCTCAGCAGCGCACACCCCCCTGATCCACCGGGGAGATATTCACCATGGCGACTTTAGAGATGAAGGGCTGTTTTGCAGCGTTTTGCAGACAAGCCATCTTTAATAGCTGGAGGCTAATTCTGTCTTGGTGGCCATGTCCTCCCAGCTCCCAGGTGGATTCCTGAGCTTCCATCTCTACCAGGACAAAACACTAGGCTCAGATCTCCTGTTCCTAAAATCCAAAAGGGAGGTCATGGGCGGTGACAGTGAGACCTTTGGAGGGCTGACTTTCAAAGCCAGTGGCTTGTCTCAGGGGGCACAGGCCCAGGAAGCCAAGCTGAAGGACAAGGGACCCAGTCAAGAGGCAGCTGTCAACGCCCTCTGCTGCTGCCCAGGCTAGGGGTCTCTCAAACCTCCTCCTTACTGTCTGAACTGCTGCTTTCTCATCTGCTCAGAGATGGGTATAAATTTCTTTATGTTATGGAGTCCATGGCTGACAACAATGTATTACTTTTCCTAGATTTAACCTGCTTCAATGTCTGAATAAGGTAGGACTTTTTCTTCCTTACGGCAAGTCTTGCTCTAATTAAACTTTTTTTACTTTTATTTTTATTCTTAAAATGCTGATAAAAATTGAAGCAAAAATACTACAATCATATTTCCTAGGTTATAATATATCTAATGAATTTCTAGTCTACATCTTTTAATGTTTCTCTTGAATGTAATTTTTACAAAGTATCGGGCTATTATATTTAATGCTACCGCTGGAACAGCAATTGCCTGGCACACAGAAGGTTTGCAAACTGAACTCATTTAGTGAATGGAGAGATGAACAGGGAGATGTGACAATTTTATTTTTAAAAAATCTGTGAGTTTAATAGGTAACTTTCCTATCACACATTTCATTTAGCATCTCCATGCTTATTTTCCAGCTTCCTGCAGTATTTTTTAAAGCTACTGTACACTCTTCTGCCCCCCGCCCTGGGGAATAACCAGTGATTTCAATATCCTGACAGGACTTTTCAGTGCATGTGCCTTCACATGCAGGACCACTTACACATCACAGGGTGCTTAACCAATGGCTTTCACATGAATAGCATTGGACATCATGTATGTCTCCAACCTGCTTTTCATACTCAACTAATCCATCGGTGACAGCATTCTAGCCTATGAGCTGCAGAACTAACTCACTAGTTTAGTATCTGCACAGTGTTTCATGGCATATTTTAAACCATTTTATCATTTCACTCATTTCTACTACTTTGATCACTATAATTCTTTCATAAACATCACACATTTATTGCTTTGTACAGTGTCTTTGTATATATACAGCAAATAAAAGTGACAGTCCTTTATCATAAAGGGTATAAGCTTTAAAATGCCCATAAAACATTAGTTCCTACATGCTTTTTTTTTACATAAATCATATGACAATTGATGTCCTCACCATGGGATCATTTTATATGCAATAGATCATTTTTCCTAGAATAGATCAGGAATGAATATTACATTGTTGTCTTAGACTGATTGGATTATCATAACAAAATACAATAGACAAGGTGGCTTAATACAAAAGATCTCCTTAGAGTGTTAAAAAGTAAAATGTCACATTGAAGATAAAGGTGCGCCTGACTCATGCCACGGTATTTTCAGTCACATCATATGGTTGTGAAAGCTGGACATTGAATAAGGAAGACAGGAGAATTAATGCTTTTTAATTATGGTGCTGGAGATAAATATTGAATATATCATGGATTGCCAAAAGAACAAATTGATCTTAGACTAAGTGCAACGAGAGAGTGCTCCTTGGAAGCAAGGATGGCTAGACTGCATCTGACATATTTTGGTCATGTTGTCAGGAGGGATCAATCCCTGCAAAAAAGACATCATGTTTGGGAGAGTGGTGGGTCAATGAAAAAATGGAAGACCCTCAACTGGATGGATTGACACAGTGGCTGCAACAATTGTCTTCAATGTAAAATGATTATGTGTATGGCACAGTGTTAGGAGTGTTTTGTTCTTTCGTACATTGGGTGGCTATGAGTGGGACCCAACTCAATGGCAACTAACAACAACAAAAAAGGTGACTTAAACACAGAAGTTCAAGGTGCCTGGGAAGATTCAGTTGCCTACTGATTCAGTCAATGGAGAGGACCCTCTTCCAGGTTGGCGGACGGCTGCCTTCTCACTGTCCTCAAATGGCCTCTCTTTGGTGCTTGTATGTAGAAAGCAAGAGATTTCTCTCTGTCTTTCTCTGCTTCTAAGAGCACTAATTCTAATAGGCCACAACTGCCCTTTATGACCTCATCTAACTTCAATTAAGCCTGCAGCCATAGCCCTGTGGATCCGATCCCATCAGATCTCGGAAGCTAAGTAGGGTCCAGCCCGGTTATACTTAGATGGGAGACCACCTGGGAACACCAGGTGCTGTAGGCTTGGGAAAAGGACCTGGTAACCCACTCCCAAAAATCAATCCACCATTGAAAACCCTATGAACAGCAGAGAAGCACCAACAATAGTGTTTCCCCTGTTGTATGTAGGGTTGCTATAAGTCGGATACCGACTTGATGGCACCTAACAATAACAACAACAACTTCAATTAACTCCCTAAATCCCCATCTCCAAATAAGGCTCTCTGGGATTTAAAGCTTCAACACTAAATTTGGGGTAAACAAGTCTATAATCCTGGGACACAAGAAATGTGCTTTTTTGGACATATACCTTTTTGGAAAATCTGATGTTATGAGGAAGGCTGGGAGGCAGTACTTGTCAAATTGCGAAAACATCTGAAACTATTCTGTCCCACAAAAGCAATAAAAATACTGGAGAAGATTTTTTCAAAATTGACTTTTTCAGTATTCTTGAAATTAACCAAAGAATTGTTAGAAACCCCAGGAGAACTTAAGAAAAGCTGGGAAACCTCAGTGGGAAGAGCAGGGTCTGTGGCTTTTGACCTGCCTGCTACCACCTCTTCCACCTGTTTCTACCATAGCCTCACAAACTCACAAGCTCACAGCTATGGGAACCATGGAAAGTAGCACCCATGCAGCCACTAAAGGAAAGCACTGGTCTTGGCAGTTTCCAACTAGTCCCACCCACACAGCCTTGAAGCATTTGACTTGACCCACTATTCCGTGGAAAAAGCCATTTTTGAAGCTTTGTAGTTATTCCGACTGACTCAGAACTCACTCCCTATCTCCAGTGTGATTCCTGAAACAATCAGTAGCAATTGTTTAACAATGAGGCACCTGAGACTTTTATAGCACTGGAGACAAACAAGAGCTTGTCTAAAACCTTATGAGGTAGATTTTTAGAAAGGGCTCCGTGGGAGCCTTTGAAATGATACATGAAGCTAGAAGATAGGATGTTTGTACAGTACTATGGGCATGCCCAACAAAGAGGCCCCACTCTTTCCTCTGTAGCTGATTAGGCCTGTACAGGGAGGAATGGAGGGCTAAAGCAGACCTGGGAGAAGAGTGTTAAAAACAGGTCCATGTGCGTGCATGCACGGGCGTGCACACACACACACACACACACACACACACACACACACACCCCTTCTGCCCTTTGGCAAAGAGTAGAATAACTATTAGTTCTAAGTATTTAAATCATTAGCTGACTACTAAGTGAAATAAATAGAATCTTCAGTACTTCACACTAAGAAATAAGTTTATAGTAGAGGCAATAAACAATCATCATCAGCAGCAACACCAAACAGAAGCTTTGGGTACCGAGGAGAATCCAATCTTCAGAGGTGCCATATTACTTCATACAAAATGCTCAGTTTCCAACCAAAAACATGAAATAGGAAAGTATGGGTGATATATGCCCATTTTAAAATGAAAATGTTCAACAGAAATTGTTCCTGAGTAATTGCATATATTGGACATACTAGGCAGAGACTAAATAAACTGTCATAAATATGTTAAAAACCAAGAAAACTGTGACTTGAAAAGTGAGGAAAGTATGACAATGTCTTCCAAACAGAGAATAGCAATGAAGAACTAAAAAATCATCAAAAATAACACAGTAGAAATTCTGGAGTTCAAAAGTAAGTAACTGCAATGAAAAATTCAGTAGGCACAAATAAGAGTCTGTGAACATAAAGACAGCTGTTAAAATGATCTAGTCTGAGGGACAGGAAGTAAAAAGAGTGGTAGCTGTGAGAGACCATTAAGTGTACCAACATATGTATGGTAGAATTTTCAGAAAGAAAGGGGGGGAGGATAAGAAATAACTTCTCTAATTTGATAAAAAGCATTAATTTACACACCCAAGAAGCACAAAAAAGACTCCAAATAGGATAAGCTCAAATAGAACAATACCTATAATTATAGTCAAAAGGTCAAATTTCAAAGATAAAGAATGAAGTTTGAAAGCAAAAAGGGAAAAATGAATCATCACATATATGGAATCCTTAATAAGACCAATGGCTGACTTCCTATTGGGAATAATGGAGGCCAAAAGTCAGTGGAAAGACATAAATTGCTGAAAGAAAAAGACCATTAACCAGGATCCTATATTCAACACCTTCCTTCAAAAATGCATGAGAAATTGGAGTATTCCGAAGTTTATAAGAAAGGAGAACATTCATCACCAGCAAATTGTTATGATTTGTTCCTTAAATGTGCTTTAAAAGCACTTGTATTGAAGCTTCATCTTCAGTTGGTGCCACTATTAAGAGATGGTTGGAAATTTAGGAGTTGGGACTTAATTGGAGGAATTAGGTAATTAGGAGTGTGCCCTCGAAGAAGATGTTAGAACCTCAGCCCCTTCCTCTTCCTTTCTTGAAAAGGGATGAAAGCTATGTTGAAGCCAATTTTTTATGTGCTATTGAGATAATCCAAACTAAGTTGTTTTAAGTTAAAATGTTAATTATAATCCCCAGGAAAATTACTTAGAAAATAACTTAAAAATATAGTAGAAGAAAAATAAGGTAATTAAAATACTACACTGTTGTTTTTGTTAGGTGCCGTCGAGTCGGTATCTGACTCATAGTGACCCTACATACAACAGGCGAAACACTATTGTCAGTGCTTCTCTGCTGTTCATAGGGTTTTCAATGGCAGATTGATTTTTGGGAGGGGGTTGCCAGTTCTTTCTCCCAAGCCTACAGCACCTGGTGTTCCCAAGCGGTCTCCCATCCAGGTACTAACCAGGCCCGACCCTGCTTAGCTTCCAAGATCTGACGAGATTGGATGCCACAGGGCTACGGCTGCAGGGACCCGGCAATCCACTCCCAAAAACTCAATCTGCCATTGAAAACCCTATGAATAGCAGAGAAGCACTGACAGTAGGGTTTCGCCCGTTGTACATACGGTCACTATGAGTCGGATACCGACTTGGTGGTACCTAACAACCTAACGGCTGCAGACTAAAATACTACACTAGTATATATCTATTTAGCTCCATTATGATTTGGATCTAAATGTCCCCCAAAGGACATGTGTTTGGATCTTGGGTCCCCAACTGGTGGCACTATTTGTGGAAGCTATCAAACTTTGGGAGGTAAGATTCTAGCTTTGGAGAAGCACCTCCCTAGGGGTTGGCCTTTGGAGGTTGTATACTCATACCCCTGGTTCTAGTCACTCCTTGCTCCTGATCAGCCACGCTGTGAGGTTCTGTGCCATGGGCCTGCCACACCTGTTCTGCTTCATGTCTTCTGCCTCTATGGACTAAAGTCCTCTCTCTGTAAGACCACAATAAAGAAGTACAAGTGGAATAGAGTATACAGAATGAACAAGAAAATCAGCAAAACCTAAAAGAAAATATCAGATTGGAGAGTCTTAAAGTCATGGCCCCATGTACATTAGGGAATATGATGGATATGGAAGGTAGAGGCACATGGAGGAGTGTTCTGAGGTTTGACAGCCTTCAGAGAGCGTCACCATAAAACAAGGACAAGTGGGCTGTTTTTGCTTACACACAGAACAGGACATGCATGTACTTGGGGAGACAAGCTACATATGGGAAAAAGGATTTTTCTCATGTCTAAAATTCTTCAGGGGCTTCACAATCTTTGGCTCAAAATGCCATATGTTTCTTTGGATTGTTTCCATTTGTTACCTCCAATTGCCATTTATTTTTGTAGCTCACAATGACTATGGAAAGTGTAATTACTGTATTTAAATAAATACCTGCATTTAAACTTTAATAATATACCATAAAACCATATTCAAGGAAGGTTGCCAAGTTGTTACTTTCCTTCACTTTTAATTTTTCCAATCTGATGAGGGAAAATGGTTTCCTTACTGGAAGTTACATTTTCTTGGCTGATTTTGATGGACAGGTAAATGTGTATCCCCTATTGTAAGACAGATGTTTGCATTTGTTCTCTATTTTTCTATTGGACAATATATATTAAGGATTTTTAGATGCTAAGAACATTAACCCTTTGCTATATTTGATGCAAATATAGTCTCAATTTCTCTTTTGACTTGTATAGTTTTATGCACATCTGTTTGTGATGCTAGGGTTTTATTTTCATCTGTCAAATATGTCAGTATTTTGTATTTAGTATTTCTAGTATCGTGTTTAGAAAAATGTCTCCTTTCAGCCAGATCATATACTAATGCAGCTCAATTTCCTTCCAGCACTTTGATAGTTCCTTTTTACATTTAAATTTTAATGTGACTGGATTTATTTTAGGTAAGGAATGAGATTTTTGCAATCATTTTCTTCCTTTCCTCCAATGCTTGAGTAATTCTAACACCATTTGCATAATATTCCTCCTCTATTAACATGGCAGCTAAACCATGCACCTAATTCTTCTAGAATGCAGCATATGTTCTTATTCTATAGATCTGTTTTTATAACTTTACCACAACTTTTTTTTTTTTTTTTTGCTAAAGGAAAGTACACAATGCATAAAATTGACCAGCTTACCCAGCTTCAGTGTGTAGATCCGAGGCATCCATCCCTTCTCAGCAATAAGACCCACACTGCTTTTGGTCTCCTGGACTCTTTTTTTTTTTAATTAGAAATTTTTAATGTACATCATAATGTGATTCATTTTGACATGGTTTTCATTGTGACAATTTTCATATATGCAATTTGATAAACATTATTCATATAGGTTACCCCTTCCCCCGCCCTATGTTTCCCCCCTCCCCCCTTCCCTTCTAAGTTTCCCATCCAAGTCTTCTCTATCTTTTACTATGTAGTATTTTTCTATATGTCCTTGGGTTCCATTTCTGTTTAAGATAGAAACTTTTCCTGTAGTGGTCTTTGTTTTTATCTTGTTAGAACAATTACATGCGATTTCTAGTCCATTTATATTGACCTCATTCTTA
>VMDO01001497.1:0-24082 GCA_007922755.1 Pedetes capensis
CCAATCTCTGTCTCTTAATTGGTGAGTTAAGACCATTTACATTAATAGAGATTATTGAGGAACATTTATTGTCATTTATCCAATCATTACCTGTTACTGATTTATGATTCATGTTTGCTTTGGACCTTTCTTGTGTTGGACTCATCTCAGTTAATCGGTTCTTTGATTTCCATTGTACGGTTGTCTTGACTCTTCTGTACGTGGTATTTGATTTATTATCCTCTCCAGTGCTGGTTTGGTTGTTGCATAGCGTTTGAAAGCTTCAATGTCATTAAATGTCTTATATTCCTCATCTATTATCAATGATAATTTTGCTGGATATATTAGCCTAGTCTGGAGATTGTTTTTTCTTAGTATTTGAATCACCTGTGACCATTCCTTCCTAGCTTTCAGTGCTGATATGGAAAAGTCTGCAGTAATTTTTATTGGCTGTTTTTTATAAGTAATAAGGGACTTCTGTCTTGCTGCTTGCAGGATGGCGTCTCTGGTATCTAGTGATAGAAATCGAGCTACGATGTGTCTCGAAGATGATCTATTTAAATCAACCTTCCTGGGAGTCCTGAAAGTCTCAGTGGTGTATGTATCCATTTCCTTTTCTATCTTTGGGAAATTTTCCTTGAGGATATCATTTACTAGGTTGTGAAAGCCTCCAGTGATTCTTTCTTCTTGTTCAGGAATACCCATGATTCTTATATTCCTTCTTTTCACTCTATCAGAGTTCTCTTCGAAATCTTTTTTTAAAACTTTTATCATTGATTCCATTTCTACTTGCTTGTGTTTCAGCTCATTTATGTCATCTTCTGCCTCAGAGATCCTTGCTCTGATTCATCCAGTCTTGAAGAGAAGGATTCTTTAGCAGTGTTCAATTCTGATAATTTGGATTGAGTATCAAGCAAAGTGGCTTGATTTTTCTTAATCATTTCTAACTGGGATGACAGAGCAGCTTCCAAATTAGAAACCTTTCTTTCAATTATCTCCAGTGTATTTTTAGTATTTGTCCTTATTTCTCTTAGCATGTTTATAACCATGACTCTGAACTCCGACTCAGAGATCTCTAGTAATTGTGAGTCATTTGTGTTTGTATGATCTGTGAAGCCTTCAGCTGCATCCTGCCCCCTTGTGGTTTTTGTGATTTTATTTGATTTTCCCATAGGAGGGTCTGGAAAACAGAATCTACAAGTCCAACTTCAGGGTGGGTAAGGGTTAGGGAGGCGATAGATTCCGTTTCTCTTCTAGGAACTGCAGTCTGTGTCCCGCAGGCGGGGTGAGAGTGTGCTGCTAAGGTTGCACTCCGTGTTGGGTCCGGGCCCGTGGGTGCGTGTGCGTGAAATCCCCTCCAAGTCTCTGGGATTCTATCCGCTCCCTGTGTGATGGCGAAATGGCGGCGGTCCTGCTGCTGGCCACTGTGTAGCTCCTCTGAAGCCTAATCCTTGATTTCAATGTACGCCTAGTTTCATTCTCTATCTCTCAAACTAAATTATCTCTGTTTCTATTTATTCAATTTGATTTTTAAACCCCTAATCGAGGCTTCTTATTGCTCCAGAACAGAAGGTGTGTATCTGTCCGCCATCTTGACTCCGCCCCATGTACAGATTTCTCATCAGCACAATTAGGTGTTCTGGTATTCCCATTTTCCAAAGTGTTATCCATAATTTGTTATGATCCACACAATCAAATGCTTTTGCATAGTCAATAAAACATAGATAGACATCTTTCTGCTATTCTCTGCTTTCAGCTACTATCCACCTGACATCAGCAATGATGTCCCTAGTTCCCCATCCTCTTCTGAATCCCGCTTAATTTTCTGGTAATTCCCTGTCTATATACTGCTGCCATCGCTTCTGAATGATCTTTAGTAGAATTTTGCTGGTGTGTGATATTAATGATATTGTCCGGTAGTTTGCACATTCAGTTGGATCCCCTTTTTTGGAAATAGGCACAAATATGGATCTCTTCCAGTCAGTTGGCCAAGTAGCTGTTTTCCAAATCTGTTGGCATAAACATGTTAACACCTCCAGTGCTGCATCTGTTTACTGAAACATCTCTATTGGTATCCCATCAATTCCTGGAGCCTTGTGTTTCGTCAGTTCTTTCAAGGCAGCTTCCACTTCATCCTTCAACACCATTGGTTCCTCTTCATATGCAACCTCTTGGAATGGTTGGTCATCTACCAATTCTTTCTTGTATAATGATTCTGTGTATTCTTCCCATCTTCTTTTGATGTTTCCTGCATCATTTAATATTTTCCCTGTAGAATCTTTCACTACTGCCACTCGAGGCTTGAACTTTTTCTTGACTTCCTTAAGCTTGAGAAACACAGAGTGTGTTCTTCCCTTTTGGTTTTCTGCCTCCAGCTCCTTGCACATGTCATTATAATATTTGTTTTTGTCTTCTCGAGCTGCCTTCTGAAATCTTCTGTTTAGTTCCTTAACTTCCTCATGTCTTCCTTTTGCTTTAGCTGCTCGACGTTCAAGGGCAAGGTCCAGTGTCTTTTTTGACATGTAATTTGGTCTTTTCTCTTTTCCTTGTCTTTTTAAGAACTTTTTGCTTCCTTCTTGAATGATATCTTTTATGTCATGCCACAACTCTTCTGGTCTCCTGTCATTTGTGTCTAATGCATTAAACCTATTTTTGAGGTGGTCTCTGAGCTCAGGTGGGATAAACTCAAGGTCATACCGTGACCTCTCATATACTTGTTCTAATTTTCTTCAGCTTCAGTTTGAACTTGCATATGAGAAGTTGATGGTCTGATCCACAGTCAGCACCTGGTCTTGTTTTGACATTTTGTACAGAGCTTTTCCATCGTCTCTTTCCACATATGTAGTCAGTTTGATTCCTGTATGTTCCATCTGGTGAAGTCCATGTTTATGATGTTGAAAAAATATGTTTGCAATGAAAAGGTCATTGGTCTGACAAAATTCTATCATGCGATCTCCAGCTTCGTTTCTGTCACCAAGACCATATTTTCCAACTACTGAGCCTTCTTCTTTGTTTCCAACCTTTGTATTCCAGTCACCAGTGATTATCAGTATGTCTTGACTGCATGTTTGATCTATTTCAGATTGCAGAAGCTGATAAAAGTCTTCCCTTTCTTCATTTGTGGTCTTAGTGGTGGGTGCATAAATTTGAATAATAGTCATATTAACTGGCCTTCCTTGTAGGCGTATGGATATTATCCTATCACCAACATCATTGTATTTTATGACAGATCTTGAAATGTCTTTTTGATGATGAATGCAACCCCATTTCTCTTTAGTTTATCATTCCCAGCATAGTAGACCATATGATTGTCTGACTCAAAATGGCCTATGCCAGTCCATTTTAGCTCACTGATACCTAGAATGTCAATGTTTATGCGCTCCATTTCTCTTTTAACAGTTTCTAATTTTCCTAGATTCATACTACATATATTCCATGTTCCAATTATTAATGGATGTTTACAGTTGTTTCTCCTCATCTTGAGTCGTGCCACATCAGCAAGTTGAGCACCCTGGGGTTTTACTCCATTTCTGTCATCACAGTAGACTCTCCTTTGAGGAGGCAACTCTTCCCCAGTAGTCTTCTGAGTGCCTTCCAACCTGGGGGCCTCATTTTCCGGCACTATATCTGACAGTGTTTCTTTGCTATCCATAGGGTTTTCAATGGCTAGTTGTTTCGGGAGTGGCTTGCCAGGTCCTACTCCCTAGTCTGTCTTAGTCTGGAAGCTCAGCTGAAAACCTGTCCACCATGGGTAACCTTGCTCATGTCCGAGGTTACAGTGGCAGAGCTCTCAGCCTCATCACAACACGCAAGCCCCCACAGTGCGGCAAACTGACAGATGTGTGGGGGACAGATATAGTACAAAGAGTTAAAAGGCAATAGAAAATATATCAATGAGACACTGAAAGTAGAATAAAAAAGGCCTAAGTACATTTAACCAAAGCTCTAAGATAGAAATGACAGAAAGGGGAAAAGCAATCTTCAAAATGAATGAAAGACACCAATAGTACTCCCACATATCTGTCAGCTTGTTGTGCTGTGGGGGGTTGAGTGTTGCTGTGATGCTGAAAGCTATGCACCTGTATTTCACATACTAGCAGGGCCACCCACAGTGGACAGGTTTTAGCTGAGCTTCCAGAGTAAGACAGACTAGGGAGAAGAACTTGGCAGCCCACTCCAGAAACAATTAGCCATTGAAAACCATATGAATAGCAGAGAAGCACTGTCAAATACAGTGCTTGAAAATGAGGCCCCCAGGCTGCAAGGCATTCAAGAAATGACTGGGAAAGAGTTGCCTCCTCAAAGTGGAGTCAACCTTAATGATGAAAATGAAGTAAAGCCTCTGAGACCTCCAGTTGCTGATGTGGCACTACTCAAAATGAGAAGAAACACAGTGGCTGTAACAATGGGCCCCAACATTTAAAAAAGACTGTGCACAGCACAGTGTTAGTGTTTTGTTCTGATGTACACAGGGTCCCTATGAGTCATACCTGACTCAAAGGTACCTAACCTCCACAACAACAACAACCAGTTGTATAGTTGCTATCAAAAACAGTATAGTGATTCCTCAAAAATGTGAAATATACTAGACATAGTGGTACATGCCTGTAATCCCAGCTATGTGGGAGGCTGAGGCAGGAGGATCCCTTGAACCCTATAGTTTAAGGATAGCCTGGGCAATTTAGCAAGACTCTGTCTTAATTCAAAAACAAAACCCCAGTGAAACAGAATTACCAATATAAGCCAGCAATTCCACTGCTGTTTATCTGAAGAACTAAAAGCAAGGTTTCAAAGATATATCTGTATATTCATGTTCACAGAAGCATTATTTATGAAAGCCAACAGGTAAATGCAACTCATGTATCTATCAACATACATATCATGCAATATAATTTAGCATTAAAAAAGGAAGGAAATTCTGACACATGCTACAACATGGATGAACCTTGAGGATGTTTTGCTCATCCAAATAAGCCAGTCACAAAAGGACAAATAGCGTCTGATTCTACTTACATGACGTACCTAGAATAGTCAAATTTGTTGAGACAGAAACTAGAAAAGTGTTACCTTTTTGCTGGGGGAGGGGGAGAATGAAGAGTTGTTTAATGGTACAGAGTATCGTTTTGCAAGAGGAAAACAGTTCTGGAAACTGGTTGCACAACAATGTCAATGTGCTTATTAGCACTACTAAACTGTATTTTAAAAAATGGCCATGACAAAATAAGGCAGGCACAAAAAGACATGTACTGTGTGATCACACTCATATGTGGAATCTAAAAAAGTTGATCCCATAGAAGTTGAGAGTAGAATGGTGGTTACCAGAGGCTGGGGAGAGTCAGGTAGAGGGAAAGATGGGGGCAGGTTGATCAATGTGTACTAAGCTACAGTGGGAGAGGAGCACGTTCTCCTGTGCTATTGAACAGTGGGGTGACTACAGATAACAACAATGTGCTGTACCTTTCAAAAAGCTAAAAGAAAGGATTTTTAGAGTTATTACCACATTGTTATTAGGTACCATTGAGTTGGGTCTGACTCATGTGACCCTCACCATAGGGTTTTCAATGGCTGATTGCTATGGTATTATTTTGGGGGGAGTGGACTGCCACATCCTTATTTCATGTTTTAAATAAAGAAATAATAAATGAGACATATGTCCAATCTGATTTGAGTATTATACAATGTATACATGTATCAAAACATCACATTTCCCCATTAATATGTACAATTCTTAAATTTTTAACGTATGAGTTACAAATAAATGTTAAACTAAAAAGTGGTTAAGATGTTAAAATTTATATTGTGTATTTTAACACAATTAAAAAAATTTTTAAAGAAAAACTAAAATTTGGGGTAAAAATAGTATAAAAGTCAGAAAAAAGTGACCAGAGATAGTCTTCTAAGGTTCCTGTATTGCTCCAAAAGAACTAAAGATATTATTTACTTTGTGTCTTATGAAGTAGTACAAAGGTATCTTAAAAGTAACCACTAAATGGAGTATTTTTAAAAAGACAAGTCAAAATAAAGTAGTAACAAAAACCCATAGATTTTTAAAATATGTACAAATAGCATAGAATTACAGAATAAGAGGTAGGTATAAACTCAAATATATCACTAAGCACAATAACTGTAACTAGGTTAAACTCACAATTACAAGAAATTTTCAGAATACAGTACAAGTAGGACCCCGTTAAAGTGACATTTTGAAGGAAATATATAACTTTAAATGCTTGTTTATAGGACAGGTTATAAATTAAGAATTCGGTTTACGACAACAGAATAAGCATCAAAAAACAGAATGGATATAAAGATTGAGCAGAATTAAACAAGAAACAATGACATCACAAAGGAGCAGCAACAGAGCCTGGTTCTACAGAAAGTCTCATAAAATAAACCTCTGACAGACACAATGAGGGAATAAGGAAGGCACAAAACACTATGGAAATGAAAAAAGGGCATACTCATAGATACAAGAATGCAGGAAGAGAATTCTATGAACATCTAATGTAAATAAAATTAAAAGGTTAAGAAAAATAAGCTAGAGCAAAAATAAACAAATTCCTAGAAAAATAACACCAAACAGGCTCAAAAAAGAAACAAAATCAAAATGCCCAATTATTCTTAAATCTAATCCACACTCAGGTTTTGGCAATTCCTTAAACAGAAAAAAAATTAGTTCTCAATTCTAATCTGCTCCTTTTCTTCAACTGCACCTTGTCCATAGGATGACTGAATAAATATGATGGTTAAATGATGGAGAACACTGATAACGTTTCAGTTAAAATGATGAGTGTAATGAATAATGATAATAGAATTATATATTACATTGTATTGTTTTTACAACATATACAGTGATTCTATTGTTGTTCTTAGGTTCAATATTTGTCTCCAGCACCATAATCCAACTCATAGGGACCCTCACAGGTTTTTCAATGGCTGATTGTTTTGCAAATGCTTTGTAATTTTCACAAAAACCAACTCTTAACTGCAAATCAAATCCACACACAATTCTAATCCACACCTGATTTTTTAGCCCTCTAAAACTGCTGAAAGGGTGCAGATTAGATTCAAGAATGTACAGTAAAACTAAAAAAACTAAATTAGTAGTTCAATACCTCCCCAAAAAGAAAATATCAGGTCTAGATGGCTTTTACAATCTAGTAACTTTTGCCAAATTTTGAAGGAGTAAATTGTTACTTGAACATTGAATCAACACTTCCAGAGATTTGGAAAAGAAGATATTATAACTTTGATACCAAAACCAAACTCAGTTAAAAAAAAAATTAAGCTAATCTCACATGAGTAGTTATGAAAAATCCTAAGCAAAATATGAACAAACCAAAAGCAAAAATGTATAAAAATATATCAGTCAAATTAGGCTTACTCCAGGAATATAGAATCAGTTTAGCATGAGAAAATCTATTAATATAATTCATCACACTCACAGAACAAAGGAGAAAAATAATTTTGGGCATCTAGTTGATGGGAAAGAAGGTATTTTTTAAAATTATCTTTTAATGATCATTGAGGTAAAATGCTTAAACTAGAAATGAAAGACAAATTCTTCAACCTGACAAAAGGTACCTAAAAAAACCTCCTCAAGCATCAGTCTTAATGGTGAAAATTGAATCGATTCATCAACCATTCAGATACAACATGAGGACATCCACTGTTACTGCTTTTGTTTACCACTGTCCTGTAGGTCTTAGCCAGTACTGTTAAGCAAAAGAAAGAAAAAACATAAGAACTGGCAAAGGAAGAATAAAACTGTCATGATTCACAGTAGAGAACTGTCTGTATACAACTCATGAAAAATCTATTCAAAGCTTGTAAGGAAGGAGGGCCGGTTTCCTGAATATGAAAGCACTCTGTGAAACCTTAGATTTAGAACTTACTGAGGGCAGGGATTGTTGTTGTTCTTGTTCTTGTTGTTAGGTGCCACTGAGTCAGGTCTGCATGACCATAGGGTCATACATAGCAACCCTATGTATGACAGAATGAAACAAATACTCCCCAAATCTGTGACAGGCACACAATCTTTTTTTATATTTAAGTCCACTGTTACAGACACTGTGTCAATCCATCTAGTTGAGCATCTTCCTTTTTTTGGTTGACCTGTGACTCACTCAAACATGATGTTCTTCTCCAGGGATTGGTTTCTCCTGAAAAAATGTCCAAAATATGTAAGACACAGTCTAGCCATCCTTGTTTCCAAGGAGCACTCTGGTTGCATTTCCTCTAGGACAGATCTGTTGGTTCTTTTGGCAGTCCACGGTATATTCAATATTTGTCTCCAGCGCCATAATTTAAAAGCATCTATTCTCCTGTCTTCCTTATTCAATGACTAGTTTTGACAACCATATGATGTGACTGAAACTACAATGGCATGAGTCAGGTGCATCTTTGTCTCCAATGTGACATCTTTACTTTTCAACACTTTAAAGAAGTCTTTGCAACAGCTTTCCCAATGGAATGTCTTTTGATTTCTTGACTACTGCTTCCATGGGTGTTGATTGTAGAATTAAGTAAAGCAAAATCTTGGACAACTTCAATCTTTTGATTTATCATGAAGTTGCATACTGACCCAGTTAAAAGGATTGTTATCTTGTTGTTGGGGCACAATCCATACTGACGGCTGTGTTCTTTGATCTTCATCAGTAAATATTTCAAATCTTCTACACTTTCAGCAAGTAGTGTTGTGTCATCTGCATAATGCAGGTTGTTAATGAGGCCATGTTCTTCTTCATAAAGTCCAGCTTCTTGGATTATTTGTTCAGCATAGAAATTGAAGACATACAGTGAAAGGATAGATACAGCCCTGACACACGCCTTGACTTTAAACCAAACAGTGTTTCCTTGTTCTGTTTGAATGACTGCCTCCTAGTCCATGTACAGATTCCTCATTAGTACAATTAAGTGCTCTGATATTCCTATTCTTCACAATGTTATCCATAATTTACTATGATCCATACAGTCAAATGCCTTTGCATAGTCAATAAAACATAGACATCTTTCTGGTATTCTCTACTTTTGGCTAATATTCATCTGACATCAGGAATGATGTCCCTGGTTCCATGCCCTCTTCTAAATCAGACTTGATTTTACAGCAGTTCCATGTCTATATACTGCTACAGTTGCTTTTGAATGATCTTTGGCAAATTTTTAATTGTGTGTGATATTAATGGTATCGTTCAATAGTTTCCACACTAGATTGGATCCCCTTTCTTGGGGATAGGCCAAATATGGATCTCTTTCAGTCAGTTGGCCAAGTAGTTGTTTTCCCAAATTTCAGTGAGCACCTCCAGTGCTACATTTGTTTGTTTAAACACATTTATTGGTATTTCATCAATTCCTGGAACCTTGTGTTTCACCAATTTCTTCAACGCAGCATCCACTTTTGTCCTTCAGTACAATTGGTTCCTGATCATATGGTCCCTCTTGAAATTAGTCATTGACCAATTCTTTTTGGTATAATGACTGTGTATTCTTTCCATCTTCTTTTGATGTTTCCTTCATTGTTTAATATTTTCCCTGTAGAATCCTTCAATACTGCCACTCAAGGCTTGCATTTTTCCTTAAATTCCTTAAGCTTGAGAAAAACAGAGCACGTTCTTCCCTTTTGGTTTTCTATCTCCAGCTCTTTTCACATCATTATAATATTTGATTTTGTCTTCTCAAGCTGCTCTTTGAAATCTTCTGTTTAGTTCATTAACTTCATCATACCTTCTTTAGCTGCTTGATATTCAAGGGCAAGTTTCAGAGTCTCTTTTGACATGTATTTTGGTCTTTTTTTCCTGTCTTTTAAATAACTTTTTGCTTTCCTCATAAATCATGCCCAAACTCATCTAATCTTTGATCATTAGTGCCTAACACATCAAACCTGTTCTTGAGGTGGTTTCTGAACTCAGGTGGCATATACTCAAGGTCATACCTTTGCTCTTGTACACTTGTTCTAATTTTCTTCTGCTTCAGCTTGTACCTGCATATGAGCAGTCGATGTTCTGATCCACAATAAACACCTCGTCTTGTTCTGACATTTGATATTGTGCTTTTCAATTGTCTCTTTCCACAAATTTGTCAATCTGTTCCTGTATGTTTCATCTGGTGAATTCTATGTGTATAGTCACTGTTTATGTTGGCGAAAAATATATTTGCAATGAAAAGGTCATTGGTCTGACAAAATTCTATCATATGATCTAAAGCATCGTTTCTGTCACCAAGGCCATATTTTACAAATACTGAGACTTCTTCATTTCCAACTTTTGCATTCCAGTTACCAGTAACATCAGTACATCCTGATAGCATGTTTGATCTATTTCAGGTTTCAGAAGCTGGTAAAAATCTTCCCTATCTTCATGTGTACCCTTAGTGGTGGGTGTTTAATTTGAATAATAGTCATATTAACTAACCTTCCTTGTAGGTATATGGATATTATTCTATTACTGACAGCATTATACCTCATGGTAGATTTTGAGATTTTTTTTTAATGATGAATGCAACCCCATTTCTCTTTATTCTGTCATTCCCAGTGTAGTGGGGCATATGATTATCTGATTCAAAATGGCCCATACCAGTCCATTTCAGCTCACTGACACCTAGAACGTTGATGTTTATGTGCTCCATTTCATTTTTGACGATTTTTAATTTTCCCAGATTCATACCATGTACATTCAATATTCCAATTATCAATTGATGTTTACAGTTTTCCCTTCTCATTTTGAGTTGTGCCACATCAGCAAATGGAGGTCCTTGAGGCTTTACTCCATTCTTGTCATTAAGGTAGACTCTACTTTGAGGAGGCAACTCTTCCCCAGTCGTCTTTTGAGTGCCTTCCAACCCGGGAGGGTGGGTTCATTATCCGGCACTGTATCTGACAGTGTTTCTCTGCTACTCATAGGGTTTTCCAATGGCTAATTATTATGAGGGGGCTGGAATTTAGCTCAATTGGTAGAGTGCCACTCTGTAGTCTCTGAGGTCCCGAGTTCAATGCCCAGCACCACATCATGGGAGAAAGATCCATTCCCATGGCAATCCCAAAACAATCAGCCATTAAAAACCCTGTAAGGGTCACTATAAGTTGGACACAACTCAACGGCACCTAACAACAACAACAACAACAACAACAATTATTTTGAGAGTGGGTTAGCCATGTCCTTCTCCCTAGTCTCTTAGTCTGAAAGCTCATCTGAAATGTGTCCACCATGGATGACCCTGCTGATATCTGAGATACTGGTGGCATAGTTTTCAGCATCATAGCAGCATGCAAGCAAGCCCCCACAGTATGGCAAACTGACAGACACATGGGATTAGAAGGTTTATGAATCTTGGATAGTGTTCTTGTTATGTGGATGTTTATTCATCCCAAATTAACTCACTCCTAGAACACTGAACTGAAAGGCAATACAAGAAGACTCAAGTGTGACCAGGAGGCTAAGTCTCTGTGTACCTAAAGTCAGGGGGCCAAGAAGGAGCAACAATGCAGTCCAGGAGTATATTAATGCACATTCTTAACCAGCTCCTACAATCTTAATCAGATTATGTCACATAATCAGGAAAGGCAAACTCAACAATGAGGAGAAACTCTGCCCTCCACGGCAACCTGGTGGCTTCAGCACATTTGCATGTGGATACAGACTCAGAATCTAGAGGTGTCACTCCTTGTTCCCCAACATGAAGCTCCATCATCTCATAACCTTGGTGGAGGACAGCAGGGAATAGAAGAATAGAGGGAAGGAAGAGACAGCAACAGTCTGTAAATCTACTAAAATTTTGCATCTACTGGATGATATTCCTCCTATTTTAATAGAATTTTTATATATCTCTATACTGCACATAATTATAACTATTATGTTCTATTAGATAAGATCAATGTATAGAACAGTCTAGCATCTCATTTTGTACTTAGATGATGTCCATGGCTGTAAGGTCTTGCTCATCTCATCATTCTTGTTTCCTCCTTGTTGTTGTTAGATGCCGTGGAGTCAGGTCTGATTCATAGTGACCCTGTGTACAACAAAACAAAACTCTCTGACACTGTGGCATGCCCGGCACTATTGTCAGTGATTCTCTGCTATTCATAGGGTTTTCCATGGCAGATTGTTTCAAGAATGGATTGTCAGGTCCTTCTCCCAGCAGGTTTCCATCCAAGGACTCACCAGGCGACCCTGCATAGCTTCTGAGATCAGGTGGGATCGGATGCCAGGGTGGTACAGCTCCTCTTTACACTCCAACAAATCTGATCTGTTGGGAGTTCTCTGAACGAACAGGTCTTGAGCCCTCATCTTCTTACCATTTCTCCCATCCTCTGTGACCACTCTTGTGTGACCCATCTTCTTCTCATCTTCAGTGACCCTCATCACCAACACCACTCATTGAATTAGTAACATCTTGACACTCCTTTCCTATGAATTGCAAAACTTTATGATTACAGTTACAATTTAATATATAATGTGTATTCTATCTATCTCCCTTACTGGGCTATGAGACCACTCAGCATAGGGTCCATATTTTATTCATCTTTGCATCTTCAGAGCACAGTTACTCAGTAAACATTGGTTTAAATATATGAGAGTATATGCGTGTATGTGTGTCTGTGTGTGTCCTCTCCACTGTGCAGAACACTAGACCCCAATTCTTCCGTTCCACCAGACTCTGTGTGATCACCAATGGAAAACTATGGTCAGGAATAGAGAGGACAAGTGGGAAACATCCTTGAATGGGGGGCCTCCTCATTAAAGCGGTGGTTTAGCCACAGGCCTGTGACTGAACTGTGCTGGCTTCAGACAGAATTCCCTTAGCAACACATTGTCATTAAGGCCAGGGCAATGCCTGTGTTCCAGCCCCACAGAGACCAGATACTTCCAAAGTGACACTGACAGGCTGGCTGCTCCTGCTGACAATGAATCTCTTAGGACATGTCTGAAATGCCAGAGAGAAAGTTAATCAGGGATGACCAAGAGGACAGAGAGCTGACCACAGGGCTATTTCCATAGGTCTGTCGGGACAATGAGAAGAAAGAGGCTCAAAACAGGGCTGGCCTGGTGAGTAGAGTAATGGCATCTTGGGGAAAATATCAGCTAGCATGTGCTCACACTGACAAGTGATTTACTGACACTGAGATTCACATTATGGTCCTAATAAAGATTTACTTTCTTGCTGCAGGCAGAGCAATATTATCTGAATTTACCTTTGCTAATTTAAAAAGGGATGTAGCTTTGAACAGGGGGACTATAACATTTGCAGAGGTACAGCTTGTGATAATATTTTTAACATCATCTTGCAAAATAAATGAGATTTATTTTTCCATGTCCCACAATATATTTATTCATCTTGTTTAAATATGCTTCACTAGCAGTTGGCAGGATTCTGGTTAGTGCATTTTTATATGCTCTTCCTAGGATTCACACATGACATGAAAAGTATCTCGATGCTAGTAGAGAAGAGTGTTAGGTATGTTCCTTAATGATTAAGCCAACAGGCCTGCTTCACAACAGAAATAGGTCTACACAGAGGCTCACTGCTGTTGTGAGGAATTCATCTTGCATTTCTGATGTCAGAGCTGAAACAATTTACCAGATGTGACCGAGGCAGCCACGTGTGACCACCTCCTTTGGTCTGAATTTTAAGCTTCAATTAAAGCTTCTAAAATCACGTTAGCTTCTTTGACAACCATAGCATGCTTCTGACTCATTCTGAGGCTACAGCAATCTGAATCCTGGAATATTTTTCATGGGTGGTGGTTAAGCCAAACCCCATTATCTTCACTTTGTAATTAAGGTTTGGACTTTAGAGTATTTTTCTCTCCCTATGAAGTTTTATCCCATTAAATTAAAATACTAGGATCTTTTTTTATATCTCATGGCTGTCACTCTGACATATTAGTTATTTCCCCAAGATTCATGCCATCTACCCACATGATCTTTATACCAATATTACTGTCTAAATGATTTTTTAAATTGACTAGAATGGGGCTAAGGACACAGCCTCCAGCATGACTAATGTGCTATCATTGAAGCCTGAATCTCTCTCACCCCATGGATATCACCAATGATTTACATTTGCATACATAGCTTCTCAACATTCCTCTAAACTTCCGACCAAGTAAGCCCAGGAAGAAAAGCTAATCTGGTGTGATTTGCTTTTAGCAAAGCCCTGCTAGCTATTAATGGCGGCTGCTTCCTACAAAAGATTCCAAAATCATTGTTGTAATAATCCATTTTAGCATATTTCCTAAAAATCAGTGTCAACCCTATTATTTTGTAGATTAATTCTACCTCCCTACTTTCTTCTTAAGAAATAAAAATATTTATCCACTTGCATCTTTCCTGTAGCTCTTTGTTATCCCAATATTCCCCCAAAGTGATAATGCATCATGTTGTCAGTCTCATGCTCTCTTAGTCTTCTTTTGCTTTGGGGCTATACTTATTTGGTGGCTTTGCTTTGGGGCTATACTTATTTGGTGGCATTAGAGCCTCTTGATATGGCCTCATCTACTCCAGGCCAGTAACTCTTTCTTCACATTTGTCCTACCCTTTCCAATCAGAGAAGTCATTTCCTGGACAGAAGAAAAAAAAAAAAGTGCAAGCTGAACAGACGCCCAGCAGGATGGTTTCTCTCACAACCCCCTCTCTTTGGCTTTATTGTTCCAAACATAACTTCTCAAAGCCCTTTTTGTTACCCATAACATTTTTCACAGTCCTCTGCTCACTGTGCACTCTATTTCTTTTTCAGCCCAGAGCCACTCTCTCATATGGTCCTTGGTTGCATGACCTGACCTTTCCCATGTCTGGGTCCAAGGTCAGAATGTCACAGAGGAAGCTGTGGCACAGAGGCGGCAGGTCCTAAGGGCAGGGTTATCTAGAAAGCATCACCTGCAATCACCAAGTCAAAGAGAAAAAGGAACATGATACCTGGTAAGAAGTTAGGGTAAGAGGGGAAGAATTGCTTACCACAGTAGCAGAGTGATACAAACAGCCAGCCTGTGGGTGGGAAGTTAGGTCAGTAGCAAAGAAGTGGGAGAGAACAGGCTCATAAGGTCGAAGGGCTCAAAATGGCATCTCTTTATCCTAGAGCTAGGGACTCCACAACTGGACAAAGGCCTGGCCTCTTTACCTGAATCTCCAGCCCCTGGCACACAGGGAATGTCTGACACTTGAGAATGAATACATCAGGCAGCCCTTGTTCACCAGGCCATGCTGGGGGATCCTTTCAACCAGCAGGCTCAGTATGGAAGTGGTTTTTGATTCAAATCCTTTAACAGAAGAGGCATCTGGATGGTCACATGCCTCTTCCTCCTTTGGAAAGGTTTCTTTTAGTTGCTCCAAACTGTGTTTCCTTTCTGGAGCCTGAGGCCACGGGATCAGATCATGTTCATCATTTCTCTCAACTTTGGGCATCTTCTGTCTTATAATCCAGGGTAGGTTGTGGATGAGGAGGATGAGTTCCCTGCCCCTCCACCCTGGGCAAGGAGATTCCAAAGCCTGGGTAATGCTAAAACTCCTGCTTCTTTTTCTGCAGAGTCAATTCCTGCTTCTACGAGTCACTTTCTATCTCTTCTGAAGACACAGGAATGCCTGACTGGTGTGTCCATGAACTGTAGTAAAAGAACAGCAACTGAACTGCCTTTTCAGGCAGTTTCCCAATCATGTTACAACAGTACCATTTAAATGTCCTATACCTTCCACTGTGGTGGGTTTACATAGGAACCCAAGACAGATACAAAGCGGTACTGGTTGATAAAGACTACCCAGGTATAGGTTAAGCTGTGCTCCTTAGAATTCCAGTAACAGCATTAAGCTAAAGGCCATTGTTGAAATCTTAACTTGGCAGCAGCCAGTCAGACTGAATAGGGTAAGAACAAGAAAAACCGTATCAAGGCCAGTATGTCTCTTGGCAGGCACAGAGGGTCTGGCATCAGGGAACCATCAAGCTTCAGGCTGTCTAAGCCCAAACACAGCACTTCTGATAAAAGTAGACGCCTTGTTTGGCTGGAATCTATCTGTCCTTCCTCCGCTCCCACCAGTTCCATCCACCTCACCCCCAACTATTTCCCACACACTTCTACAAGTGTGTTTGTGAAGGTTTCTTCTCAACTAATTCAAAGGTGGAATTAAAAAAAAAAAAAGTGCTAAGGTCTTTAGATAATGTCCTCAAGGACTCTCAGAGGATGGGCTTCGGCCAACTGGACATGGGAATATGCCCTTGACGTGCCTTCCAGGATGGGTACCTGTCCTCAAGGTGGCTGCCACCCAAACCTTAGAAAAACAGGCATCACTCCTCAGGCAAAAGCCTGATGGCCACCTACAAATGTCCACGTACCTCCACTATCTAGTATCAGCCGCACCTCCACTATCTAGTATCAGCCGGGAACAACTGGGAGCTTTAGAGAAGAATAGTCACCACACTGCTGACACAGGCCCACTGGGAGGCTGGCCCTAGGGATGTGTCTGCTTTAACTGAATAAACAACGATGATTTAAAAAGTCAAGTAATGAGCCAGGCACAGTGGCACACCTATAATCCCAGCAACTGGGAAGGCAGAGGCAGGAGAATAGCAAGTTTAAGGTCAGAGGCAGCCTGCATAACATAGTAAGACCTTGTCTAAAAATAAATAATAATAAAAAAGGGGTTGGGGCGCAGCTCAGTGATGAGGCACTTGCCTAGCATGCACAGGGCCTTGGGTTTAGCCCCAAGCACAATAAGAAAGAGAAAAAGAAAAAAATACCTATCTATCTCTCTCTCTATATAGATAGATAGATATGAGCCTGCAGCCTTATCACTGTGGCATCCTCCTGTCAGATCTAGGAAGCTAAGCACGATCGACTGGTTAGTATTTAGATGGGAGACTGTCTGGGAACACCAGATACTATAGGCTTGAGAGAAGGACCCGGCAATCCACTCCCAAAAATCAATCTGCCATTGAAAATCCTATGAACAGCAAAGAAGCACTGACAATAGTGTTTCGCCTGTTGTATGTGGGTCACTCTGAGTTGAATACTGACTCGATGGCACCTAACAACAACAATATATATATATGAAAAAATTGTGCTTTGTTTTACTACAAGCTTAAAAGACTTGATCTTTTCCTACTAAATTTTATCTATCATCTAAAAAAAAAAAAAACAAACTTCCTATGAACATCAGCCCTCCTGAGATCCTGACTTATTTTTCTGCTTCTAAATGCTCACTATCCCCTGCTGATCCTGAAATGAACTATGCCCGGATTCCTCAGGGGAATCCCAAGATCCCATCCTTTTACTTTACCAGGTCTCTCCTTTCTTGACAGTATCCACCTCCATGCTTTAATTTCATTTCCATGTAGACTCCTAACATTTTGCCTTTTAGACCAGACCTTTCTTCAGAGCTCCAGGCTCATAATACCAAGTGCCTGTGTGGTCTGGATCTCCACAGACACCTTTGTTCACCTCAAACTTAGCACAGCCCAAACAGAAGTCTTTATTCTTGGAGATCTACCACCACCCCTGCCCCCAAGGAAAAGCACTGACCAGACTAAAGAATCCTTGCCTCTCTCCCAATCTTCCCATCTCAGTAAATGGCCACACTCCACACCCAGCTGCCAGAGCCAGACTCCTAGACTCATTTGACTGTCCCTCTCCCTCATCCCACCACATCCTGCCCTGAGTATATTTGATAGACTCTACCTGCAAAATGTATCTTGGATCCACTCACTTTGTCTCCTTTGTTACCAGCTGTGAGCAGAAACCTCTCCTGCTCTCTATGCTTTTATTTATTTACTTACTTACTTACAGTATTAGAGGGCTGAACCCAAGGCCATCCACGTGCTAGGCAAGTGCTCTACCACTGAGTTGCACCCATAGCCCTATTATTATTATTATTATTATTATTATCATTGGGAGAAGGACCTGGCAATCCACTCCCAAGGCAATCCCGAAACAGTCAGCCATTGAAAACCCTATGAGGGTCGCTATGAGTCGATTACCGACTCAACAGCACCTAATAACAACAACAACAACAACAACAACAACATCATTATCATTGAGACAAGGTTTTGCTAAGTTGCTCAGGAGGCTTCTGGCCTCAAACTTGGGAGCCTCCTGCCTCAGCCTCCTAAGTCACTAGGATTACAAGTGTGTGCCACGGCACTCAGCTCCCTGTGTTTTTAACATAAAAATTACCAACGCAGTATTTTATATTCTCTTTATATATTTAATTTCCAAGTGTCCTCTCTCTCAAAGAGGCCTTCCCCCAACCAACCTAAGTAAGTCAGGGCCCACTGACAGCATCTCCCTCATATCTCCTCATTTTGTGCTTATGTACTTATTGATGCATTTGTCCCAGAGCACCCTAGACTGGGAGCTCCCTAAGGACAGGGGCCACATCTATTTCATTCCCCACTGGGTACCTGTAACCCAGCACAATGCCTGGCACAAAACAAGGTTAATAAATATACATGAAAGACGAAACAGCAGACTAAGACATTAAGAACACTCAGGCAGGGTTTGGAACCAGCTCACTGAAGACAGGTGGGCTGTTTTGTGTACTGATACGATGGCAGGCTGATATTTTACTACTCTGTGTGGTTACTATATCAATAAACTGTGAGTGCTGGCCAAGACACATTGCTGTAGGGCAGATTCAGATAAAGGGATTCCAGCCAAACTCCATCAACACGTGGGAAACTTTCTCCCACTAAAGCTTCGGGCACTGAATGTGATCTCAGGTTACACAAGAGGATTAGGAACCTCCCAGCTTCTGCCTTCCAGGAGGAAGGGAAGAAGGAAACCAATGGGCCAGAGCCCCTCCTCCATGCCACCTTTGGTGGTAGGTGCTCTCTGATGCCATTGGATTTCATCCTTTGAGCCACCCTTTGAGGATGTGGAGATTCAGAAAGGTAAAATTATATACCCAACGTCACAAAGCTACCAAGTCTGGCTGCCAGAACCACTGTCAAGGTCACTAGCAGCTTCCTGTGATACGGGATACTTTCTGGTGGCTATATCAACATCCCAGCAAAGGCCTCAGTGACCTTCAGGGTGAGGTGTCCCAACAGGCTGAGCAGCAGAGGAATAATAAACTGTGGGTGACCAGATGGGAGCTAAGAGCAGGCACGTGACCTGCTCAACGCAGACTCCTAGCCACTGGTTGTGCTGAACCAGGCTCAGGGGTAAAAGTCAGAGCACAGACATTTAGAGGAGCCTTCATAGTTAGGGAGCAGTTAATTTTCACAGCACTTCTCAGGAGGATAATTTTATCCCTATTTTATAGTTTAGAACTTGCCCTAGTCACACAACTAAAAAGTGGTTAAAGCAGGGATCTGGACTGTGATCTCTGAATTACCTGTCTTTAGGATTTTTTCTCCTCTGTACAGGAGTCATTCTATCTTTGGTATTTGCAGGTAAATCTGGAACTACAAACAGTCCAGGCCGCATAAAGCCTGGAGCAATTATGAAAGGTTTCTAAGGCTTCTATAACATGTAAATAACAGCTTGATCCTTCAAACAAGATTGTATATACCTGTTTTCAGGGGCTCTAAGAAGAGAGCTTGATATTCTGCCTCCAATCCTAGCTAGTTTCTTGAGCATAGCCTGGGTGGTGACCATTACAAACAGCAGAATGTCTATGACCTGAGGGTGTTTGGCCATGTTGCTCAGGCCAGTCCGTCTACCCTGCAGACCCCTTGAAGACAGTTGCCTTCTAGTCAACAATAGCAACTAGGACTTCCTCACTATGCATATTCTGGTCAGGCTAGGATGGCTGCCAAACCCACATATGATCAGAATATACATAATAATTTGTAACTGCATATTGTTTACAATGTGCTTAAAATATACTTTGGGGTATGAAAAACTAAGATAACTAAAAACCTAACCCTTCCCAAATCACATGTGGAAGGCTTGAGACAGGAGTGAAAGCAGGTTTAACCTGGGAGAAGGGGAGGAGATGGTGAACGGCTTCACCCAACAAAGACTGTTGTGTAATTCTCTGATTATTTTCTTGGTTGTGGTTTGCAATCAGTTTAGAAAAAAACAAAAACAAAAACCCTTTAGTTTCCCCCAGAACAGCAGCTGAGAATGCACAGAACCCAGGCTTTCAGCTCCAATCATCCTTGTCAGTAGAGGATTTAGGACCACAACCAGGCAGCTGACAGACCTGCAGGCATTTCCCATCCTCTAGGCTCCTTCAAGCCAGAAGCAGTGTAAGACACAGGGCTGAGCTCAACTCTACCCCACATGCTCCTGGCTTCAGCATACCAGGAACCCCCAGGCCATGTGCCTTTCTTGGGAATTACTAACCCATCCATAACAGCTGCCTATAAACATCAGGAGCATTTCAAAATGTTAGGAAAGCCAACTTGCAATTTAAAACAATAAAAATTCAACCTATCAGCTGTTAGTTTCTAGAGACATTCTTGAACTTGGAGTTGTTAAAAAGCCATTGTCATCCTGCTAATCCAATTAAGTATACCTTCTATTAAATAGAATGTATTAATATATTAAATACATTTTTAAAACTTCAAATCCCAGTTTTCCTTTGTGTATGAAGAGCTTCCATTTTGCAGACAGCAGATATGACACATAAATAAACTGCAGATGTTTGCATGACGACCTTCACATTGCAGATCTTTTTGATTAGGTTTGGGAGAAAGGCTGGTTTATTTACATGTCTAGGGCAACATCTTGCTTTGTCAAGGAGAAAGAGGTAATTATAGAACTTGGTAGTTCTTAAGAAAAACAACTGAAAGGATTTTTCAGATAAGGGCACTGGCACAGCCTAGAGTCAGGCCTTTGTTTTATTTTAAATTTTTTTGCAGTATGAGGGGGTGAACCCAGGCCTTGCACACACTTTGCAAGTGCTCTACCACTGGGCTGCACCTCTAGCCCATTTTTTTTTTTTTTTTTGAGAAAGGGTCTTGCTAAATTATGCAGGCTACCTCTGGCATTGAACTTCAGATCCTCCTGCCTCTATCTTCCAAGTTGCTGGGATTATAGGTGAAAGCTACCACCCCCAACTAGAGTCAGGTATTTAAAACAATCTTTTATCTGAAAGTCTGCACAGATCCCCTGCCTCACATCTCATTTTCAACTCTGAAAATCTGACATTGTAATATGGTAGGTTACTCACTGCCTGGGAAAGTACACCAGATTATCACCAGGGGTATTTCTACAGACCTTCTGGCCTGCCAGTTGTAACACTGTGACGCGTCAGTGAGCTCCCCTCATGCAAACTAATGAAACACCACATTGTCCTACACATGTTCCCACAGCGCAAGAGGCAGAAAGAATTAGGCTCTTGCAGCTGTCCCCAGGAATGCATGCCTCCACATACCCACAGGCAGGAAAAGGACCAGTCTCCAAGTGCAGATCTCTCAGCTATCCCACAACACAGACAGCCCAACAGGAACCGGTCTCCTGTCAGCCCAAGGAAGGTACCTGATTCAAATACAAATTCATCCTGGAGGACAAATGCATCAAAGGGACAGCGGCCAAGCAACACTAATGTCAAGAGGAAATCCTGTCTGCAGACCTCTGCTTTCAGAACAAAGCCTCCTTCTGTAACATCAACCAGCAGGTTTAAGAGCTCCTTGGCTTCTAGCTTTGGCCACCTCTCAAAACCACAAGTACATCCAAGGGCAGCCAAGACAACAAGAAAGCCAAGAGATATGGTCTCTGAAAGAGAAGACCAACTCCCTTTTCCATGCCTGCCTTCTGCGTGGCTCTGGGCTCCATTCTCCTCAAAGCAGGTGTCCAAGGTGCTGGATACAGATAAGAGACTGATCTCTTCCATGCCAGGATGACAGCTCAGAGGATGCCCACAGCTGGCACCAACACTGTTGGCAGGTTATGGAGCCCAGTGTCTGGGGAAGGTCCTACAGCACCTTCTGGGTTCTAATCCAAGCTCAGTCATCCACTAGGGTATAAAACATAAGAGATATTGATAGTTCAGGAGGATATGACATATGTGGATATCACAGCTTTATTATGCAAATTTAAGGTCCAAGAGGAGACTTCCTCTGCTTCTCCTGGGCCAATCACAGGGTGGATGTTTAATCCATATTCAATTATAATGAAGGAGACTTTTAGACCCAGGTGCAGTGGCACACACCTGTAATCCCAGTGACATGGGAGGCGGAGGCAGGAGGATCATAAGTTCAAGACCAGAGGCAGTCTGTGTAATTTAGTGAGACCCTGTCTCAAAAAGTAAAAAAATGGGCTGAGTGTGCAGCTCAGTGGTACAACACTTGCAAAGCATGTAAGCACAGGCCCTGGGTTCAACCCCCAGCACCACACAAAAAATAAAAATAAAAATAAAAATAAATAAAATAAAATAAGGGTGACTTTTTAATGATTAATAAGCTAGATATATTTGTTAGGAAAATAGCAAACTTGCAACAAGCCAGAGTATAGTAGTCTCACCAATCTCTCAGTGGATGCCTGAAACTACAGATAATACTGAACCTTATAATACTATTTTTTCCTCTACATACATACATACCTATGATAAAGTTTAATTTATAAATTAGGCACTGTAAGGGATTAACAATAACTAATAATAAAATAAGGAAAGTATAATAATATACTCTGGGGCTTAGAAACCTCAGCATACTTTGTTTTCCTTACTGAGTCAAGAACTTTCACCTTTTCACTAAAAGAAGCAGTTTTTCTTTGACATATCTGGATCGCCAATATCACTACTCTCCTGCTTTGGGGCCATTATTAAGAAAGGGTCATTTGAACACAAGCACTGCCATACTGTGACAGTTGAGATGGCCAGTAAATGAGTAATGAGAGGGTAGTATATGCAGTGTGGGTACACCTAACAAAGGGATGATTCTTGTCTTAAGTGGGATGGAGCAGATGTAGCAAGATTCCTTCATGTTGCTCAGAATGCTGCATAATTTAAAACTTCTAAATTATTTATTTCTGGAATTTTCCATCTAATATTTTCAGATAGCAGTTGATGATGAGTAACTGAAACCTTGGAAAGCAAAACTGAGGATATGGGAGACTTATATCACAAGAAGGTGCTCTCCTGGATAGGTCCCTCCTGAGTGTAGGTGCGATATACATGAAGAGGGGTCTGTGGCTGTTCAAGGTGACCTTGTAATCATCATGCCAACACCAAATGTGCTGAGATAGGTTTTCAGACTTTACTTCTGGCCAAGTCACCATGAACTGAAATTAACCTCCAAATTCACTGTGAAAAGAGTGGTACCTGAGCTACAGTGGGTGACCAGTGTTTCCCCAGCTCCTTTAAGCTGTAAGAACTGAATTAGCTACAGATGTTCCATTTCTTTCTTTCTTTCTTTTTTTTTTGTTGTTGTTATTTGTTTGTTTTTTTAGTACTTTGGAGGTTGAACCCAGGGCCAGGGCCTTGCACATACTCTGCAAGTGCTCTACCACTGGGTTGTACTGCAGCCCATTTTTATTTTTTAATATTTTGAGTCAGAGTCTTACTAAGTTATATGAGCTGCCTCTAGCCTCAAACTCTCCATCCTCCTGCCTCTACTTCCCTCCTACCTCCACCTCTTGTCTCTCAGGTAAAGCCTTCTGCTCCAGAGCCTTGGGTACTCATTCATGCTGATTATCTCTAGCTTTTCCCATGTAAAAGCTTTCTTTATACCATGGGGCTGGTTCTAAAAAGGAATTGAGGCAGCTCATAATCTTGTTAGGAATTTTTTTTTGGTTTGGTTTTTATTTTTTTACTTTTTTATTTTTTGTGTGGTATGCGGGGGTGTTAACCCAGGGACTCAAGCATACTTGCAAGTACTCTACTACTGAGCTGCATTCTCACCTTCTTTTTTATTTTCTTTCTTGAGACAAGATCTCACTAAGTTTCACAGGTTGCCTCTGCCTCCTGAGTCATTGAAATTGCAGGCATGTGCCACTGCCCCAGCTCAGAAATATTTTTTAAAAGATCATATTTATTTAATAACAAAAATGTCTAGTTGTCTAATAAGGTGTTTTTAAGAACTAGCTACAATCTAATTTTCAAAATCAAAGAACAAAAATATAAAGTAAATTACTTCATGGCACAGGACAATATATCTATACAAATACTTGACATATTTTTGTATTAAGAGTTGTTGTGCCGGGCACGGTGGCGCACGCCTGTAATCCCAGCAGCTG
>VMDO01001497.1:24182-77974 GCA_007922755.1 Pedetes capensis
AAAAAAAAAAAAAAAAAAAAAAAAAAAAAAGAGTTGTTAGGTGCTGTTGAGTCAGTGTCCAACTCATAGTAACCCTGTGTACAATAGGCAAAACATTACTATCAGTGCTTCTCTGCTATTCATATGGTTTTCAATGGCTGATTGTTTTTTGGGAGTGGATTGCCAGGTCCTTCTTCCAAGCCTATAGCACCTGGTGTTCCCAGGCAGTCTCCCATCCAAGTACTAACCAGGTCCGATCCTGTTCAGCTTCTGAGATCTGATGGGATCAGACGTCTCAGTGGTATGGTTACAGGCTGTATTAACAGTAGAATGGAGGAAAATTTAAACTAAGCCAAAAATTTACAGAACAAATGGATATTTATAAACTTCTGGTTAATTGAAGCTTAATTTTATAAGGTAGAGAGGCCACTGAGTTTCAGCGTTTAAAAAAAAAAAAATCTTCCCAACCATTGGCAGTATACTTTCTACATTAGTAATTTTTTTGCTTTGATAATTTGGAATCCATTTATAAACAATATCTGGTAATTTCTTAAACTATCCGTGTTATTCCACTTTAGATGCTGATTCTGTTGCATTTTCTTATAATTTTTTTCCCCTCAATGAACCTGGGCCTATAATAAGAAAGATACTGAAACATGCTAATATAAAAATTGGTCTTAGACTTTATTCATGAATAATTTAGCAAGTATTTACAAAAAATCTACCACCTTTCCAGCTCTAGAAGGAACTACATACAATCCCTGCCACCAGAGAGCTCACCATTTAAAACACAGTTGGTCAAACACTGATTATGAATCACTATGAGTCTCCATTTCATCTTTCAAGATGTGCACAGAGACCAATTTCCTATTTAAAAGGCAAAAAAGTCCTTCACTATGCACATGATTCTTTGGATTCTTATAAAGGGTATTTTGACATCTGTACATTGACAAGATCCACACTTTGCTTCTCTCACCGTCTTCTAATGTTTAAGATTATTTCAAGTTTTCTTTTTTTTCTCTTTCAGTTTTCTCCAACATTCTACAGTTCTGTCCAATGAGTTGACTTGTTCTGTGACCCTTTGCCACAGTTTTCCGTAACTATTCTCTGTTCTTTGATGCTTTCCTCTTTGCCAGAGCCTGGTCACCTGAGCTTTCTCATCTTCCCTTCCCTGGCTTCTTATCCACTCAGAAAACTAATGTTAGCACTTCCTGAAAAGCTGGGTCTTCAATCTTCAATAAGTGTAATTCATCAGCATTTATGATCAGTATTTCTTCAAGCTCTGTCGTAAACATTAGATCTTCTTGGTAACAACAGTGTCTTTCTGAATGTTGTTCAAAAATATTATCCTCAAAAAGACAATGTTTTCTTGAGAATTTTTGTCTTAAAAGTTGTACTAAAAGAGATTGATAAAGGAATGCATAACTCAGCAAAGGAGGCTTCTACTGTATTGCCAGTTCTCACCATTACAAATATTGGATTCTGCAAGGTCACTGTTAAAACTGTTTGGTGTAGGACACTAATCTACACACATACTGGTTAGATCTCAAAATTCAATTTGAGGTTTTTTGATATTAAATTAAAACATTTAAGACATGTGAAGTCTTAACCTTGAAAAAATCTAAATGATGAAAAACTAAGATAGCTACTATTAACTGAAATGTCTGTTACCTTCATCATAAACTATATATTTAAGAATCAAACTATGAGTCTACATGTTACATGCCATCAAGCCAACTGCCATCTATAACCCATAATCCTTTTACATTTTTAACTCAAAGACAAATAGGTAAAACTCAGTAAAGCTTAATTTTCCAAATGTTCTCAGAAAGAATTATCAGATTCATCCTCTAGTTAAAAAAAAAAGCTGTATAATCCATTTGCTACGAGTGAACTCCCTATTTGTGAAGCAGCAATCAATGACTGTATGACCTTTTATGGTGATAGTATTCGCCATTCATACACACTCCCTCTTCACATGAAGAGTATGAACAAAAAAAAGGGACAGAAGAGTCACCTTTCAATTTTTCAAGGATTCTTGGTGTTTTCATTGTATTTTAAATGCCTGGTTTCAATTTTACAACAATAAAAAATACCAATATTTATTCTGAAAGGTCATTGCATGTTCCAAGTAGCAGATATTAACAACTTCCAACTCAATCTCTAGGAATAATTTCTAGTTCTGAACCATGCTTTAGAAAAACAATTCCTTGATTTGTTTTGGCTCAGTTGCCTATTGAGATTTTTTTCACACCCAATAATATACACAATTTGATCAGCAGTTTGTGCAGGATTTATTCCTATTCCAGCATTGGTAATAACTGCACTTATTGCTGCAGGAACTTTAAATTCTTCTACTTTAAGGCTGCCGTGAAAGGTGTACTTTAAGGAACACTGGGTACTTTGTAGGGCAGCCGCAGGTCTGACGTCAGCATGATCTTAAAGGAAACTTTTGACATGGTGGAGCTGGCAGGGACAGATGCCCCAGCTAAGCTGGCCAGGCAGCTCTACTTCCTAGCAGTGAAGAAACGTCAGAAATATATATTTTTTAAATGAATATAAGGTACTTTGAACTCCTTAAAATCAGGAAGCCCTCACAAGATTTTTAAAAGCATGTTAAGGAAATAAGTAAGACCGGAGGGGTCAGACGTCACAATCCTTTGACACACAACCCCCAGCCGCTCACTCAGCATAATTTTTAAAGGATATGAATTTGTTACTTCCTGTATTCATCTTGAACAATAAAATGGTTTTTTCTTTTTGAAAAAAAAAAAAGATGTGAATTTTGATTAACATAACTCTGAATAATAAACAAAAGCTAAGCCAGCAGAGCTTAAGTCTTCCACAGCCTGGACTTCAAACTCAGGACTTGTGCCCACCCCTGATAATGTCTTTTACAGAGATCCATCCTCTGTCCAAGTTAGTTTTCAAATCAAAAAGCTTTGAACTCCTGGCAGGTTAGCAGCTTGGATCTTGGGTGTTTATAAAGAACTTCCTCATGATAGGAAGGTGACTCCATGACCACCTCCTCCCCAGCAGCCCCCGTGTGCAGTTTCCCCCTTGTGAGAGCTGGCACCCAGCCAGGCAGGACCTTGCAGCTTTAAGGAGTCAGTTTTTAAACTGTGTCCGGTACATAGCGGATACCTAGTTCAATGAAGAGTTTAAGTTAATAAACAAAAAGCAGTCCACAATAATCTAGGCAACAGTTGGTTCTGACTCCACATCACACAGCCTGGCACTGGTGCTTACTTTTGGCAGGCCAGCTGATTTTGCTGTTCACCTTCTGCATCCTTGCCCAGTAATCACCAATGATGGCACAGTAATAAATTGCTCATGAGTATGCACCTGCAGCCGTAGCCCTGTGGCATCTGATCCCGTCGGATTTCGGAAGCTAAGCAGGGTCGGGCCTGGTTAGTACCTGGATGGGAGACCGCCTGGGAACACCAGATACTGCAGGCTTGGGAGAAGGACCTGGCAACCCGCTCCCAATAATCAATCTGCCATTGAAAACCCTATGAACAGCAGAGAAGCACTGACAATAGTGTTTCGCCTGTTGTATGTAGGATCGCTATGAGTCGGATACCGACTCGACGGCTCCTAACAACAACAACATGAGTATGCACTTTCACATTTGCCTCTTTCATCAGCAGGCTGCCTATAAGCTCTCTGAGCTGGGAAGTTTACTTCATGGAGCAGATCCCAGACCTTCTAACCCCCAGCTACTCTTCTGATCTGGGGTTAGAAACATTTCAGGGCTCTCTAATGCTGTCTACAGAGAATCTCTGGGCTTCCACTTATTTTCTTCTTACACTACTACAATTATGAAACTAAAACTAATTCTGATTCTGAACGCTTGTCTGCCTAGCACTGCACACTATTCTCCTCTCAACTTGCTACACTCCAGTCACAGGCCACACTAGCTTTGCTTTGGGATTTTCTAATTTATTAAACTTGTTCCCACCATTTCCCTATGCCTGGAATAACCCACAAGTGTCATGCTTGCCTTCGTTTGTTATGCAACTCTTAGCTCTTAATTTATCTTCTCAGAAATCTCATCACTTTACAATAAAAAGAAACAACCAAACAAACAAAAAAAGTGAAATAAATCTCCAGTATGTCAGTCTATTTCTTCTATAGCATTTACTATAATCTGCAGTTATCTTACTTACTTACTTGTATTTATTACCTTCTACAATCAACACCCACAGAAACAATAGTCAAGAAATCAAAAGATGTATTGCATAGGGAAAAGCTGTTGCAAAAGACCTCTTTAAAGTATTGAACAGTAAAGATGTCACATTGAAGATGAAGGTGTGCCTGATTCATGCCATGGTATTTTCAGTTGCATCATATGCTTGTGAAAGCTAGACAGTGAATAAGGGAGGCAGGAGAAGAAGTGATGCTTTTGAATTATGGTGCTGGAGACAAATATGGAATATTCCATGTACTGTGAAAAGAATCAACAGATCTATCCTAGAGGAAGTGCTCCTTGGAAGCAAGGATGGCTAGACTGTGTCTTAGGTACTCCAACAAGTTGTCAGGAGGGACCAATCCCTAGAGAAAGATACCATGTTTGAGAGAGTGGCAAGTCAATGAAAAAAAGAAAAACTCTCAACCAGATGGATTGACACCGTGTCTGCAAAAGGGACTCAAACATATAAAAGATCGTGTTTCCGGCACAGAGTCAGGGAGTGTTTAGTTCTGTTGTACATGGGGTCACTATGAGTCAGAGCCAACTCCATGGCACCTAACAACAACAACAATATTTATTGTCTATGTCTCTCACTGAAATATAAGTTCTGGGAATATATTGCTTCAGATACACCACTGTTCCTTGTTAGTTCACATATTTTCCTTACCCTGTAAAAGCACAAAATGAGATTACTACAATAATTCGACTGCTAGAATGTCTTCAATGCTGGACCAACTCCTTACTTTAAATATCCAAAGGGACTGAGCAGAATTTTCCCAGTGAAACTCTGAGGCATATATAATCAATGCACTCTAATTAACATAGGTGTTCAGTACATAGATATTGAACCAAACAATGAGCTAGGATCAACGTGGCTTTCTTTGCTACAAGGTTGGACAAAAAGAAAGCTAATAGAAGAAATTACCTCATTCTTTACTCAAAAGCATCACATGTTGCTGATCTTCTCCAACAGGAGAAAATAGAGTTTCCAAACCAGCTCTAACAAGCAAAGATCAATCACAACCAGCCCCATTACAAACCCAGAGAATCAGCATTTACAACTACAAGGTTTATTTACCCAGATCCCTGGCCTCCACAGGGACAAATCGATTCTCCTCCTATAGTACAGTATTATGAGCCTGACCTGATGATGCATCCATGCAAAATTTTATTTCAGCATGTTAATAACTAAATATGAAGTGATAACTGGTCCCATTTTGTAGACATTCTGGTATCACTATAGAATTAAATGGATATAATTCAGAACCCAATGCTATGTTTTACTTTTTTTTAAATGTGCTTTCTTTTAAGAGCATTAGTGATACAGGAAGTTGGATTTTAAAATATTCTCAGATATTAGATAATATTAAGAATAGTTAATTTTTTTAGGTGTTTTAGTTTTTTATGTTGTGGCTATACATACTTTTAAATAAGAGTTCGTATCTTTGAAAGGCACACATCAAAACATTTACAGATAAAAAACATTTATCTATAAATGAGATTTCCTTCAAAATAACACCAGAGGAAGAAAAGTAAGTGGAAATACGGACAAAATAAGACTGGCCTTAAGTTGGTAAGTGCTGAAACAGGGTGATGGCTCCACTGGAGTCAAACTATTCACTCAGTATACAGTTGGCATTTTTCTTTTTTTTTTTCCTTTCTTTTTTTTTTTCTTTTTTTTTTTTTGCAGTAGTGGGGGTTGAACCTAGGGCCTCACACTTGCATGCTTTGCAACCGCTGGACCACTGAGCTGCACCCCTAGCCCATTTTTTTACTTTTTGAGACAGGGTCTCGCTAAATTACGCAGACTGCCTCTGGTCTCGAACTTGCAATCCTCCTGCCTCTGCCTCCTGAGTCGCTGGGATTACAAGCATGCACCACTGCGTTCGACTTGGTATTTTTCTTAAGAAAAAGTTTGATTAAAAAGCCCTTTAAGACAAATCATTTTCCCTCATGAAATGACAGAAGTTACCTGAAGGTGAAGGCTTCGCCTTTCCAGTCTTGTGGTGGATTTTCCTGGATGATGTCCTGGGTCAGGGGTGAGCTCTGCCGTGGGGATTTGGAGTGGGTTAGGGTGCCCACGTGACTCATGTTATTAGAGGACCTTATGGGAGGAGGGCCCTTTTTCTTCCGTGGAAGAGTGCCATGTATAGACACATCTTGATATGCATCTGTGCGATGCTCAGCGAGAGGGGACTTGCTGCTCAGAAGGTCCATGGAGGAGGCCAGAGGAAACTGGTGATTCCCAGGCATATTTCTAGGAAGGCTCGCAAATTTTCCAGCAGCCATGATTCTCAACCCTAAGGAAAAAGAAAAGAGTGAAGTAAAGCTAAGATACTAGCACTGACTTCCTACCTACAAAAGGAAATGGAAATATGCCATATAACAAAAGAAAAGATTCACAAAGCATTAAGAGGGAAACATTAATGGCACCATTGTTGTTGTTGTTGTTAGGTGCCATCACCCACTCATAGCGATCCTATATGCAACAGAATGAAGCACTCCCTGACACTGTGCCATGTCAGTGCATTTCTGCTATTCACAGCGTTTTCAATGGCCAATTATTTCAGGAGTGGGCTGCCAGGTCCTTCTCCCATTTTTGTGGTGCTGGGGATCTAATGCAGGGCCTTCAAGAGCACACAGCAACACTGTGCCAATTGGACTAAACCCCAGACCAATGGGACCACTAGTAGCACCTAATAAGAATGGAAAGTTTACTCATCTTCCTCCTTTAGCATCCTGCAGAGAAATTTGCGCGGATTGGCAGCACAACCGAAAGGGAAAATGCATCTTAGAATTCTTAGAGTCACATGAGCCATTTTATTACTTCAGATGACTGAAGTGGAGGGAAATGCATCACTAACAATAGCAGATTATTTAGGAAGCAATCATGGCTTTAGTGATGAACACCAGAGAAAATGTTATAAATTGTTAGATAATTAGTATATATATTTCTACCACCCTGTAAATAATAAGAACAGGTGGAGATTGTTGGAATTCTTCAGCTGCTCGAATATCTTCAGTGCCAGACCTCAGTTGTGCTACCTACATTGATGGGGCAGAATTTTTCTGGCAAAGACCTGATGCTTACAAATAAATCAGTGTACTCTAATTAACAAAACAGGCCAGGGTCAGGGATCAGAGGCAGGCCATTCTTCCATTCGTCAGTGGGCTCAGCTGCAGAGGAAAGCTGCAGAGGTGGTGGGACTCTCTGTACATTATCCTGTGAGGGGTCAGAGACTTTTCTGCCAGCAGAGTTAAGCAATGCTCATGAATGCCTATAAAGTCAAGGAAGAAGACAAAGGGAAGGAGAAGAAAAGAAAGGGCAGAGGAAGCAAAGAAAGAAAAATGGCCATGAGGTTGCAGAAGTAGCTCCAATAATTATTCCTAGCTATGTCTAGTAGAAACATTCACCTTGAACAGAGTGGGTGCCCTCTGTCTCCCAAAGCAGTACTACAGGTTTGACCTAAGCCAAATTCTATATGACAATGCAAGGTCAACATACAGAGGAAAAGAAACAGGACACCCCTGCTCCAAAAAAGTCGGAATATCCTCAGGAGATATAAGTCCCCAGAAGCTGTCCCACACTGATATCAGCCTGTGGTCTGCGCACCACCGCAGAACAGCTGAGCCTGTCACACTGCCCTCCCCACAGAGGCTGAGAAAAGCCCACTGCTCTGCAGCCTGTCCTCAAGCCTTGCAGCCGCTGTGCCTCAATGACCAGCCCTTCCACCAGCTGGTCAGGAAGAAGCACCACAGCAGATTCAGCTCTACAGAGGAGCTGGGGGCTTGGCATGTGGCACGAAGACTGCCTCCATGATCTGATGGAGGCGGCACTGGGATAGGGACAGGAGTGTGCAAAGGAAATACACTTTGGGTGCAAAAAACATATGATCCACTGTTTCTGTATGTGATAGAAGCAACCAAGAGGTGGGGAAGGACCCTTTTCCTCAACGAAGATAGTCCTAACCCTGTCCTCAGCTCTTTGCCAGATGGAGTAATTCTGAAGCCTATCTGCTCCAAGGCGGACTGGGACCACACAGAAGGCCTGGCTCACAGGGGGTGCAGAACAATGGGGCTGAGTCCTCTGAAGGCGCCTCCAGTTCTGGCCAGTACCTGGCACACTGTCAACACTTGCTCAACATTAATCATGGTTATTAAAAAGGAAAACAAATTCCCTAGCCCCTCCACCTGACCACCATGACACAAACCAGCTAGGATTCTCCCGCTCTACTCACACACACAGCTGTGAACTCTCTCAGTTCAAGCTATCAGCACCTTCCTACTTCACAGGCAGACCTGGATCACTTCAAAAACCTGGGAAGGGGCACTAGTAGCATCCATAAAACTTCTCAACTTCTTCATATGCAAAGAGCCACACTGTTGATAAAGTCTATTTCCAAGAGAGTATGAAGGGCAAAAGTTGCCCTGGCCCCAGTGTCTTTGGCAGGCTATGTCCTCTCTGCCATCCAGGACTGTTTCAGATTCAAGGTTGAGCTAAAATGTCATACAATGCCCTTCCACAAGTTCCTCACACCTTAATTTACTCTCTGATAACAAAGGCAGTTCACACTTTCCTTTCCCACCTTTAACTCAACAAACTTTTAAGCGCCTACTGGGTATAAGACACAGTTCCTACATCCTAGGACTCAACTGTAAATTCTTAACAAGAGATGTGTCATAATGAGACCTATTAAGTTGTACATTAAAAATTACTAATAAAAAAAGCTTAAAAGAGATTAGTAGTTTAAAAGAGATCAGTGACCCTCAATGCTAGAAGGAACAACAATGAATTTTGACAAAAAGACTCCAGGAGGATCTCAGTGAGGGCAACCATGGAGATGAAAACTTCAAAAAGTTGGCATGTATAGGGAAAAGCCTTCCAAGAGGATGCAATTACAATAGATGCATAAAGGCACCGAAGTGTCCCCACAGGCTGAGTACACTGCAAGCCATGTGTGTGGCTGGAGAGAAGTTAAGAAGCATTTCCTGGAAGACATAGCTTAGGACGAGACCATGAAGTCTGGCAGGTTCTGTTGAAGTGTCTGGACTTGACTGTAAGTGCTAGGGAAGACCTAAACATGACAGATGGAGTCCAGTCTGTGTCTGGGTAAGTAACTCTGATAATTCTGGAAGGGACAGAAAGAGGAGCCAGTGAGGTCACTCAGGCAGATGGCAACAACCCATGAAGGAACGATGAGGAATTCTGACTTAGGGCATTGGCCAGGGAAAGGAAAGGAAAGACAGAAGAGACATTGGGAGCTCAAGGCCTCTGGCTGGGAGGACAGAGGCCACAGCCTTGGCAGGATAGCACAATGTGGTAACTTGCTACATAGTTTCAGAAGGGAACCCTGCAGAAAGATGATAAGCTCACCACTGGAGCTGTTGCATGTGAGGGACCAGGGGCAGTACAGTCTAGCAGGAGGTAAACACTGGCATGTGTATTTTGGAGCATGGGCAGATGTAGGCTTTTTATTCCCCCAGCTCTGGCAGTTGAACCCTGGGCCTTGGGCATGCTAGGTAAGTATTGTACCTATGAGCTAGCCCCTTTTTAATTTTTTTTTTTTATTCTGAGACAGGGTCTCCCTGGGTTGTGCAGGCTGCCTTTGGCTTCACAGTTGCGATCCTCCTGCCTCAACCTCCTAAGCCACTGGGATGCAGGTGTGCAGCGCTGCATAGGCCAGGTGTAGACTTTTAAGAGTTATCAACATAAAGGAAACATTTAAACCAGATAGCAGGTCTCTGAGATTATTATCAGGTGTTATAATCGATGTGAAAGTACCTATTATACTGTCAAGAGCCCTACAAAATCCATGAATTATATCCCTGATCTCTCTCACCATGGCTGCTTCAAGAGTATAAGGCCCAGGGTAGAGAATGAGTTCTGAAAGCAGAAAATAGTAGTTCTCAACCTGGATACACATAAGAACTCTGTGGGAAACTTTTAAAATCTTGAGGCCCAAGCTACAACCCAGAGCAATGAAATCGGTGTTTCTGTGAGTAGCACGCGACCATCAGCCTTTTCAAAGCTCCACAGTATTGTCCAATGTGGAACCAGGGTTGAGAAGCAGTGGATTAGTGAATCTCTTTGGTATAGCGCAACTTTCAGTCAGAATTATTTACCTGAGTAACAGAATCAAATGAGGAGGAGGTATTCAATCCACAGAAGCAGTCATTCATTTATTTATTCAATGCACCCATTTACTAAGGGCCTCCTATATGTGCTAGGTGTCTTTGCCACTTGGAGATGTTTCTATTCTTATGTCCCTAGTCATAGTATACTTATTACAATTTGGTCTTTAAAAAACCAAAATGGTATGTCTCGGAACCTAGATCTTAGAGCCAGATATTTACTTTAAACCTCAACTCTGCCTCTGCCTTACCAGGTGTCTGGTCTGAGACAAGTCATTCAACTTTCTGATAGTTTCTCATTTGCAAAAAGTGTTAATAACCATTTCATGGGATTGTTCTGGAAATTAAATCTGATCATGTATATGAAGCCCATGACATGCATGACATACAGCAAACACTCAATAAACAGCATGTCTCCTCTAGGCAGGGCAGGGCCATGTCTGTTGGTTTTTTCACTGTATCCCTATTATGGTGGGCGTTCATAAATGAAGTCATTGCATCTGGGAAAGATGAGGGAGATGCTTAAATCTCAACAGCAGACATGAACACACCAAGCCGAGTAGAGCACAGACACACAAATGGGCAACCAAATGAACAGTATGCAAGCTTTGAAAGAAATAGCTGGGTGAGACTTTGGCCATTTGACTTGACTTTTCTCTACTGGGCAGGTAAACAAACACAGTGTCTTGACTCAGCCCAATGCCAGATCTTAAAATATATACAAAGGTCAGAGATTCTTCATCTTGATATCAAAGTATGAGACTTGGGTGAATAGTATACGGACAAGAGTGAGCCTGGCAAACTTGAATGGGCATGCTGCCTCTCTGACCCCAGTGAGCAGCTGTGCTTTGAAATGCTTGTGAACAGGGCCCAACTCACTTGCTTTACAAAGATGGAGCCAAAAACCAGACGATCTTGCAAGTTAAGGCATAAACAGCTCACTTGTTTGGATTTTTCTCTTATTTCTGAAATGGGATATTTTCTGCTTAAATGCATAGATAGTTATCCAATGGAGGCCTTAAGAACGTTCTATATTTTAAACTCTATCATATTTAAAATCCTATCATATTTCAAACTCTGTCATGGCCTCTATGGCTGCCCCATAGTGGCCCCATAGTGGCTGCCCCACTATGAACAAGACAAAGAATTTATTATTTGAATCTATAATCTTATACCTTCTCTGCAGTCAAACACAGAAAGGAGATGGAACCCCATGACAAAACTGGCTTATCCACTTAAAATGAAGTTTTGCTTGGGTTTAGGAATGAAGAGTATCCCTTTATTTTTGAAGTAAACTTATAAGGTCTAGCCAAATGATTGACACATGAATAATTCTTCCATAGACTGTATTTCAAGAGACCCAGCACAGGATTTATAATAAAAGGTCCTTAAGATTAGCATCCATTTAACAAACTATTTTTTATACGAATAGGAAATCGGGATCTTGGTTAGTCATTCTGCAAATGTCAGGCTTCTCAGCACCAGTTTAGAGAAAGCTGGAGCTGGGTGCTGAGGGAATGCTTGGCATGGCAAGGTGTTTCCGTTACACTGAGTGTGCAGGCTGGCTCACTCGGGCAAAAAGGCTCTGCCTGTGGGCTTCCCCATGAGTAACTGTGCAGCCCCTTCCTACCAGCCCCACTCGCTGCGCCTGCCCCCAGCATCGAGGCCTCCCTGTTTCTCCAGGATCTCGCTTCAGTCCCCAGTAACACGGAGGGAGATAATAGGCTCCTAAACTGACCTTCCCTCTGCCAATGTACTTTGCGTGGAGAGGTCTGTGTAGCCTTGGGAGATAAGAGCCAAGGTTTAAAAGAATCTCTGGATGTGCACGGCTCTACTTCCCACCTCAGCTCATGGCTTTAAGCAAAAGCAGACATAAGGTTGAGCAAAAGGGTGCTCTCCTCAGCAACTTGCTCCAAGTGAGTTAACATCAAAACCAGAGTTCTCCACCGGCTCCTAACACCCAATCATGACCCACCGCCCCTCGCCGGCGGCTGTAGAACCCTCTCGACAGCCTCCTGACGAGTGTCTACACCTGATCAAACTGTATGTGGTAGCAGCCTAAGGTAGGTTAAAAAGGGCTGCGATTGGGACCTCCTTCCAGGAGCGGCCCCCGTCCGTCCCTCCCTCCCTCTTGCTGCCTTCTCTCCCCTCCGGACACAGAGGGAGAGACACAACCAACTATTCATTCTTTCCCAACAAAGGGGGAGGGAAAGGGAGGGCGGTGTTGTCAACAGTTACAGAGCAGGCTCCTTCGCTTTCTTTGCAAACTCCCCCAAAGATTAGTGGAGAAACGCCTCCTCCAAGCTTCGGGTTTCCAGCGGAGCCCTCCCGAGCCCTGGCATCTCTCGCAGCCGGCCGGCCTTGGACAGCAGGACGGACCGGGAGAGGCGCGGGAGAGTCCGGCGCCCGGGGATGCCGCTCCGGGGCAGAGTGGCAGAGATGCTCCCGCCGGGAGCCCCGCTCGTTCCGCGAAGCCAGGAAAACGCAAGCCCCGTCCCCACTTCAGCCGCCCCCGCCCCCACCGCCAACTCTACTGGGGTAAAAACAACAGGCGTCGCCTCCCCTCTCCCCGGAGCCCTAACTCTCCCCAACAAACTTCCCAGACCGAGCTCGCTGGCCGCAGGGGAGTCCGGGCGCCCCGGGAGGAGCAGCCCCTCCGAGGGCGCGGGGCACGCGGCGAGGACTCACCTCCGGGCGCGGCGCCGGGCTCTCCCGCTGGGGCTCAGAGGCGCCGTCCTGCTGGCACCGCTGCGCCCGCACCGCGGCTGCTCATGGTCGGCGGAGCGCGCGCCCTGCGGGAACCGCGCGGCGGCCCGTGCGCACCACGGCAGCTGCGGCGGCTCCGGTCCCGGCCCCGGCCCCCGCCTGGCAGCAGCAGGCGCGGCTCTGAGCCCGCGGCGCGCACTCTGGCCCTCAACTGGTGATTTGCGGCTTCGCGGCCCCACCCCGGCGAGCCGATTCGCCCGGCCTTGCGGAACACCCGGGATATTTACATTCAGTGACCTCGCCTAGCCCTCCTCTGCCCGGATTTGAGAGTTTGGCTCTTATCCTATCTTCCTGAGAAGCCACTTCTCAAGTATAGATCGACCACTTCCTTACTGAACCCCTCTCAACAGGACAAGCGTGCCCAATCCAATCCTCCAGCTTCTCCGCGTATTTAATTACCCGGCAGATCTGCTTTGCTCTCTGCAGACACCTGGCTGGCTTTCAATTTAAAGGGCTTTGATGAGACAAAGACCCAGGTAACTACAATAAACTAGTCACAGGAATAGGCAAATCAATCATACATTGGCATGTTGAAAGGCAAGGTGAGATATGGAGATAGTACTTCAGTACCAGATGTTTTAATAGGGTGAAAAATTGGAGACCACTGGAGGACTTACACTATCAGATATCAAGACCTATTATAAAGCCATAGGAATAGAACAAGAATAGACAAAAATAACCAATGGACTAGGATCCAGAAACAGATCTACACTATATGGTCACTTGATGGATGTCAAAGGTATTACTGTGGGGTACTAGGGAACAGTAGTCTGTCGTTCCCAGTAAACTACACTGGGTCAGCTACCATATCCTCCCTCAATCAATTTCAGATGGATTTTAGATCTAAATGTAAAAGGTAAAGCAGTAATACCATCCAAAGAAATTATTGGAAACTATCTTTGGGACCTTAGGGTAAATAAAATCTTCTTAAACACATAGAGTACTAACTATAAAGGAAAAATATTTTGCATTGGACAACAATGAATTAAGAGCTACTGTTCATTAAAAAAAATTAATGAAAAAGGCAAACCACAGAGTAACAAAATATAACTGCAATACCTACATCCAAAAAAGGACTTATATACCTAATATATAAAGAACACCTACAAATTAGCAAGAATAAGGCAGTAAACCCAACTAAAATAGAATATTTCAACAGGCATTTCTCAAGAAAGTATAACCAGGTATTTGTCAAAAAATAATAATAAACAAAGAAAAAGGGCTTCAACTTATTAATCATCCCTGAAATGCAAGTTTAAATCACAGAATAACTACCAGAATAACTAAAATGAGAGGGTCTGACAATACAACTGGTCAAAGCAAACTTTTTTTTGTTAATGCTGGAGATTGACCTATGGCCTTACACATACTAAGCTAATGCTCTACCACAGAGCTATAGTCCTAAATCAAAGTGAACTTCTTATAATCACTTTAGAAACCCATTTAAAATTTACTGCTAAAGTACTAAAGCTAAACTGACATATATCCTGAGACCCAGCAATTCCATCCCTAGTTAACACACTCAACAGAGATGTGTGCACGTGTTCACTAGCAAATGCCTGAACATTTTTATAGCATCTCTCTTTATAAACAGCCAAAATGAAAACAACCCAAATATTCATCAACAAATGAGAAATATACTGTGTAGATTACTACATAGTGATAAAAATTAATAAACTACTTCTACACTCAACAAGATGAATGAATCTCACAAATATGATATTGAGTGAAAAAAGCCAGACACAAAAGGGTATGTGTAATGTAATTCTATTTACATATATTTCAAAAATAGTCCAAACATATTCATGAAGTGAGTGCCATGGCATACACTTGTAATCCCAGTAATTTGGGAGGCTGAGGTAGGAGGATTGCAAGTTTGGGGCCAGAGTCAGCCTGTGCAATTTAGTAAGACTCTGTCTCAAAATAAAAAATTTAAGGGGCCTGGGAGTTCAGCTCAGTGGTGGAGCACTTGCTTAACATGCAAGGTCCTGGGTTCAACCTCCTAGTATTGCATTAAAAAAAAATCAGTGATGTTAAAAGCAAAGATGGTAGTTCTCTTTAAAGAAGGGAAGTAATGGGAAAGACCTGTAGACCTAAGCTTCATGCTGGCCTCCACAGATCCAGGCTCCTGGCCCCACTGCCTTGGACCTACATAGAAGGCTATTCTACCCACAGACCATGCTCTATAGTGTGCCCAGATCTCTGGATCAGCTGACTGGTGTAGGGCTTTCTTTGATGAAACCAATCTGTAAACTTCTTCAATTGTACAGATACCAATGCATGGCTACAAGGATTATGAACAATCAGGGAAACATGACACCATCAAAGGAACAAAATAACCAACTTCCAGTAACCAGCCCTAATGAAATGGAGACTTATGAATTGCCTAAGAGAATTCTGGCACAGAATAGGGAAGTGTTTTGATCTGCTGTACATAGGGTCACTATGAGTCAGACTCAATTCGATGGCACCTAACAACAACAACAACAACAACAAGAGAACTCAAAATAATCTCTCTTTTTTTTTTTTCAGCACTAGGGGGTTGAAACAACAGCCTCTCACATGCTAGGCAACTGTTCCACCCTGAGCAGCACCCCCAGCTCAATTTTTATTATTTATTTTGAGACAGGGTCTCACTAAGTTGTATAGGCTGCCTCTGGCCTCAAATCTGTGATCCTCCTGCTTCAGCCTCTTGGGTTGCTGGGATTACTAGTGTGTGCCATGGTGACCAATTTATCAAAATAATCTTAACAAAGCTTAGTGAGCTGTAAGGGCCATTTAGATAAGCAACTAAATGAATCCAGGTAAATAATATGTGAACAAAATTAGAAGTTTAACAAAGAGAAATCTTTTAAAAGTACCAAACAATTCTGGAGCTAAAGAACACAATGAATGAACTTGAAAATCCATAGAGAGCTTTAACAACAGACTCAAGAAGAAGAAAAAAAAATCTAAGCTCAAAAACAGGTCATTGAAAATTAAATTACCCAGTTAGAGGAACAAAAAGAAAAAAGAATGAAAAAGAATAAAGAAAGCCTACAGGAGTTATGCCTGCAGCCATAGTACAATGGCGTCTGATCCTGTCAGATCTTGGAAGCAAAGCAGGGTCAGGCCTGGTTAGTACTTGGATGGGAGAGTGCCTGAGAACCCAGGTGCTTTAAGCTTGGGAGAAGGACCCAGAAACCCACTCCCAAAAATCAATCCACCATTGAAAACCCTATGAATAGCAGAGAAGTACTGACAATAGTGTTTCACCTGTTGTACATAGAGTTGCTATGAGTAGACACTGACTTGACAGCACCCAACAACAACAGTAGTTATGGGACACCATCAAGTAAACCAACATGTGCATTGTGGATGTCCTAGAAGAAATAGGGAAAGAGAAAATGACAGAAAATTCCCCAAATTTGGGAAGGAAGTGAACATCCAGATGCATGAAGCCCAGAGAATTCCGAATAGATTAAATATAAAGGAATTTTCAGCAAGATACATTATAGTCAAACTCCCATAAGGTGAAGTTTTAAAATACATTCATCCATGTATTATCTACTCAAAAACTCCTTTTAAAACCATATCCCCCTCTTCCTGCCACTACTGAAAGAGCTACTGGTTAACAGTTTTGTTTTTAAGTATCCTTTAATAAACAAGCTGGTTCTAGGACATTAAATCTGTTCCAGTAGATTCTGAGACCAACTCTGCTGAAGGCACTATAAAATGATATTCAAAAGCATTGGCTTTGCCTATTGCTGCAACATCACAGACAAGCTTCTTAATCTCTTTTGTAAAACATGAATAGTGATACTTTTCCCTCAAGATTATGCAAATTGTAGTGTATTATCAGCTGTTCAATAAAAATAGTGGTCAATTCTGTTAGAATTCATGCTCTATGGGAGCAGAGACCCTTTATTTTGTTTACTTTTGTTTACTGTCAAATACATGGCACTAGCAATGGTGTCACATATTAGCTGACTGCTAAATGTCAAATGGGGCTGGGATTTGGCTCAGTTGGTAGAGCGCTGCACTGCAGTCTCTGAGGTCCCGAGTTCAATTCCCAGTACCGCAAAAGTGGGAGAAGGACCTGGCAATCCACTCCCAAGGCAATCCCGAAACCGTCAGCCATTGAAAACCCTATGAGGGGATACCAACTCGATGGCACCTAACAACAACAACAAAAATGTCAAATGACTGGCCTTTTACCTTTGTCAAATTTAATTTTCCTCTTAAATTTTAATAGCATACTGTTGATGACATGACTTCCCATATTCACCTAATGAATTTTTTTAATGGAATTTTTCCTCTAGATATGTTTGTTTTCTCCTCTGCTCAAAACTAGAAAAGATCTTTATCAGCTCATATCCAGATTCTACCCTGGCACTGAAAGTTCCATGACCTACCTTGTCATATAGACTTTTCAAAATCTAAGAAACAATTGTGCTTCGAAGACCTTATTCTCTAACATACCAGGTCTATACCACTCTAGCCCCAAGTGACCCAAATGTAAACAGAACTCTTGTTCATCTCTGCTCATTGCTGGGCCCACTTCGAAGCCGGACTACTTGTCCATCTACTTCATCAGAACAAAATCCTCAAGGGCCAACAATTTGTGATCTCTATTATTGTATCCCCATCTTTGTACAGTGTCCTTCATAAAATAACCATTTGGTGAATAAAATATTATATTAATTTTGTTTTCCCATGCATCTTTTTGCTGATTATCCTCCAAGCATCTGAAATTCTTAAATCTCCCACAATATCATTATGCAGATTTTCAATAAGCAATTAATCAATTAAAAAAATAAGTGCATTTACTGATTTTTCTGCTACTATAAAGTGTCACTGGGAACAGTTATAAGACTTACTTTGGTTTTTCTTTATTCTCAAAATTCTTTGAGCACCTATTATTTGCAAAGTTTCTATGTACAGGATCATGGGTAGCTATAAAGAAAGACTAGAAAACAACTCACAGTCGAAGTGACCTGAGACAAGTCACTCTTCCTTTTAGTCCCTTCATTTCCTCGTGAGTAAATGAGTACATGTCTATGTCATAGGGTTCCTGTGAGGAGTGAAGGAAAAAATAGATGTGAAAGTGCTTAACACATAGTAGGTTTCATTCACTATCACTAGAATTGATGACATATTCTATTCTTTGTCTTCAGTGTATCTCTGTGAAATAGGAGGCACCTCTACACTCATTTTGTAGGGGAAGAAACAGTACAGTTAAGTAACTTCAAACCAGAAATTATTCAGTAAATATTCATTGCACACCTACTGTCTGCTAAGATGCATAGATAATAAAAAGCAGAAGCAGAATTTGAATTAAGTACTTTAAGTCCAAGTTCAGTGAGTCTTTCCACCATACAGCAACCATGTTCACATTTGTATTCTCTGCCCAAGCCTAGCGAGTAGTAAGAAGGTGCTCAATACATTAATGGATGAGTAAAAGGGATATTTTAATATAATTTTCGATTAGGTAATATTCACATCGTTCACAAATTAAAACTACACATACACACACAATACACAAAGTTGTTCCTCATTATCCATGTAAGGAATGGTTCTGGGACTCTCCATAAATACCAAAATCCACAGATGCTAAAGTCCTTCACATAAAAGGATGTAGTATCAGTATTTACAACCCAAGTACATCCTCCTACATACTTCAAATCATCTCTAGATTACTTATAATACCTAATACAATGTAAATGTTACATACATACTTATGAAACAGCATTATTTAGAGAATAAGAACAAAGAAATCTGTACACATATAAGAGAGATGCATTTTTTAAAAAGTATTTTCAATCTGCAGCTAGTCAAATCCATAAATGCAAAACCCACAGAAATAGAGGGCTGACTGTGTGTATGTGCACATATGAGTTCCCTTCTCACCTCTGTCTCCCATCTGCCCACTATGGGTAAGCACTGCTGTAAATATCATGTGTGCCTACCAGAGTCTGTCCATGTATGTGTGTATGTGCATGTCTGTTCTTATCCCTTGCTATACAAAAAATAACATACCATGACATCCATTTTACACTGCTCTTTTATTTGTCACTTAGCAATATATCTTAGAGGCTTTCCCATATTAGTACAGAGGGACCCTCTTTGTTCTCTTTTGCAGAATATTTCTTAGAAGAGATGTACCATAATTTACTGGACATTTAGCTTGTGTCTAATCCTTATCTACTACAAACAACACTATACTGAATAAAATGTGAAAGTATATCTATAAGATAAATTTTCAGAGGTAAAATTGCTAAGCCAATGAATATATGATTGTGTAATTTTGATAAACAATGCCAACTTGCCTCCTACAGGGATTGTACCAATTTATATGCCACAGCAATGCAAGAAAATGCTTATTTTCCCATAGCCTGTTCAGAAGATGTAATGAAATTTTTGAATTTTCATCAACTTGATATGAAAAATATGAATTTTAAGTAGTTTTAATTTGCATTTCCCTTATAATAAGTGAGGAAGCTTATTATTTTTGTGTTTAGTAGCCTTTTGTTTTTCATTTTTTCTTTTTGGAATTTCTATTTTCATTTTCTTATCCATTTGTGGGTCTTTTTCTTATCACTTTTCTAGGGTATTGTTCCATATTAGGAAGCTTATTTTGGGAGGGGCCTAAGTTGTAACGATTTTTAGTGATAATATGTAATAAAAGGTGCTTCATGCAGAGCACTATTATCTTAGGAAGCTCACACTGGAAACAAGTAGAATGAATAAGGGAAATGAGAGCCAAGGCAAGGACAGGGATTAGAAGGCTACAGCAATGGTCTTACTGTCACATGACAAAGGCTTTCCCTAGGCTGGTGGAGTGGGAATGGAAGGGAAGGACCAAAATTATTACCAAGAAGTAATTGGCAAGAGTTAATAATTAGCAATGATAACAATTACAATAACAATAGCTACAATTGGTTTAGGAGTAACTACATGCCAAAAGCTAACTGTTTTACAGACTTTAAGCCATAAACTGGTACTATTATTGCTCTATTTCCTAAATGAGAAAAGTGGTAAAAGAGTTAAGTGACTTATTCAAACTTACATGAGAGGGAAGTGGCAGAACAAGGCTAACTCCAGGTCTCTCTGACCCTAGCTGCCTGGCAGGATGAAGGGAAATGATCAAAGGTCCTCAGTCTGAGTGCGTAATGCCTGGCTTGACGGCAGATGTAAAAGCCAGAGGACAGCTGCCTCTGGCCAAGAGTGGCATGTTCGGTTTTAGGAACACTGAGTGTTTTTCAAAGTTCATTCTTAATGTGATCACTCTTCCTGTAGTCTCTGTGAATCAAAAGAGGAAGTAGTATTTCCATTTTACTGATGAGAAGACACAGATTCATTAACTGATCCCTGTTCTCCAGAGAACTGAAAGCCTTCCCTGGTCCTTAGCATATGTCAGGTTCCCCAGTTACAGGTACCTACTGCACCCTTTTCTTATAGGAATTTGTTGTGATTGGTAATTGTCGGTTTGTTTCTGCTATTTCTGTATAATATCTGTTGCTCTACAGACTCTAAGATCTATGTTCATTTTGCCATCACTTTGTTCTTAGTTAGGGGCCTGGCGCAGAATTATTACTACTTGTTTTTGAATACATGAACTCCAGACCTCTAGGCTATTTGATCTTTTATCTTTATACACCATATAGCTCCCTAAAGGCTAAATATACATAATGCTATGGATGTTGGCTGTGCCATAAACAATTTTAGGACTCAAATTTCTTTAAGTCTACTCCAGCTTTTACTTAAAATTTTAAACAACAAGATCCTAGGCTGCTTCAGCTAAGCAAACATATGGAAAGACAACACACCAATGATTTCAAGGCCATGCAGGAGGCTTGGTCAGGGTGGAGCAGGGAGCACTCAACCTGGAGTTGATCCTTTGGTTCCACAAAGGAATTTGCTGAGTCTCATCCCATAATATGATGAGTTGATAGGAAGCTGGGGTAAGCACTGAGCAAAATGCACTTTAAGGAAGAATGATCCCTAAAGTTCTTGCTTTGCCAAGTCCTAATAGTAACAAGTAAGAAGAAGTAAAGAAGCAACAAGGAAGATGCTTAGCTATCACAACAGAGACTAAACAGAAAATCTGAACTTGAACAACTGCAGGAAGAAACACTGAGAATTCCCTGAAGTTATCTTATGATAAACCAGTGACAGGATCACGGAGAGATCTGACACAGATCATAGCAGCCAATTTTGCAGTATTTTCAGAAACGTTAACTTTCTAGGTTCCTGCCCCATGAAGAGCTGGCCATGAACTTGGTCATGGGAATTCCCAGCCTGCTAGGCAGGGAGATCAACTGCTTTTAAAAGGCCTACCCGACTGCTGTCTACTCACTGCCGCATTGGCTACAGCAGGGGTCCCTAGCCCCTGGGCCACGGACTAGCACAGATGAGCAAAGCTTCACCTTATTTATCACTGCCCTCCATTAGCTCATGTCCTGATGCCACCACCCACCCCTGTCCATGGAAAAATTATCTTCTATGAAACAAGCCCCTGCTGCCCAAAAATTGGGGACTGCTGCACTAGAGAATTCATTGCATGAAGGCTATGGCTTAACAATCCTCACTGGGAACTTACTGAATGGATAGTGAGACAGTGAAAGAGATGTGCTTCACAACACAGGGTCATTTTCTATGTAAGGTCCACCTCAACCTGATTGACCATAGACCATTTCAGGACTTGTCCTCATCACCAAATTCTGCACCCTGTTACCCATTAACTTTCTCTCTCTCTCTCTCTCTCTCTCTCTCTCTCTCTCATTTGTTTGGTGTTTGTTTGTTTGTTTGTTTTTGTGGTACTTGGGGTTGAAACCAGGGCTTCGTGCTTCCATGCTTTGCAAGTACTGGACCACTGAGCTGCACCTCCAGCCCCTGTCCCCCCCCCCCCCCGTTATTTTTAAGTTTTTGAGACAGGGTCTCCCTAAATTATGCAGACTCCCTCTGGTCTCGAACTTGCGATCTTCCTGCCTCTGCCTCCCGATTCGCCAGGATTACAGGTGTGTGTCACTGCACCCAGCTTCATTTGGATTTATTTTATTTTGTTTTGATTTTTAAGACAGAGCCTTGCTGTGTAGCCCTGGCTGGCCTTCAATTTGCAATCCTCTTGTCTCTACCTCCTGACTGTTATGGTTACAGGCATGCGCCACAAAATCTACCTCCCGTTTACTTTGTTGATCTTACCAGCTTTTCATTAATTTGCATCTTAATTCAACAATGGAAAGAAAATACACTAAAATGTCTCTAGATAATTATGGAATTACAAATGATTTTAATTTCCTCCTTTACACAGCTTTCCTTTTCAATTTTTTCTTATAATAAGCATTTTTTAATTTAAAATTTAAAATGTTACTTAAAAAACAAATTAGTTGCAATATTCCATAGGGAAAACACTGCTAACCCTGGGAAATATGAAGGTAAAAATAGTACCAGGACTTCATATCTAGAAACGTAGCACAGATATGAAGTGAGTAAGGAAACAGGCTGCAGCAGAGGTCCCCTGAACTGTGGGGATGCAGAGAAGAGAGGGACTACAGGACTGGGGGACAGACTGGTGATGCTGATGAAAATAAAGGAGAGGGGGGAGTTTTGACAAAAGAAATACACACATGTATAGGTGCAATTTACTATGGAAATGCAAAAAGGAAACACATTTATGTAAAATGAGTGACAGGGGCCACTTGATGGGCCCCTTGAGTTCAGCTGCTGCAGATTGCCCTGTTGCAGGTAGGGTGGCAGCAAGGTAAGCCACATTGTCCTAGTACAGAAGAAGGAAGGCCGTGGTTGGAGGAGATGCAGCCCACCAGCTCCCCTATATAGTAGGAGCCAGGCTGAACCTGACTTGCTTGGATAGGCCAGCTCAGTCTTCCAGAGTGAAGTTGGTCTCCCAGGTACTACCCACCTGTACACAGTATACATTTTAAGATTCATGGCTGCATCATTTGCAGTTTATCTGCAGAGGGATGATTAAATTACAGCTCATTCATACAACAGCACACTATGCAGCTGATAAGAATGAGGTGATCCCATAGGTACTGACACAGAAAGATGGCTGTGAAATATCAAGTGGGAAAAAAAAAAGTTGTCCTATCAAGCCAGGGGTGATAGCACACGCCTTCAGTCCCAGCTACATGGGAAGCTGAGGCAAGAGGATCTTTGAGCCCAAGAGTTTGAAGCCAGTCTGGGCAACACAGAGACACTGGTGTCTCAATTTTTTAAATTAAAAACATTTTTTGAAATAAAAAGAACAAATTTTAATATTTATGTGCATTTGTGTGGGATTGTATATAAAACATCTGGAAGAATTTCCTCCCAATTAGAATCTATGGTATCAGAAATAAAATTGGTGAGTGAGCAGGAGGGACTTTCCTGTTTCCTTCATGCTATTCAAAACTGATTTTTTTCCAATAGGCACCAATTGCCTTTATGACTAAAAATTATTTGCATAGCACTTACTATGGACCAGCTACTGTTCTAAGAGCCTTAGGTATACTAACTCACTTGATTTTGACAATATCTTACCAGGAGGCACTATTATTCTTCCCTCTTCCAGGTCGACCCTCATGTGTCTGTCAGCTTGTAGTGCTATGGGGGCTTGTGTGTTGCTGTGATGCTGAAAGCTGTGCCACTGGTATGTAAGACAACAACAGGGCCACCCATAAGGGACAGGTTTCAGTTGAGCTTTCAGACTAAGACAGACTGGGGAAAAGGACTCAGTAGCCCACTCCTGAAACACTTAGCCATTGAAAACCCTGTGAATAGCAGAGAAGCACTGTCAAATACTACTGATGTTGTTAGGTGCTGTGGAGTCGGGTCTGACTCATAGTGACCCTCATAGTGTTTTTAATGGCTGATTGTTTCGGGATTGCTTTGGGAGTGGATTGCCACATCCTTCTCCCATTTTTTTGTGGTGCTAGGAATTGAACCCAGGTCCTCAGAGAGCACAGAGTAGCACTCTACCAACTGAGCTAAATCCTAGCCCCCAACTGTCAAATACAGTGACAGAAAATGAACCCCCTAGGCTGGAAGGCATTCAAGAAACAATTAGAGAAGAGTTGCTTCCTCGAAGTAGAGTCAACCTTAATGACAGGAATGGAGTAAAGCCCCTGGCACCTCCATTTGGTGATGTGGCACAACTCAAAGTGAGAAGAAACAGTGTCTGCAACATTGGGCTCAAATATAAAAAGATCCTGTGCACAGCACAGTGTTGGGTAGTGTTTCATTCTGTTGTAAATAGGATTGCTGTGACTCAGATCTGACTCCACAGCACCCAACAAAAACTTCCAGGTGAGGACACAGTCCCTGCCCAGGTGGCATAGCAATAAGTAAAGGAATTGAGCTTTGAACCTAGGCCATCTGGCTCAGACTTTATGCTCTTATCACTAGGATAAGTGCCTCAAAAAGATTAACAAACAGCACTTCTTTTAGAATTGGACACATTTGCATTTGGATCTCAGATTTTGCTAAGTTTCTGTGCAACTCTTAGCAAGTATCTTACTTCTAGGTTGGTTTCCCCGCCAGTGAAGTGGTGAGAACTATACAAAAACTTGTTCCATGCCAGTTAGTGAGCACTTAATAAATACAGTCTATTTTCTCTACTGAAATTGTTATTAATTTTATTGGCTGTTTTCTTGATTGGCAGCCTGACAGCATCTGGTACTTCATGGGTAAGTGGAAATGGGGACCCGGGAAAGGGGGGATATTACTGGAAAAGTGGAAAATGCTGAAGTAACATTTCACCTGAGGGGAGGCCAGAGTTCTCAGCCTTTTTTTTCCCAAAAAGGCAAGAACATACTGCAACTAACTCTTGTGTACGTGCCAGAGATATGCAATCCCAGGGCACAAGGCCTCATCCCATATCCCCTATGATTGCTAAAATGTGGTCAGTTATTAAAGCTAACACTTGTGAACCACCTATGTGGTGTCCTGCCATGGATGAAATTTAAGTGCATGTGGATGCCTGAGAATCTCGATCCACTAGATACCCCGACATGACCCCACCCTGCGTCTGAAACTGTTCAAAAGCTGAATTCACAAATACTGAATTGGGAAAAGGAGGAACATGACTAAGAAAGTGGAAATTGCTGAATTAACAGTTCACTTGTTTCACTGTCCAGTTAAGATGATAATAGGAATAATATTTGTATGATTTTAAAATCATTCTGAGGTAAGATATTTGTTATACTATTTTTCTGTATGCTTGAAAAATGCCACAAAGGAAAGCAAAACGTTTAAAAAGCCCTTTGGAATACAGTGACTGAAAGTGGCATTATGATAGAGACAGTCTTGTGTCTGCCAGTTCATTTTAAAAAATAAATGATTTACAACCTGTGGTACTTCATGATGAGTAATGAAGTACCCACCACACACTTCAATATGCCAGTGCAAAAGCAGCTTTAATAGCAAGTTATAGGCCTGGGTAAGATCATCAATTTGGCCATTTCCTGTCTGGTTCCTTCATCATAGGAATCGCTTCCTCTTCAACAAATGAGCACATGCACATGAGTGTGTGCGTGGCATGCGTGTGTGCACACACACAGAGCTGGTGTGGGGCACTACTCTGGGGTGGCAGCCATTTGGACAGTACCAAGGTTTCTAAAGAATAACATGGTCCAGCACAAGGAGTCAGACTTTTAGGATGGTCTAGGTATCTGCAATGACAGACAGAACACTAAATGCTCTGTGGACTGTAACAGCTCGAATTTGAATAATTACAGCTATGTTTAGCAGCACTGGACTAAGAGCTTACCACTCATCGTTTCACTTGAAGTCTCCAGCAACCCAGAGAGGTTGGAAGGGGGAAGTTACTAAGCCCATTTTAGAGTTGGCAAAGTGGAGGCACAAAGAGATAGAGTGACCAGCCAAGTTCCCCCAGCTGGGAGATGGAGGGCCTAGACTGGACCTGTATCACCTCCCAGTATGAACCTTTGTTCCTCAGGGTAGGAGAGTTTGGGGTTGAAGTGCTTGTGCATGATGAGGAATGGCAAGGTGAGTCTTAAAAAAGACGAGTAGGGCTCAGCGGTGGAGCACTTACCTAGTGCACACAGGCCCTGCTTCAGTCCAGCACCACAAAGGGGTGGGAGAAAGACAAACAAGCTAGGGAGGTGTAAGCTTAGCACAATGTCTGGCACTTGGTTGGTCTTGATAAATATTTGTGAATTGGACTTTTACACAGAGTTTCAGACACAGGGTGGGGTTGTGTAGGGGTATCGAATGGACCAGGAATCTCAGTCAGGCCTCCACATGTACTTGAATTTCCCCCATGGCAGGATACCACATAGATGGTTCACAGGTGTGAACCAGTGGAGCGGCTACCCTGCCACCATGCAGAGAGAGCTTGTCAGAAATACCAAATCTCAGCCCTCCCCCAGCAGGACTGCCTGAAGTCCTGGGCTGTAGCAAGCCTCCCAGGCGGCAGGTGTGAGAGGCACTGCCCGGGCTCAGCAATGCTCCACTCTGTAAGAGAACGTGCCAGTCACCATCCCTGGGAAAGTCCTGTCTCCTGCACCAGGTTCAGGGGTAATAAGCACTTTGGGGGCTGTCACCACGGATGCCCTGGCCTCTGTCGCCTCAGAACCCATCTGGGTGGGTATAGGAGGCTGACTGCTGAGCTGTCAGCCTTTCCTTGTGTGATCCCCATGTGACCTCATCTGTCTCAAGTCCGCGAACATGGAGGCAGTGAGAGTAGCTCTTCCACACAGCATGATCAGGCAGTGACAAATGAGCCACATGGAAGGAAATCAGTGAATAATCCTCAAATATTCTGCAGTGAGTCACAGCCACCTTTCTTGTGGACTGTGTGCCAGATGATTAAGTTTCTGGTTTCTGTTTCTTAATTCAGATTATACAGTTAATGAACATTTAGAAATGTCCCTCCAAAAGCAAGGTGGTGGGAATTATAGATCAGAAAGTCCCTGGCCTTGAATCACTTTATACAAAAATTTACGGGTACCACCTTGGACACAAAATTAAAATACAGGACAGGTGAACTCCCATATAAACATGGCCTACTATGATTTTGGTGAAATTGTTGTTGTTGATAGGTGTCATCAAGTCGGGTCCAATGACAACCCTATGTACAACAGAACAAAACACTCCCTGACACTGTGCCATGCTGACTCTACTCTGAGGTGGCAACTCTTCCCTAGTCGTCTTTTGAGTGTCTTCTGAACTTGGGGGGCTCATTTTCTGGCACTATATTGACAGTGTTTCTCTGCTTTTGATAGGATTTTCAATGGCTAATTTTGGGGGGAGTGGGTTATCAGGTCCTTCTCCCTAGTCTGTCTTAGTCTGGAATCTCAGCTGAAACCTGCCCACCATGGGTAGCCCCGGTGGTATCTGAAATACCGGTGGCATAACTTTCAGTATCACAACAACTCACAGGAATTCAGCAGCAGGTACAGGTACCCTTACCTCCTATGTTCCTCTTCCATTCCCTTTCTGTTCCCTTCCCATTTGCTCTGGGCCCTTAGTGCAGTGTATCTAGTAGTGACCCCATGACTATGGCTCTGCCTTTCGCTCCAGCATCTACTATCAGCACTCCCCACACTTTGTCTGTTTAATCCTCATGATGGTTTTTGTTTTTGTTTTCCAGGGACCCATGCATGCTAGGTAAGTGCTCTACCACTGAGCCACATTCTCAGCATCCCCCTTCCCTTTTAAATTTTGAGACAGAATCTTGCTAAGTTGCACAGGCTGCTTGTGGCCTCAAACTCATAGTGCTCCTGCCTAAGATTTGAGTTGCTGGGATTAGAGGTGTGTGCCACCATGCCGGGCCCTTGTGACAGTTCTTTGAGGTGGATATTATCTTCTGTATTTTATGGATGAGGAAATTGAGACTCAGAGAAGTTAAGCTGCCCAAATCCACGTCTAGAAAGCACCAGAAGATTAGAATACAAATCCAATAGAGATCGTAAAGCCCAGGTCTTTCCCTCCACACCTGGTTGTTTTAACCCCACTAGGCTCCTGGTGGGATTTCAGATGAAGGACATATGCACAGAGCAGAGGAGCAAGGTAGAGTGCATCTAATGCACATCACACTGCTGGCTGTCAACTCCACTCACAGGTCAGCTTCGTGCCAGGTCCAGAGTCCTAAGACACCCTCATGAAACAAAAGGAAGACTGAGATAACAGGTCTTGGCCATTTGTTCTAGAACCTACTAGGTTGGCAGATAGCAAGGACACAGGAAGACAGGGTTGCCAAAGGAAAAAGCAGCACAGGAGCTGACCCAAGTGCTATTTACAGGGGAGACAACTCCCCTGAGGACAAAGGATCCAAACCCAGCCCTGCAGATAACTCAACTCCTACCTATACAGGCCACATTACTCGGTCTTCCCCACCAAGATGCCTCAATGCCAAGTCTGCTGCAATTCTTTCACAAAAAGAGCTCTCCAGGGATGGATGGAGAGACGATAGAGCCCAGGCTGTAGTGACAGAGCTCAATCATGACCCAGAGTGATTCACACCTTTGTCATCCTGGTTCCTATCCAAAAATGAAAGCCCTCTGGGCATGGATGCTCTCTCTAACCCCTCCATGGCCCTCCTGTTTCCTTTTGCCTCTTCTTTCTCTCCCACCTCCCCATTGGTTCTTCTGTATAGCCCCATTCTGCATAGTTGGAGCCTCGCACCTTCCTCACTTCCAAATCCCACAGAGATGTTGAACAGGCAGATCCCCAGGATCCTCTCCTCAGGTCTGAATTGAGAGATCCAAGTGGAGATCCCATGTGTAACAATACATCCATTTGGGAAACACTGTGCTGCCTCCTTCTGTTGTCATCCACTGAACAGACACTGCCTCTAATTCACCTAGAGATGGTGACAGTACTCAAAGCCACTCGTGCCCTGCAATACCTCCAAACTCCAGTAACCTGCTCCAGTGCTGTGCTTCACCTACCAACTCCCTGGCCCCACCTGGGCTTGTGATCACCAGGATCTGCCCCTCTGCTGACACACTGATGCCAATAGCCTCTTTCTGCCAATCTTCCCCTCATCTTTCCACACTCTTACTCCTTGACCCCTAAGTCTAGCCCTTTGGTGCACAGACATCTTCCTGGTCTGTCAGGCCCTCCTGAACTTCCTGTGTCTTTTCTCTGCTCATTTGGAACCCATGGGTGATCATCTGAGCTACTTTGTTGCCAATCTGAACACACATCCTTCTGCTGTATTTACTGGGCAAGTCTTAAACTCATTCCTCCCATCTTCTTCTTTCCTGTACCCAAGGAGCTGGAATCTGAGGTCTGTGGCTATACCTTGCGATCCCACAGGCTTACCCCAACACAAATCCATGATCTACAACATTGGCTGAGCTCTACTTCATTTAGAAGTGGACACCATGAGGCCAGTGGCCATCAACTCTTTCCCCCTACAATATAATCAACACCACAGTTATCCTCTCCACCTGTCCCTTTGACTCAGAGGATCAGGCCTCACTCATGTTGCTCAGCATCAACCCATCCACCCTACTCCTGACCTCAGCCTGTCAGCTGTCCTGTCTCTCTCCTCTGTGTCTGTAACTTTTCCCTCTCAGCTGGCTGATCCAGCTCAGCTAGTTAAGCTGCTTAGCTTTCCCTCACCCTAAACCTCTTGCCTAGTTTTATGCTCCCCTCTATCATCTTTCTCCTGTCTCTCTTCTCCCTTTCACCACAGGGCCTGCAACTCTGAGCACTTACCTTTATCACAGCTCCTCCTCTGAACTGCTCTCCCTCAGGTTGATAATGACTTGCACAGTGCATGATCCTGTGGACAGGATTCAGACCTGTGTCCCTTGGCTTTTTGGCTATATTGGACACTGTTGACCACTTCCTCCTTCATGATTCTTGCTGTTCCTGTGACCTCTGAGACACCATTTTCTCCTGACTCTCCTCCTACCTCTCCAATGTTTTCCAGTCCAACTTCCTTATGGATCCTCTTTCCCCAACCATCTTGAAAATGGGTGTATCTGGTCCTGAACTGAGCCCCTTCTCCTTGGTCACCACATACTTCCATAGTGCTAATGCAACTTGCTTTCTGAGCTTTAGTTTTTGTACTCACATGGTCTGGTCTGCAAAATGCTGATGACAGCACAAACAGCTCAAAATTAACACATTCTGAGCCTAATTCACCCGAAGCCGGTTCCTCCTTCTCTTATGTTCCCATATGTCAGGATGTTCCCATATGTCCGTCCAAATGGTTGCCTGAACTGGAACCCCAGGAACCATCCTGGATTCTGATCTCTTTCCTTCTCCACCCCCACACAAACACACACAGCCTACCATTCACCAAGGCCTCAGAACTCTATGCATAACTCGTCCTCAAATGCATGTGCCCCCACCACCTCTGCAAGCCAGGTGACCCTCCTCTCTCACCTGGGCCTTCCATGGCCTCTTATCTGATCTCCCTCCTTCCCATCCTGCCCTTCTCCAATCTCTCTCTCAGCCACTGGAGTGGGGTTTCCAAGCCCACCTTTCCACCACACGAAGCCCTTCAAGAGTATCTTGCCACCCACCAGGCAAACTCCTCAGCACAGCTCCCTTAAACTCATGACTTGGTTCCATGCCTCCATGTCATCGATCCCCTCCTCCTCCCTCAGCTCAGGTATCACGTTCCCCACAACTCCCTTTTGGGCTCTATCTGCCTGACTTTGTGCTCTTCAAAAGTGTTTGCTACACTTACCGGATTTTAATGGTAAATTCAGCTATTAGCTGTGGAAGAGAGCATTTGGGATTGTTTTACAGCGTTACGGCCTCCCCAGCACTGGCTGTTATCACATTGCCCAGAGCTGGCTCCTCTCTGCGCCCATGGCCGTGTCTGATGCCAGCCCTCCCCTTCTCTCCCCGGCCTCTGGCAGTGAAGCTTGAGGCCCACCCAGGGATCAGTGTAGCTCTAGCTCTGCTCCCAAGAGGGAGCGGTCTCTCTTCGCTATTGGCAAAGCTACCAGAAACTTGGCTTTGAACCATCACATCTAAACAGGTGGGCCAGATATTCTGGCAGGGACTGTGAGTTTAAAAGCAACAGAGACGGAATCATAAAATGCCATACTTCTAGACCACCCTGAACCTCAAGAGCCAGGTCATTGGGGAGGGAACAGCATGGGTGGGAGACAGAGCCCTGATCTACTCACCTGCCCACTCAGGAATCTTGAGATGTCAGAGCAGGTTTAGGGGGGCTGTTTATATGCCAACGTGCAAGCTCTTCTGCAAGGGAAGGTGAGAGGCTGAGACAGGTGCTAGCAACTCCGGGACTCTGGGGTGCACTCTCCGGAATGTAGTGAAGGAGATGCTGCCCTCAGCCTCTAGATAGGCAGGGGATTCGCATTCATACCTGGGCCTGGAGTCCAGACTGATGCCAGAGAGAATACTGTGGAACTGTGCTGTGTGGGGGCTTTCACACATCCTCTGACCCAGCCCTGGAATGGGCCATAAGCCCCTTCAAAGAGGGCCTGGGAAACTGACTGTGCCAGGCTAACATCTGCAACCTATCAAAGCCAGCCCTGCCAATGGAAGGACAGCTCCAATGGAGGCAGGAGCAGTGAACTCAGAGGAGGCCACAGCTAAGCAGAAGGAGCATGGCCAATCTAGGACATTAAAGCAGGGAACGGAAAGCAGGGCTGTCAAATAGCTGTGCATGCTGCTTACCGCACAAGGCTGCCCAGCCACAGGAGCAACAGGGAGGGGGCACGGGAATCCAGCCTGTGCACCCAATTGACAAGCTGTAGGTCTCTGTGCAGGACTGCATTTGCTGGGAAAAGATGGTGCATGTTTCTAGCCTCCAAAAGGTATCCCTTGGGATTGTCATAGTCTTGATGGAGAAGACACTGGTGGCACCAATGAGAAAGTTTAGGAGAATGTAAGAGGAACCTTGGGTCTGGCAGACAGTGGTAAGAGCTTTGGGAACCCCAGGGACCCTACCGTGGAGGACTAAGAATTTTAGCCTGTGGAGATAGGGACCTGGCCCATGATTGCACCCTCCTCTTCCCTTCACCCCATTCCACTTCTTCCCAGCCCTGAGGTCTCTGTAGCTAGAGGGAAGAAGGCAGTGTACTCATGACTGTGGGCCCACCCATCCCAACCCTAATGACTCATTTCTGAACTGACACCTAGTAAAGAGAGGAGGCATCCTCAGGCTGCCCAGGGACCACCACTGTGCTAAGCCCTTAGCTAGACCTTAGCAGAGCTCAGCCTCCACACTGTGACTGGAGGCCAGATCAGAAGGGCCTGTGGAGTTTCCTCTTTTTTGCTTCTTTCTATTTATAGCTTCCCCTAGCAGCACCCACTACTGATCAGAGCCTGCAGGTTCTAACCTGCCTGGAACTTCTAGTAAGATTAGGCCTGGTTCTGAAAGCTAGCAGCCCACAATGGGAGGAAATTTTGCCTCCTGCCTTTTTGGTTGGGTACAAAATGTGGACAGGCAAGCTGAGGACTCTCACAGCCACAGATGCAGAGGAAAAGCCAGAGGAAGGGAGGTGGCTTTTCTGAGCCCCTGTTCTGTGCTGTACACACAGGACTATATTTCATTCCCAACAATCTCCTCTCCCCTGAAAGACAAGTCTCATTATCTCCATTTTATTGGTAAAGACACTAAGCCTCAGAGGGGAGAAACATCCCTGGCCAGCTAGTAAGCTGCAGGAATCTGATCTGAATTCCTAGTCTGTCAGGCTCTAACACATAGGGTTTTTGTTTTTTTTTTGTTTTTCCCACACTGGGTCACCTGCAACATATCTCCCTTGGAGAGAAAGAAACTCAAAATAGTGAAAAGGAACAGAAAAAGCTTGTGGAGTTCTGCCTGAGCAATTGCAGTCAATCTCTCTACTATCTTTTCCCTCCCCGTTCATATTTCCAGGACATTCTCAGGGAGCCTAGGCTCCATGGAAAATTATACTCCTTGCCTCCCCACCCCATCCCCAAGGACTTTTATAGAGGGGAAATCAGTGCATTAAAGCTGTACGTTGTGAGGGGGAGCAGGAGTGGGCAGAGGAACTCCAGAGCTAATTATATATAGCCCTCAGTGATCCCCCCTCCATACTCCCTCTCTCCTCCCCCCCCTTAAAAATCTCAGCAGGGAAGATTTTCCTCCAGCCAGTTTTTTAATCCACTGCACAACCAAAGCATCAGCCACAGAGAGAATGATTGCCCAGACCCACAGTTTAAGTCATGATATGTGTGGGAAGGACCACAAATAACAGCCAGTGTTTCTAAATTCTCATAATGTCACAACACCTTGTACACATACCTATTATACACTCACATGGATATGCACACAGGCACATGCACACAAGTTACCAATGAGGAAACTGAGACCCAGAAAGGTTAAATAAATAACCCCAAACCTCTCAGATCTTATGATAGGGACTTGGACGACCTGGCTCTCAGAGGCTTCCCTGCCTCTCAGAGATCATCTCTCCTGGCTGCCCATTTGACAGGCAAGGCTACACACCCAGGGAGGGGGAGGGCCTTGAGTGGGACCCAGGGCTCTTTCCTCCAGCCCAGGCGCTCAGCACACCTGAGACTTCAGGAAGGCGCTAATTAGCATACTTGCTTAGCTCGGATTTTAAATGCCTGTTTATCCTGACGGATGTGGGATGTGCCTCTGGCAGACATCTGCATTGTACTTGAACAAACCTAATGGACTCAGGGAAGGTTGAATATAGCTTCCATCTATGGGTTAAATATAGAGTCTTCACCACTCCCCCTCCTCAGCAGGCGATACAAACAGGAGCCAGGAGGAACAATGGCACCTCGCATATCCAGCAGCGCTCCAGCAACAACTCTGTACACTCCCTGCAAGGACAGCAAATATTTTGATAATCTTTCCCCAGACAGGATTCTCCTGTGCTGAACAAATGGACACAGTCGGGAGCCATCTTTCAGCAGAATTCTATAGGAAGAACCCTGACATCAGCAGAGAGATTCACATCCGAGGCCTCTGGAGGAGAGAAGCTGACTGCTCTGACTACATACATGGGGGCAGAGGCTGCCCATGGGTGTCTGTGGAGCCCGTCAGCACCCCGTGCTCAAGGATGCAGGGAGGAAGGCAGTGTGGTCACTAAAGTCAGTCTTGAGGAGAGCCCAGACCAAGTCTGGAAGACTGGTTCTGCTACTTGAAGCTGGTTGCTCTTGGCCAATCCCTACAGCTCTCTCTGCTCCTCAGTTTCCCCACTGTGAAATGGAGATGATAAGAGGACTCAGCTCTTGGATTGGCCCTTGAGGATCAGACACAATGACGCCAGGGAAGCAGGAGTCAGAGGGCCTGGCACTTGCAGGTGCTGGACAACAACTATCATCACAAGATCCTCCCCTTTCCTTGAAAGGAGGCCTGTGTGTTGTCTGCTGTTGCAGGTCCCTTATTGAGCTTCTTTTAGGGAGCCTGCAGGCCTTCTCCAACCCCAACTGTACCCCAAGAAGAGCCAGGAGAAGCCCACATGACCAGCGCTCGGCCACAAGCTGCCTCTGCTGGCACGGTTGTCGTGGAGGGCTCATGGTATGGGTGAGGGAGCTGAGGAGGGGCGTCCACCTCACATATGTCTGTCTGCTGGGCTGTGGGTAAAGCCCTAGAGATTCCTGGCATGAAACAGCTCTTCACAAAGGCATATTATTATTTTGAAAAAGATAAAGCCAACTTAGCAAGACTTTATAAAATGTGGAAATAACACAAAGCCACTGGGACAAAAGGAGACTCCGTACAGAAGAGGAGCATGTGGTGGAGGAGCATTGGCAGGGCTGGCGGGGCCTGCTCTACATGGTGGCTCTCAGTCCCCACCTCATGCCCACTTGCCAGCCCCCGCACCAAGGCCTCTTGCCAAAGATGATTTTGCTTCCCTCACAGGCCTTGCAGGCAGAAGATGGTCCTGGGGCCCAACATTCTCTGGGTGAGTCACCAGGCAGGCAGCAGGTGCCTGAGGCATAAGAGCCATTTCCTGTGTCCCTGAGCAGCCAAGCCTCCGACAGCACCCTACTATCATCTTCTCCAAAAGCACTTGTGGGGCAGGGTGTACCTGGACCAAGGTACAGGTAGGAGCCTGGCATGGAGAAGGGCTGGGTGAACTTGGCTGAAGAGCCCAAGCTCTGGGGGACCTTGTGGTTAGGGTAGGATCAGGGTAGACACTGCTCCAGGTGCTTTATCCACAGAGGAAACCTAACCTTCCTGAAGGCAGCGACAGCCTCACTGGCATCTCAAGGGTGAAATTCTCAGGGTGAACGTCCAGGGCCAACTCACAGATCTCTGGACACTTCCTGCCTCTCGGGTGTGTCCACCCTGCTGCCACAGACCCCTTCCTGAAGCCGAGCACCAGCTACTGTTTCCTTTCCACAGACTCCCAGACTCTCGTTTCGAGTTCTGGGATGAAAACGTGTCTGGGCAGAGGGTGGAAGTGGAGGGTGAGGTAGGTCCCTGGGGAGGGAGAATGTTGGCAAGAAGTCCGGGCACACTGACCACAAAGGAGTCTTAAAAGCAACCTCAGCCCAACTGTCAGCTTCTACGCCACCAATTCATCAGCTCCAACCAAGGTGAGGGATTGTCCAGGGCAGCTTGGCACAGCAAGTTCAACCTGGTTCCCAGAGCCAGATCCTGGGTGCAAGCAATGGAAAGGGCTGCCTTGGCCACCATGCTCCTATGTCCCTGGGGCTCAGGCCCAGATCCTGCATAGGGCAATGACCTGTAGGGCCCGACATCCCTTGTCCCTGATCTGATTCTGCTGCTGCAGTCGTAGAGCTCTCTCTCGGGGGCTGACCTGAAGCCAGTGTACTTCATTAAGACAGGAGGTCAGATAACAGCCCCAGCACTCCCTAGAAACCGCACACCGCCCAGTGGCTCGGAACCTGCCAGGGCCAGGCCCTCCCAGGAGCACCAGGCATTGTATTTCAGGGCAACATGCTTCCTATTCCCACAGAAAGGACACGGCTCCCCCACCTTGTTTTTAAGTCCCAGAATACTAAAATCACCTTGGGAATACTTCTGTCTATGATAGTCGGCGAGGTGGCTACCCTTGCACTTCAGAGGCTTCAGACCTGACCCTGGTCAAACCTGGAGCTGATGTCTGGGTGGCAGATGAACAGACTCAGGGACCAGCAAAGGCAGCTTTCCCTCTGTGATTCCAGGCTGGCTGTCGTGGTTGATGTCACAAGGAAGAGCTCACAGGTGTGCTCTGCTTATATGTGACAATGGGCTGCCCAGAAGTTACCTAGAAATGGAATTGTAGTCAGGTTAGACCCTCCTTGAGTTTCTGGAGAGAAGGTATATATTATACAAATTTGTGTGGTGAAGCATCACATTAGGAAAAGTGAAAAATATACTCAGTGAAAATTATTTGCTTTCCAAAATCATTAGCTTTTAACACCAGCTTGTGTGTGTGTGTGTGTGTGTGTGTGTGTGTGTGTGTGTTGGGGATTTTTGAAAGTAAAACATTTCTGCAGGCTTTAAAATTATACATATATAAAATGATAATATTCGGTACCTGTATATTATGTGTGTTGATTTACAAAGTGCTTTTACAAGCCCATTCATTCATTTATCCATCCAACAAATCTTAATGAGCCCCTGTGCAGAGCCAGACACTATCCTAGCCACAGGGGGATCACAGTAGTGAGCAAGAAAGGGAAGACCTCCATTTTCATTGAGCTCAGCCTCCTTCACAAACTGGAGACAAACCGCAGGCATCAGGCAAGCACATCCACAGGGCAAGTTCAGAGAGTGGTAAGCTCTGTGAGGACCAGAAAGTCAGGCAGTGGCTTTGCTGCTATGCTGTCCAATATGATAGCCACAGGTATTTATTCAAATTTAAGCCTAAATTATTAAGATGAAGTGAAATGAAATATGTGGTCTCCAGTCCACTCCAGCCACATATCAAGTGCTAAACAGTCACATGTGACTAGTGGCTGGTGGCATGGGGGCCGAACAGTTCTACCATCACAGAAATATTGATAGAATGGCAAAGGGCTAGAGACACTTGGGCTAATTTAGATTAGGTGGCCGGGGAAGGCCTCTCTGAGGGGGGCTTTGGGTTGAAGTCTGAAAACAAGAGGAAACCAGCAGCTCACAGGCATGGGAGGGCTAATGTGGGTGGGCAGACAGTTCCAGGCACTATTCAGTGGAAGTCTAAATGTAGGCAAGAGCTTGGCAAATTTGAGGAAGGGAAAGAAAGCTGGTATGACTGGAGTGTAATGAATGGGGAGATGGGGGCAGTGGTGATGATGAGGTCAAAGCAATAATAAGAACAGGTGACTGCTGTTGAGTGATTCCTGTGTGCCAGGCATCTGTGAAGTAGGAAGTGTTACCTCGCCATGAGGCTCCCCATGGACTTCAGAGGCTTCAGATCTGACTTCAGTTATGCTTGGAGCTGTGATCGATGGGTAGGAAAATGAGACACTGAGAAGTACAGACACTTGGCTAAAGTTACTCAGCTAGTGAGGGAACAGGGCTAGGATTTCAGCTGGGCAGCATGACCATGGAGTGCTTAGCCACTGGACCGTGTTGTTGCCACAGGTCAGGGGCTGCATCATGAAGCCCATCTGGTGTGATAAGAGAAGTCAATGGAAGTTTTCAGACAGCAGAATGACACCATCTATTCCATCTGTTCATAGAGGGCAGAATAGATTGTAGAGGGTCAAGTCAGGGCCTACCTCATTATCTGAGGCAATAACCTTGCTATGGCTCAGCTGGGATAGCAGCAATTGTCCTTTCCTCTCCGCTCTCCTTTCCTTTCCTTTCCTTTCTTTTCCTTTCATTTTCTCCTTTCTTCCCTTCCTTCCCACCTTCCCTTCCCTTTCCTTCCTTGCTTACCTTCCCTTCCTTCCTTCCTTCCTTGAAATGGGGTCTCACTATGTAGCCCAGGCTAAGCCCAAATTCTCCATATAGCCCAGGATAGCCTCAAACTTGCTATCTAGACCTTATACTTTTACAGTTCATGGTTTGCTTATCTTCAAGGACTATGGCAGTTATAACAATGTATCAAAAATACACATAAATATTCCTGTGAGTTGCTAAATATCTCAGTAGGTACAACCCAGCATTCCCTTAACTGTTGTTGTTGTTGTTGTTAGGTGCCGTCAAGTCGGTATCCGACTTATAGCGACCCTCTGTACAACAGGGGAAACAATATTGTTAGTGCTTCTCTGCTGTTCATAGGGTTTTCAATGGCAGATTGATTTTTGGGAGGGGGTTGCCAGGTCCTTCTCCCAATCCTACAGCTTCTGGTGTTCCCAGGCGGTCTCCCATCCAGGTACTAGCCAGGCCTGACCCTGCTTAGCTTCCGAGATCTGACGGGATCGGATGCCACAGGGCTACGGCTGCAGGCCCTTAACTGTAGGAAAGCCCATTTTAGCCACATCTTACCTTGTTCTGCTTTTCAGCATCTTTCCTATATTCTTTAAATTGTTATTAAATTAAGTCAATGGTCTTCTTACACTGAGAAGCCTCATCTGAGTTGGTTCTGGCTCCACTGAGATTTGCTCCTGGCTTAAGAGGAGGGGTAAAGTGTTAACTCAGGTGGGAGCACAAGAAGTAGGCTTCTTCGTAAAAGAGAAGCTCCTGGGCTGTGCAGAATTTGAGCATCTTGATCTTGAGCATTTAGAGGGGCAGACACTGGGAATGCAGTGATCATCTTGGCTCCCGAGACCAATTCATCCTCTGACATTGACTTTGGATGTGGGGTCTGTGTGTCCTAGGTTCCCTTGCAAAGGAAGGAGTGACAGAATGAAATTGACATATTCTCCCAGGGAGAGTTTTGAAATATTATTTATGTAACTCTATTCCCAGCTTCTGCAAACAATTGCCTAAATTTCTTAAATGAAATAACAACTTCTAACCACCTCCAGCCCTTGAAGCTCTTCCTTATCAAATTCCAACCGCTTATTTAGACCTTTTCTTCCAGTAGGAATGTACTAAAAGGAACAGGACAGCCCAGCTATTTCCCTTCTGGCTGCAGCTACCTTCTGTGGTGGCTGGCTAGTTTGGGAGTATCTGCTCAAGTCAAGGCCATAACACTGCAGTGTTCCCCACACCTGATACTGTTCCTTCTTTATGTTAGGGTATTTAACCTCTCTGTGGCTGCCTTTCTCCATTACTAAAATGAGGATAATTATGGTTAGCTGCCGTTATACTTATAGTGCTGTTGTGGGAATTAAATAAGTTAGAATTAAAGAAGTCAAACAGAACAGTTATTATAGTCAACTATGATATCATGTTGTCATTACTGGAAGAGAGAGGATAGGAAAGGAGGTGGCCATATCCAAAGCCCAGTCTCAAGGTAGTGATGAGTAAGGCTCCTGGGGTCACCATGGAACCTCCATGGGTTAGTCAGAGGGTTCTCTTAAGCTCCAGGTGCTGCCCCACAAATCACTTCATAGATTACCACCTCACAGCCCTGGCCACAGTTCCTGCTGGCTCAGCAGTGCCCTGCCCAGGGACAGCTTCCTACCTTGCTTCTCACTGGCCTCAGGGGCTTGGGTCAGATGCAGCAGCTCCAGGCAGAATGCAAAGGAAAAGCCTTCTACCTGTGTCGTGAGGAAGTTATGGTTGCTCAAGGGAGGCTAGGCCTGCTCTGGTTCTGCCTTGGTGAGTAACTGAGCCTCTGGCTGGTTGGGCCTTAGTCTGTGGTTGGGACTCCCCTTCTCTGGGCTGTGGAGCCAAGTCACCCACTTCCCAGGTGATGCTTTGCCTGTGTCTCAATAGCTGACAATTTAATTCTAAGTAACAATGACTCACAGGGCAGCAGTTGCCTTATTTGCCAGGGATGTCTTATGTAGATTAATCCATTCTCCGAGGTGAAGGAAGGTCTTAACTTTTCAACAGGGGCAGAGGGAAGCAGGCAAAGTGTGATTAGAGCAGTCATTGAACCACATAGTCTGGGTTTGTATTTGACTCCACACCTTACAAAGTGGTGTGACCTAGCATAAGCTGTTGAACCTCTCCATGACTCAGTGTCCTCATCTACAAAATGAGGATAATAATAGTACTTATGTCATAGGTTATAATGAAGGTTAAATGAGTTGATATCTGTATGTAGCTTAAAGCTATATCTTCCATAGTCCTTATATCAGTATTTGATAAATAAATTCCAGTAATGGGGAATTAACTCTAAAAATCTATAAAATGCAATACTATATAGTCATTAAAATCTCTATAGTAGCCTGGGGAAAATACATTCATGATCTATTGTAAGTGCAACAGCAGATTTTAAAACAAACTGTGTTGTATACAATTATTGTTAAAAAAAGAAAGTAAATCTATATTGTTATTGTTAAGTGCCATAGAGTTAGGTCTGACTCATAGCAACATTCATAGGGTTTTTCCCTATGATTGTTTTCCCTTTGATTGTTTCAGGATTGCTTCAGGAGTGAGCTGCCATGTTCTTCTCCTGTTTGTTTTGTTTTATTTTTTCTCCTCAGTGCTGGGGATCAAACCCAGGGCCTCAGAGAGCCCAGAGCAGCACTCTACCAACTGAGATAAACCCCAGCCCAAACAAGTTTATAGACGCTGAAAAAATACTAAACGTATATATACCAGAAGGGTATTTTCATTTCCCCAAATTTCTGTATCCCGTGTGTATTTCTTAAATAATTAAGCAAGCAAGCAAACAACAGTAAAAATACCCAGGCCTGACAGCATTCACCTGCAATCCCAAGCACTTGGAAAGCTGAGGCAAGAGGATCATGAGTTCAAGGCAGGCCTGGGCATATAGTGAGTTTCAGGCCGGCTTGGGCCCATCTCAAACAAAACAAAACAAAACAAATAAATAGAAATAAAAATTATTAAAAAGGAGATCAGATATGGTAGGTGTGCATAATCCAGATTAAATAATCATCTTTTAAAATAATAGCCCTGAGAGTCACTAAGCCTGGCTCACTGAGGGCACCTCCTAGGCTGAGGCTGAGAGGTGATCAGCATCGTATGCTTTAGTGGTTAGGCAAATGTTATCACTGAAATGAAAAAAATCCCATAATATTAAATATTAATATGGGGATGTTATGCCATCTTCCTTCTGGGATAATCAAAAACTGACTGCACCCACACAGCCAGACTTAAATCTTATTTAGACAATAGTCAACCCCTATATGTAAAATATGGGAGAAGGACCTGGCAATCCACTCCCAAGGCAATCCCGAAACGGTCAGCCATTGAAAACCCTATGAGGGTCACTATGAGTCGGACATGACTCCATGGCACCTAACAACAACATATGTAAAATAAACAAAGCAGCCATGGTACCGTGTAAGAGCAATGGCCCGAGCATGTTTTACAAGGTGGGTAAATGAAAGCAGAGTCATGAAAGCTGTGAACACAGATGGGAAAGGGTGGGGTGGGGGTGCATTCCTTCAGGCACTGAGTCAGAGGTTTCAAGAAGGAAATGAACCTCAAGGGCTGCTAAGATAAAAGAAGGAGATAAGCATTTCATTTTACTGCTAACTCCTGTAGAATTTGAGAAGAGAATTAACCCCCGCCACCACTATCATGACCTTCAATGGCCTGAGTGGTCCCCCAGCCACTTCTGACCCTGCTCCAGGGCCTTCCAAAAACAATTAAGATCCCAAGCATCCTGCATATGGAGTGGGCTCACATGGATGAGACTAAGAGATGCAAACCTATGTATATCAGAGAACAGGCAGTAGGATGAATCCAAAAAACACCTTAACTCACTTCCAAGGTGCCTCATGTGGCTTTGCCTGTTTTTCTTCCTTTAACACTGATCATTTCACATTCCCCTTCCTCTTTCTCTAATCCAAACAACAGTAGATCCTTGCCAAGTTGCCATAATCTTTTTCATCTCCATATTTTTAGCTCATAAAATCTCTCCCCAGCATCCCATTATCCTCAGTAGATGTGATGAGCTGTGGAAGAGAATCAAAATACTAATAGTAAATTCTGAAACTATGTAGCTGAAAGACACTCTTAGCTGATAGAAACTGGTTTTATTTTCCCCTTCAGTCTTTTCAAATGTTACCACCATAGAATCCCTATTCTCAAACTGCATTAATAGCCTCATGAAAAAGACCATCACAATATTCTCCCAAACACCTAGATTGGCTGGAATTGCATTTTCTTTTCAAAGAATAATGAGGTTCCGGGGCTGTGCCCAGGGCAGAGACAGAGGAGGTTGGCAGGCTGTAATATTTTTCAGTGAGAGCTGGCAGTGCTTGGGTGTTTTTTGAGACAGGGCCTCACTGTGTAGCCCAGGCTGCCCTGGAACTCATTATGTAGCCCAGGCCGGGCTTGAACTCCTGATCTTCCTCCCTTAGCCTCCTAAGTGCTGGGATTACAATGGCTCCAAATGATTTCTATTAATGCTTGTAGGGATCAGCCTCAAAGATTCAGGCTTGCAAAAACAGAGGGCACAAATTTTCTATCAACAGAACTGATTGCACCTTTGAAGAAGGTATAAAAAATTGAAAGAAGTCCAGTAATAACCTAGATAGTCAGTTCTGTTTAGAGGAGAGAGGACCTGGGAGCCCTGATGAAGTCAGAACTTTTTCCACACCCCAGAGCATCTGGTGTGTGCCATAGAAGAGAGGAACAATGGAGGAGGGGGCAGTCTACAGGTGCCCCAGCAGAGGCACGGGTCAGGCACAGGTGATAAAACCAGGCCTCTCTAGGGGCAGGCATGTTTCCCTCATCTGACGTCAAGAGTTGGAGTGGCAACACTGATTTACAGCTGTATTATTTTTCCTTTATTTCCCCCACCCACCCACCCTGGGCTGCAGTCTGTTCAAAGTGTATTCAAGGGAAAGAAAAGTCAATGAACCTGCCTAATTGTAAAGTGGCTTTGAGCAAGTGCTAATGTTCCAACACACTCTGACTTAAAACTGGTCCCCTGTGTTTCAGTAGCACGGGGCTGCGGTCTGTACAAAGTGTTTTCCTTTGGCTCCCAGAACATGGAGCCTTCTCTCTCAGAACAGGTGACTCTGTACTATAGTTTGAATGTGTTATCCAAAAGTTCATCTATTGGGAACTTAATCCTCAAATTCATACGTTAATGGTATTTGGAGATGGGAACTTTGGGGGTAATTAGGATTAGAAAAGTGCATGAAGGTAGGGCTTCCCCCAGTGGCATTAGCAGTCTGATAAGAAGAGGGAGACCTGTGCTAGCACATTTGCTCTATCTCACCGTATGATCCCACATCATGACGCAGCAAGGAAGTACTCACCAGATACTGGCACCCAGCTCTGGTACCACCCACCTCCACAGCTGTGAGCTGAATAAACCTCTGTTCTTTATAAATTTCCCAATCTCACGTATTCGGGTACAGGGACAGAAAATGCATTGGTCATTGTTAGGTGCCATTGAGTTGTGTCCAACTCATAGCAACCCTTATAGGGTTTACAATGGCTGACTGTTTCAGGATTGCCTTGGGAGTGGATTACCACATCCTGCTCCCATTTTTGTGGTGCTAGGAATTGAACTCAGGATCTTGAAGACTGCAGAGTGGCACTGTAGCAACTGAGCTAAATCCCAGCCCAGAAAATGCACTAAGACATCCTATATGTGGATGTCGGAACTATTGGCATTAGATTAGGATTGGCAGTGGGGGATGCTCCACAGGCAGCCCTCCCCTCAATTCTTTTCCAGAACAGCAAAGAGGGAAGGGTATATCTCCTGGGCTAGAGATGGAGAGAGAAAAGGAGGACTATTCAATAGAAGACTATTGTGGTGTTTTAAAAATTCTATTTCTGATTTATGGGATTGTAGATAGGGGAGAAAAATCTGTACCTGATAAATTCACCCCTCCCTCCATTAGGACCAGGTTTTTGCTCCCATAACATGATCACGATGTAATCTAGTTCCTCGATGGAACGTTGTGTGAATCTCTCACATCTCTATTTTAAATATGTAATATAATTGTTAGAAAAGAAAAAATATCTACATTGTTTTCCTATAATCAATTCACAATAGGAATGAACCTGTTCAATGCTGTATTTCCTTTGCTTTTCTGCACAATGGTTTTAGGGGACATTCATAGCTTGAGACTCTTTTTTTCAACAAATAAAAAAGGTTAGTCCGGCTTGACCATTTCAAACCATGAAGGGTTGAAAGAAGAGTCTAAGTGTCCCAGGATTTATGAAACAGCACTCATGCATTCCTGGTGGGACCGGGATTGGAAGGTGGGAAGATGGAACCAAGCAGGGCTGACCAGGCGGTGGGCTCCTTGCCTGGATGCATGCCTCTTGTGTCTGTCTTTGCACCTGCTAGAGGTACCAGGCACAGCAAACCTTGAAGGTAGAGTTATGCTGGGCTTGGCATGGGTGGAGCAGGAGAAGCCTTATCCCTGCTGGACTAGTTTTGCCACCTCTCTTTTTGTCCCTTCCCTTGAGACATTGAAGCGTACTTTTGAGTAGGAAGAACTGAAGTCCTAAGGTTAAGTAATTTGAAGCACTGGCAGGGAGAGGCTTTGTTCTTGCTCACCTAATCTGAGAACTTGGCACAGAGCCTCTGAGAGCGCTCTGAACTCTACCCTCAGGCCAAGAATATCTCTGGCATTCAAACTGCAAATCTCATCCCTCCTTCCTGAGGATGTCTGTCAGGTTGAGAAGAATTTCCCAGGGCAAGCAGCCCTTTCATAAGCCACGCACAGCCCCCAGGGATAGCTTGTGATCCACAGACGCAGCACCCAGGGGCCCATTGAAATCCTATTAGCTGTGACTACTGTCCAGCTCTCTGCTAGCTGCTCGCCTAAATCTCACCTATCTACTATTCCCAACCTTTTAATTTTTTCCCCCAAAGTCAACGTGTTAGTCAGTTTGCCACTACTATAACAAATACCTGGGATAATTAGCTTACAAGGAGAAAAGAGTTATTTTGGTTCATAGTACCAGAGATTTTAGTCCATGATGAGTCGGTCCTGTTGCCTTAAGTCTGTAGTAGTATATCATGGCAAAAATAGCTAGTGGAACAAAGTCATTTACCTCATGGCCAGGAAACAAAAGAAAGAAGAGGAGACAGGTCCCATAGTCCCCTTCAATGGCACCCCCCAAAATGACCTAGAGATCTCCCACTAAAACCCTACTTGTTAGTTTCTATCACCTCCGTGCCATACTAGGGACCAACCCTGTAACACATGGATCTTCAAGGGACCCTTACCCAAACCACAGCAGTGGCTGCCCCATTCCTTGAACTCCTAGCAAATACTGTTCTGTGATCTGATTCTCAGGAGATCCAAACACAAGTGTCTCCAAGAGCCTCCTTTCTCTCCCCAATGCTTTCCAGGTGACTGTCTCTCCATCTCTACAGGCTTCTCTATCCATCCACCCCTTGCCCCTTCTCTATCCTTGCCCTCCATCACCTTCTCTCTCTCTTCTGTTGGCCATTGTCCTTTTTCCTTTGCTGACTCCTCCTTCCTGCCACTCATCACTCCAGCCCTCTGTCCTTGGCTCCTTTCTCTCATTCCCATACTTTCTCTCCCTCCTCTGATGCCCACCTATCACTCTCACCACATCACTGACCTTCAGATACCCACGCAGGCATCACAGGGAAATGAGGAGCAGCCCTCAAAGAGGACCACTGAGTTGCTTTCTAAAGGGTTTTCCCTGACTCTGTTAAAATTCATGATTAAGGCCAAGGAAGGACAACACTGTGTAGAATTGGACTGCTGCGCTCTTCTCACCAGTCTGCGAATATGAACTTCCCCAGATTCTTCCTCCAATGCTGGTATCCTAATAATCTTTTGTTGTTGTTGTTGTTGTTGCTTTTGAAGAAAGTCTTCTTAATAACACACACAAGGCCACACCCAACAGGTCTGGACACTGCCATGTTTGCTCTCTGCACTCCTGACACACTGGTCTTTTTTCAGTTTCTCAAACGTGCTAGGTCTCCTCCTCCTGAAGATCTTTGCTCATGCTATTCTCTCTGTCTATAACACTCCATTCCTTTCTCCCCCTTCACTTTATTTAGTTAATGCCTTTTGTTAGTTATTTGTTCCTGTGTAATAAATTACCTCCACACCTAGCAGCTTAAAACAAAAATTTGTTAGCTCACATTTCCTTTGGGAGCAACTTAGCCAGATGGTTCTGGTTCAAGGTCTCCTAAGTTAAATTCATGTGGTCATACTGGGCTTCAGGCATTTGGGGCTGGAAGATCCCTTCCAAGGCTCACTCATGTGGCCATTGGTAGACATCATTGCATCTCAGGCTATTGATAGGAACATCAGTTCCTCGCCACATGGCCTCTCTGTGGGCTGCCTGAGTGTCCTCTGGACATGGAAGCTGGCTTCTCCAAGAATAACTGGTGATGATGATGACGACCATGGTGATGATGATGGTGAAGAGAGAACATGCAACAGCAGCTGCAGTCTTTTGTAACCTAATCTCAGAAGTGACACACCATCCCTCCATTCTGCCACATGCTATGGGTCACACAGAACAACACTCACACAGTATGAGAGGAAACTGCACATGGTGTGAATACCAGGAAGTGTAGATCCCTGGGGGCCATCTTGGAAGCCTGGCCTATCACTTCCTTTTCCTTACTATATATTTGTAGGATTTTGTGATTAAAATTGATCTTCTCCTTTAGACTTTAAGATTTTTGATAATTGGTGTTTGTGTTGCTTATGTATCAGTTGGCTTTTGCTATGAAACCTTCAAAAATAAAAGCATCCATTTATTATTTCCTGTGTATCTGTGGGTCAGCTGGAGTTCTCCTGACCTGGACCACGTGAAGCTGATTAGGCCGGGTTTACTTATGCATCTGGCATCAGCTCTTGGGTTAGCTGAGGCTGATGGGACTAAAATGGCCTCCCCTACCTGTCTAGCAGTGTCTGACCATTGGCCAGAGGAATAAAAGTGAAACGGCCTTGTGTCTCTCCATATCCAGCCAGCTAGTCTGCACATGCTCACTTGGCAGCCATAGAGTTGTAAGAGTGAGAATGGGAAAATTATGAGGCCTCTTGAGGCCAAGATTTGGAAGAGGTATAATGTTACTTCTGTCACATTCTGTTGGCTAAGACAAGTATTTAGAAAGTGGAGAAATAGACATTATCATAATGGGAGGAAATGAAAATGGGTGGTAGATACTGAGGAGAGAAATATAATCGCTTTTTGTAAACACAGCACTGCAGAGTATCTGTAGAGCCTACCCCACAATCGAGTACATAGTAAGGATTCAAAAAATAGAGAATTTCTTGAGTGGATGAATCTGAATACTTTAGTTATTCTTGTTTTGTTCTTCACTTGTCCCCCTCATTGCTGAGCAAGCAGCTAAAAACAGGGATCTAGTCTTATTCATGTTTGTGACCCAACAACATTGACTTTGGACTCCACTAGGTAAAGAATAAATGTAATGCTGACTCTTTCACACCCTCTCTGCCCATCTCCATTGCTCTGCCATCCTGTAGGCTTAAAGGCTTCTACAACAGCTTTGAGTAGGTTTTTAATGCCTTCCAACTTGGGGGACTCATTTTTTGACACTATATCTAATAGTGTTTCTCTGTTATTCACCGGGTTTTCAATGGCTAATTGTTTTGGGAATGGTCTGCCAGGTCCTTCTCCCTAGTCTATCTTAGTCTGGATGCTCAGCTGAAATCTATCCACTATGGATGACCCTGCTGCTATCTGTTGGCACAGATTTTAGTATCACAGCAACATGCAAGCCCCCACAGTACGGCAAACTGACAGACATGTGGACTTCATAAGGAATGAGAAATCACTGAAATAAGACTTCCCTTTTTAGTGTATGCTGCTGAAATCAATACTTTACCCTGCAGCTTAGAATTCCACTTTGAATTTTCTGGAAATGCAGATTTAAAAAAAATCTATAGCAATGACTCCAGAAACTGAAATGCCATATTTCAGGAGTGAATTGAGATAGCCTCCAGGACTCTTTTTTTTTTTTTTTTTTTTTTTTCCTCTCAATACTAAAGTGTTGAACCTGGGGCCTCGGGCATGCTAGGTAAGTGCTCTACTACTAAGCTGCACTCCAAGCCTCTTTCTAAAATTTTGAGACAAGATCTCGTCAAGTTATGCAGGCTGTTTCTGGCCTCATAACCATGATCCTCTGGTTTCCGCCTCCCAGGTTGCTGGGATTACAAGCATGTGCCACCATGCCTGGCACCTCCAGGACTTTTATATAGGACTTTTATACAAAGGGATCTCAGAAGTGATTACTTGATGAACTTGATTCTAGTGAGCCTTCAAAGGTGAAAAAATTTTCTATTGGAAGTTGCATGCAAAAATTCATTCTTTTACTTATTTATTCATCTAACCATCCATCCATCCAACCACTTACTCATCCACAAACATTTTCTGCACACATGGGAAATTATAAAATGCAGGTAGTGAAGAGTGGATGAAAAAATTAGAAATGTAACTTTTATAGATTTAATTTCTTTGTGGTTTTAAAAATTAGTAGGTAAGTTTCATGTTAGACATATAGCATTGAGTCTCTGATCTCAGTAGTACCGCCCACAAGGTACCTTTTATCCATTCATTTATTTATTCTTATTTCTTTCTCCCTTTATTGGTAAATGTTGGTGGAGTACAGAGTAATACAGCAATTGATTTTTCCATTATGCAACTATTACATCACTTTTGGTTACACTTTTATCAATGTACGTTTATGGAGCCTTTTGACTAGTATGTAGTAAAACTCATATGCATATTTGGGTTATATCCCCCTATTTTTTTTTCCCACATACTCATGAAATTGCATTGGTTTACATTGGGATTATCCTCTCCCCTTTTATCCTTTTACACTTCATTTATGTATTTATCAAATATTTTCAGGTCTCTAATGCACTGATATAGCCTGCAGCTGTAGCCCTGTGGCATCTGATCCCATCAGATCTTGGAAGCTAAGCAGGGTTGGGCCTGGTTAGTACCTGGATGGGAGACCACCTGAGAACACCAGAAGCTGTAGGCTTGGGAGAAGGACCTGGCAACCCCCTCCCAAAAATCAATCTGCCATTGAAAACCCTATGAACAGCAAAGAAGCACTGACAATAGTGTTTCCCCTGTTGTATGTAGGGTCACTATGAATCGGAAACCGACTTGACGGCACCTAACAACAACAACAACAACAACAATGCACTGACATTTAGTTCTTGTCATCTTAATTCTGAGGTCATAAAGCACTTCAGTCATACCTTTATTATGGAGCTTAATAAGCTGCAGTTTATTTCTTCACATATCTCCTTCTGTCTCTAGGTTGGGGTCCTTGAGGGAAGGACATTCTCTTTTGATTGCTGGGCTCTTATTCCCTAGAACAATGACTAGCACAGAGTGGGAGTTCAGTAGGGGTTTCTTCCCAGCCAGGCTTGGTGGTGCACGCCTGTAATCCCAGTGGCTTGGGAGGCAGAGGCAGGAAGATCACAAGTTCGAGACCAGAGGCAGTCTGCGTAACTTAGCAAGACCCTGTCTCAAAAAAGTGGAAAAAAAAAAAGGTGTTTCTTCCCTGGAGAATTCTGCCTGGCACATATTGGGTACTTATTAAATACTCTCTGAAGAAACATAAACCCACAAAAGTATGATACTAGTATGTATGGTCCCCACACCCCAGCAGTCTGTATTCTACATGAGCGTACTGAAGGACACAAGCTTCATATCATAATCTTTAAGGAATCTGAAGCACCTTGCTCTGAAATCAGGCTTTATCAAATCCCTCCCTGTCTTAGTTATATGTTCAACTTCTAATGTCTGAAGGAAGAAAATTTCTCCAAGTATACTAACCCCAAGTAGAAACTCTCTTCATATTTTCTTCCCATTCCCATGTCTTGAGACTTCACCTATCCTGTTGTTGTTGTTAGGTGCCATTGAGTCGTGTCCAACTCATAACGACCCTCATAGGGTTTTCAATGGCTAGTTGTGTCAGGATTGCCTTGGGAGTGGATTGCCACATCCTTCTCCCATTTTTGCGGTGCTGGGAATCAAACTCGGGACCTCATAGACTTCAGAGCAGCGCTCTACCAACTGAGCTAAATCCCAGCCCTTCACCTACCTCTAGCAACATAGTATTTGATGATCCTCCCACCCTCATGCTGAGGGTTGAACCCAGGGCCTCATACCTGCTAGAGAAGTGCTCTCCCACTGAGCTGTATCCCTAGACCCTGATGAAGATTCACACATTCACCTAGAGTCTAAAAAAACTTTTTGTTGTTGTTTGGTGCCATTGAGTTAGGTCCAACTCATAGCAACCTTTTGTACAACAGAACAAAACACTCCCCAACACTGTGCCATGCCCAGCACTAAAATTAGACACCAGCACCACTGTCTTGTTCCTTCCTCCTCCTTTCCTTTGCTGAACTTCAGAGCAAACATGGGTGTTTGACAGTTCATCACCCGTTAGGTTTACCTCCTTTCTTTTCTTGTTTTTTTGTTTATTTGTTTGTTTGCTTTTAACTTTTTGTTATCTCTTAGAGATGTTTTCTTTTCACAAAGTGAAAGCGTCTTATTTCCTTGGCTCGGTTTTAAGTTCCTAGGAAGGAGGAGAGAGTGAAGCCCCATCTATGGGATTTTCGCCTACTTCTGTGCCATAGGCAGGGCCACTTTAAAGGTGAGGAAACAGAGGTTCTGGAGAAATGAACTACCTGTCCAAGATCTCTTAGCTGGTTGAGATGGTGCTGGGATTATCACTACACATGCCTGCTTCCAAAGTTGCCAAAGCTGCTACCTCCTTAGCCTGCCTTGTGAATGCCAGAGCCAGTGGCTCTTGCTTCTTTGAATATTCCAGGGAGCTGAGCTCAGAGCTGACCCACAGCAGACCCTCAGAACTATTTATGGACTTGACTTGATTTAAATAAATGCAGATGGTTTGGCTGATCCAGGGCAATTAACCTGACAGCACTTATTCCCTCACATTTGGACAGATGGCTGATCTTCAGGAGACTCATAAAGACCTGGGGGTATGAATCATCATCTCCTCCGCTCCCCAGCTCGCTGAGATGAAAGCTGGAGGGTGGCCTTGACCACACACTTTCTGGGTTTCTGTCAGAACAAGCTGCAAGCCTTAATGCATTTTGGGAGGCACTCAGCCAACTTGTAACTTTTTGTGGTGACAGGCAGCAAGGATGGAGTCTTCCAACCCCGCCATGTTTCTTTTGGCCTAAGATGTCAGTGTCTTTCTCTAGTCAGTGGGAAGACACCTGTTCTTCCACCAGCAGAGAGGCCTGCAGGCTGGCAGGAATGGGACTGGCAGGTAGCAGGCCAGGGTCCCTCACAAAGGGTCAAGAACAAAGTCTCTTGTGTGTTAAGTCAGTCTCTCTCTCTCTCTCTCTCCTCCCTCTCCTTTCTTTTCACCTTTTGTGGTGCTAAAGATTAAACCTTCTTGTTGTTGCTGTTAGGTGCCTTCAAGTTGTGTCCAACTCACAGGGACCCTCATAGGGTTTTCAATGGCTGACTGTTTCAGGATTGCCTAGGGAGTGGATTGCCACATCCTTCTCCCATTTTTGCAGTGCTGGGAATCGAACTCAGGACCTCAGAGACTGCAGAGCGGTGCTCTACCAACTGAACTAAATCAAAGATTAAACCTAGAGCCTTGTGTATGCTAGGCAAGCCCTCTATCACTAAATCACATTCTCAGCCCTTTCCTGTGTTTTATTTTATTTTATTTTGGGTGGTACTGGGGAGTTGTTCCCAGGGCCTTGCACATACTTTGTAAGTGCTCTACCGTTGAGCTGCACCACCAGCCTCCCTTAAAAATTTTTTATTATCTCGTGACAGAGTCTTGCTAAGTTACGCAGGCTTCTTCTAGTCTGCAACTTGCCATCCTCCTGGGATTACAAATATGAGCAACTGTGCACAGCTCCTGTGTCTTAAAACACTCTAAAAATAGTGACTATGTAAATGTTTCTTTTGTGGCAAAAATGATTATAAAAATAGACCTTTTTATATTTTGCAGTGCTGGGGATCAAACCCAGGGCCTTGTGCATACTAAGCAAGCACTCTACCACCAAGTTATTTTTCTAGCCCCCAAACAGACCTTTTGTACTTTTGTAATTTTGCACCATATATATTTGTTACTTATTCAAAATGAATTTTTAAAGCCCTGCATATTCTCACATCCAAAGGTTGAAATAATAGCATAGAGTTGGTTTAATAACACTGGCCTGAAGTCAATGGAACTGGGAATTAGTTCTTCCTGTGCCATTTACTTTGTTTCAAGACCAAAAATTTCCCCTGCCCAAACCCTCAGGAGCTCAGAGTCTCTTACAAGGTAGTAACCAACAATGTTGGTTGGGCCAGGGATGCAGCTCAGTGGTAGAGCAGCTGCTTAGTGTGCATAAAGCCCTGGGTGTGAGCCCAGCACCACCAAAAAAAGAAAAAAGAAAAAAAAGAAAGGAAGGAAGGCAGAAAGAAAGAAAGAAAAGGAAAAAAAAAAAAAAGAAAAAAAAAAAAAAAAAAAAAAGAAAAGAAAGGAAAGAAAAAAAAAAAAGATTTTGGCTAACACTGTGGTAAGCTGATGCCTTGACTGGTCCAGAGGATCTGCTTCTAAGGTGACACATGTAAATATTGCCAAGAGTCTTCAATTCCCTCTGGCTGCTGGCTGGAGGCCTCAGTTCCCTACCACATGGGCCTCTCCATGGGGTGACTCACAACACCTCTGCATTCTATTGGTCAGCATAGATGGATTGTGGGAAAACACAGGAGAGGCCTATGTAAAGGTGTGAATACCAGAAGACGGAGACCACTAGGAGGTACACCCACAAAAGTCCTCTGCCATACACTCCATGCTTCACATGACTTCTATCTTCCTTGTTTATTGTTCTTAGGTGCTGTCGAGTCACGTCCAATTCATAGCAACCCTATGTACCACAGAACAAAACATTCCTCAACTCTGTGCCAGGTACGCAATCTTTTTTTGTGCCCATTGTTGCAGACACTGTGTCAGTCCATCTAGTTGAGGGTCTTCCCTTTTTTTCATTGACCTGCCCACTCTCCCAAACATGATGTCCTTCTCCAGGGATTGGTCCCTCCTGATGACATGCCCCACATACATAAAACACAGTCTAGCCATATTTGCTTCCAAGGAGCACTCTGGTTGCGCTTCCTCTAGGACAGATCTGTTGGTTCTTTTGGCAGTCCATGGTATATTCAATATTTGTCTCCAGCACCATAATTCAAAGTCAACAATTCTTCTCCTGTCTCCCTTATTCAACATTTAGCTTTCACGACCACATGATGCAAATGAAAATATGGCATGAGTCAGGTGCACCTTCATCTTCAGTGTGACATCTTTACTTTCAACATTTTAAAGAGGTATTTTGCAACAGCTTTTCCCAAAGCAATGTATCTTTTGATTTCTTGACTGCTGCTCCCATGGGTGTTAACTATAGAAGCAGGTAAAACAACATCTTAGACAACTCAATCTTTTTTCCACTTATCATGAAGTTTCTTACTGACTCAGTTGTAAGGATTTTTGTTTTCTTGATGTTGAGGTGTAATCCATACTGAAGGCTGTGTTCTTTGATCTTCACTAGTAAATGTTTCAAATCCTCTTCACTTTCAGCAAGCAAAGTTGTGTCATTTGCATAGCACAGATTTTTAACGAATTTTCCTCCAATCCTGATGCCATGTTCTTCTTCATAAAGTCCAGCTTCTTGGATTATGTGTTCAGTATCTCTCTCCTTCATTTCTTGAATAGTCCTGAAAGAGAGTGAGAAGGGAGGGGAGCTCCATTTGGGAGAACTTATAGGACAGTTTGGGCATGTATTTTAGACTTTGGGGTTGTTAACTGGTAACTTGTTTTCTTTATTTCTTTAATATTTCCAAGTATGGAAAGACTTTCTTTCAAAATTGCCCATCTTCAGGGCTCTTAAAAACAAACTCCTAAAT
>VMDO01001497.1:78074-107135 GCA_007922755.1 Pedetes capensis
GCTGGACATTGAACAAGAGAGACAGAAAAAGAATTGATGCTTTTGAATTGTGGTGCTGGAGACGTCTATTGAATATACCATGGACTGCCAAAAGAACCAACAGATCTGTCCTAGAAGAGGTACAACCAGAGTGCTCCTTGGAAGCAAAAATGGCCAAACTGCGTCTTACATATTTCGGACATGTAGTCAGGAGAGAACATCCCTGGAGAAGGACATCATGTTTGGAAGAGTGGCAGGTCAACGGAAAAGAGGAAAACCCTCCACCAGATGGATTAACATAGTGTCTGCAACAATGGGCTTAAACATAAATAAGATGGTTTGCCTGGCACAGAATCGGCAAGTGTTTCTATCTGCTGTACATAGGGTCGCTATGAGTCGGACTCAACTCGACGGCACCTAACAACAACAACAAATTTAAATAAGGGCTGGGATTTAGCTCAGTTGGTAGAGCTCTGCGCTGTAGTCTCTGAGGTCCTGAGTTCAATTCCCAGAACCACAAAAATGAGAGAAGGGCCTGGCAATCCACTCCCAATGCAATCCCAAAACAGTCAGCCATTGAAAACCCTATGAGGGTTGCTATGAGTCAGATACTGACTTGGCGGTACCTACAACAACAACAATAACAAATTTAAATAAGGCCTGCAGCCGTAGCCCTGTGGTATCCAATCCCGTCAGATCTCAGAAGCTAAATAGGGTCAGGTCTGGTTAGTACTTGGATAGGAGACTGCCTGGTAACACCAGATGTTGTAGGCTTGGGAGATGGACCCAGAAAACCCACTCCAAAAAATCAATCTGCCATTGAAAACCCTATGAACAGTAGAAGCACACTGACAATATTGTTTCGCCTCTTGTATGCAGCATCGCTATGAGTCAGATACAGAAACAATCAGCCATTGAAAACCCTATAAGGGTCACTATGAGTCGGACATGACTCAATGGCACCTAACAACAACAAATTTAAATATATTCGCATCAGGCATGGCAGTGCATGCCTATAATCCCAACTTTTCAGGAGGATTGCAAATTTAGAGCCAGACAGAGCAACTTAGTGATATCCTATCTAAAAAAAAACATTTTTTTTCAAAAGCGTTGGGGATATGGCTCAGTGGTAGAGTTCTTACCTATCACATACAAAACCCTAGGTTCATTCCCTACTACTGGGGAAAAAAGTGTGTGTGCGTGCATGTGCACATGTTTGCTTGTGTGTGTGTGTGTGTGTGTGCATGTGTGTGTGTATTTGTGTATATTTGTAACAGATGTTGCAGTACAACAGAAGATGCAGAGAAGTTTCATGTTGGATATATCATTTGTCTGGTAAAATAGATTGGATTTCAGCAGGTAGCAAAGGGAAGGAGACAAAGAGAGATGCTCCCAATGACCACATACTCGCCAGAGAGGATGAAGGTGAGGGTAAAACATGTGCAAATGCAGCAAGGTGAGAAAGTGCCGCATGCTGTGTGCAGAGAGCCACACTGTGAAGGGGGAAGCTGGGTGGGATTACATGGTACAATGGAGAAAGGCTGTGGATCTGGGGTGAGGCTTCAATCCTGGCTGTACCACATGCTAGCTGTGGCCTTCAGCACCTCTAAGCACCTTCACCTCTAAGCCTCAGTTTATTAAAGTATCAAATGGAGATAATGACAACTACATTAAAGGTTTGCCATAAAGATTAAGTGAAATGATGTATGGAAGGCCATATAGTGCCTGACCATAAAGTAAATGCTCTAACGATGGTACTTCTGATTGTTACATTAAAATGCTGTCTCATTTTGACAATGATCTAAAGCACAAAGAGATCCCCAGAGTTTCCACTTTATTTGTTTCTGCTATAGTTTGGATGTGGAGCATCCCCCAGATGCCCAAGTGTTAAAGGCTTGGTCCCCAGCTTCCTGCTATTAGGAGGTTGTTGTTGTTAGGTGCCATCGAGTCGGTATCCGACTCATAGCGACCCTCATAGGGTTTTCAATGGCTGACTGTTTCGGGATTGCCTTGGGAGTGGATTGCCAGGTCCTTCTCCCATTTTTGTGGTGCTGGGAATTGAACTCGGGACCTCAGAGACTGCAGCGCAGTGCTCTACCCACTGAGCTAAATCCCAGCCCTCATTAGGAGGTAGTAGGACCTCTAAGTGGGAGGTTTTATGCCATTAGGGGCACAACCTCAAAGGAGACTGTGGAACCTGAACCCCTTCCACTTTCTTTCTCTTTCACACTCAGCCATGAGGTGAATAGGCCTCGTCCTCCACACACTCTTGCCCCAGTGTGCTACCTTGACACAGAATGAAATGCCATGGGGCCAACTGACCATGGACTGAAACCAGCAAAACTACACACCAAAATAAAACTTTCCTCTTTATAAGCTTACTGTCTCAGACATTTGTTATAGTAATAGAAAGCTAATGTTGTCTCTTTTTCTTTCTCTTGAAAAAAATTTTTTTTGCAGTAGTAGGAGGTTGAACCAGGGCCTCATGTGCAGTAGACAACTGCTCTACCATTGAGCACACCTCTATGTCCATTTTAATTTTTTTAATTTTAAGACAAAGTCTTGCTAAGTTATGCAGGCTGCTTCTGGCCTCAAACTTGTGATCCTCCTGCCCCCGCCTCCCGAGTCACTGGGATTACAGGTATGTGCCAGAGTGCACTGTTTCCCTTGCAAATTGTTTAAGAGCAAAAGGGATATATTCAAATAGACTCCACTCTCCTCATCTCCAGTTTCTCACAGTGCACAGGGTTCTTACTACTCTGGAAAGCTCATCTGGGACCCCCCTAATTAACAAGTGGCCAGTGTTCCCTATTGTATGAAGCTCCTCCTTCCCATCACCTTTTTGCCTTGGCAAACAAATTATAAAGCAATAAGTCATTCTCTATATTTAAACTTTCAACACGGAAATGCCGACACATACTTAGTCAGTTGAGTGCTGGTGATGAATGTTGATTTATGATGGGAAATACTTGGGACCTTTACGTGAACACCTAGCAAATGTGTCATGATGTTCACATTGACAGTTAATTCTGAGGGACAGTTATGCACCAATTTCTCAGGTAGGAAGAATTGGGTTCTTTGGCACATGAAGACTGGAAATGTTCAATTATGATTTGCTCAAAGTTGAATTTTATAATTTTCTTTTAAAAATATAATTATTTATTTTATTCTTTATATTTCTCAAATGATTTTCTAAAAATTACATAAAATAATATCTATAAAACTATATCATTGAAATTAAGATTAATACACACAAAAAGTAATATTTATAACATTAAAAGCACAATGGAAGAAGGGAATGAAGTTACATTAGAATGAGTTAATGACCCCAGATAGTATTTCAAATGTATGGAAAAATAGTCTATTCGAATTGTTTGCCAGTTTTTAAATTAGTCTACTCTTTATCCATTCACTAATGTGCCCAATCCATATTGCTTATTTGATGCTCCTGGCAAAAGCCTAGTTCAGTCTTGCTTCAGGGCACGTTAACTTCCTGTCATCTCTGCATAACAACAAAAACGACATTTACTTTCTAGGCTGAGGTTTAGCTAAGTTGGTAGAGTGTAGCATTCTCTGAGGCCCTGGGTTTGATCCCCAGCACCACAAAAATGGGAGAAGGACTTGGCAGCCCACTCCCAATACAACCCCCAAACAATCTGCCATTGAAAATCCTATGAATAGCAGAGAAGCCCTGATATAATGCTGGCCATGGCACAATGTTGGAGAGTGTTTTGTTCTGTTGTACAAAGCATTGCTATAAGTTGTACCCCATTCCATGGCACCTAACAATAACAACCACAACATTTACTTTCTATTTATCCTGAACAATATTAATATTTTATCTCTTTCTTTTCCTTCCTTCCTTCAGTCTTTCCTTCCTTCCTCCCTCCCTCTTTCTTTCTTACTTTCTCTCTCTCTCTCTTTCTCTCTCTCTCTTTCTTTCTTGGAGTTAGCAGGCAAGGATTTTTATTTTATTTTTGCACTCATTTTATTTATTAATTGTGGGGTACAAAGTAATAAGACATTTGGCATATCCATAATGCAACAATTAAATCATTCTTGCTTATTTTTACATATTTTATATAACAGTATGAACTAAAGAAGAAAAGAGAAAAAGTAAGAAATTTAATTAGCATGTAAGGAAATCATGGGTTATATTCTCATTGATTTTTTTCTCTTCCCCTTATTTTTTCATGCATTTATACAGTTGCATCTTATATTTTGAGATTTTCCTCTTACTCTTTACCCCTCTACATTATTTCTCTTCCCCACCCCACCTTCCCCAACCTCCACCTGCACTTGCTGATCCCCTCCTTCTTTCTGATCTACTTGTATTTTCCATTCTTAGATAAGTATGATTGTTCATTTTTACATATCTAAAATGTATAGTTTCTTCTTCTTTTAAGTTAGATTTAGCTCTCATATATGAGAGAGAACATATGGTATTTCTGTTTTTGAGCCTGGGTTAATTTGCTTAAAATGATATTCTCTAATTCCATCCATTTTGCTGGAAATGACATAATTTCATCCTTCTTTATTGCTGAGTAATAGTCAAGTGTGTATATATACCAAAAATTTTCAATCCATTCCCCTTGTGATGGACATTTTGGTTGATTCCATACCCTTGTAATTGTGAAGAGTGTTGTATAAAATATAGAAGTGCAGGTGTACCTGTGGTATGATGATTTATCTTCCTTTGGGTGTATTCCCAGGAGTGGTATAGCTGCATCCTATGGCAGTTTTATTCTTAGTTTTCTAAGGTAACTCATATTGTTTTTTAAAGTGGCTGAACTAACTTATAGTACCACCAGCAGTGTAAAAGTGTTCCTTTTCCTCTGCATCCTCACCAGCACTTGTTATTGTTTTGTTTTCTTGGCCATACTTATTGAAGTGAGACAGAATCTCAGTGTTGTTTTGATTTGCATTTCCCTAATGGCTAGGAATACTGAATATTTTTTCATGTGTTTATTGGGCATTCGTATCTTCTCATTTGAGAACTGTCTGTTTAGGTCCATTACCCACTTATTTATTGGGTTATTTGTTATCTTGGTGGTTGATTTCTTAGGTTCTTTGTAAATTCTAGAAATTAGGCCTCTGTCAGATGTGTAGGATACAAAGATTGTCTCCCATTCTGTGGGCTCTCCTTTAACTCTGTTAATTGTTTCCTTTGCAGTACAGAAGCTTTTTAGTTTTGCATAGTACCATTTGTCATTTGTACAGTACCATTTGTACAGTACCATTTGCCATTTGTCATTTGGTACAATTTCCTGGGCAGTTATAGTCTTTGTTAAGGAAATGCTTGCCAATGCATGGAGCATGTTCCCTATCTTTTCTTCTAGTAGTTTTAGGTTTCCAGTTTTATGTTGAGATCTCTGATCCATTTTGAGTTGATTCTCATACAGATTGAGAGATACAGGTCTATTTTCATTCTTCTGCAAGTGGATATCCAATTTTCCCAGTACCATTTGTTGAGGAGGCTAACTTTTCTCCAATGAACATCCTTAGCCCTTTTGTCAAAGATCAAGTTGCTTTATTTGCATGGGAGTATCTCTGGGTCTTCAATTCTGTTCCACTGATCTTCATGTCTATTTTTGTGCGAGTGCCAAGCTGTTTCTGTCACTATGGACCTGTAGTATAATTTGAAGTTAAATATTGTGATACCTCCTTCACTGTTTTTGGGGCTTAGGATTGTTTTGGCTATTCATGGTCTTTTGTACTTTCATATGAATTTTAGAATTGTTTTTTTCAATTTCTGCAAAGTATGTCATTGGAATTTCAACAGGGATTGCATTAAATGTGTAAATCGCTTTTGGTAGTATAGTCATTTTCACAATATTAATTCTTCTGATCCATGAACAAAGGAGGCCCTTCCATCTTCTAGTATCTTCTGCTGTTTCTTTCTTTAATGTTTTAAAGTTTGCATTATAGAGGTCTTTAAGGTCTTTGATTAGATTGATTCCTAAATATATTTTAATTTTTTGGTGAGCTATTGTGAATAGAATTGTTGTCTGGATTTCTTTTTCTTCTATTCACTATTGGCATGAGGGAATGCTACTGATTTTTGAGTATTAATTTTATATCCTGCTACTTTGCTGAAGGAGCTAATTAGCTCTAAGAATTTTCTAGTGGAATTTTTAGGGTTCTTTATGTATAGGATCAGATCCTTTTCTTTCCCTACTTGTATCCCTTTTATTTCTTTCTCTTGCCTGATTGCTCAGGCTAGGACTTCAGTTACCATATTGAATAAGAAAGGAGAGAGTGGACATCCTTGTGTTGCTCCTGATCTTAGAATGCTTTCAATTTTTTTCCCTGTTTAATATGATCTTGGGTCTAGTTTTGTTTATGATGTTGAGGTATGTTCCTTCTATACCCAGTTTCTTTAGAATTGTTATCATAAAAGAATGTTGAACTTTGTCAAAGGTGTTTTCAGCATCAATTGAGATAATCATGTGATTTCTGTCTGCAAGTTTCTTGATATATTGAATTACATTAATTGATTTGTGTATGTTGAACCAGCCTTGCATCTGTGGAATGAAGCCTACCTGATCATGGTGTATGATCTTTTTTATGTGTAGCTGTATTTGGTTTGCAAGAAATTCATTGAGGAATTTGGCCTCAATGTTCACCAGGGAAATCAGTCTATAGTTCTCTTTCTTTATAGAGTCCTTCTCTGGTTTTGGTATCAGGGTGATACTGGCTTTATAGAATTAATTTGGAAGTATACCTTCCTTTTCTATGTTATGAAATAATTTGAGGAGAATATGTATTAATCCTTCTTTAAAGATTTGATAGAATTTAGCTGTGAACCCATCAGGACCTGGGCCTTTCTTTGTTGGAAGTTTCTTTATAATTGCCTCTAACTTGGTGGTTGTAATGAGTTGGTTTAATTTGCTTATGTCCTCAAGGTTTAGTTTTGGTAAATCATATGTGTTAAAGAACTTGTCCATTTTTCTGTATTTTCTTTTTTGGGGGAATAAAGTTTCTCTGGGGCTGGGATTTAGCTCAGTTGGTAGAGCACTGCTCTGTAGTCTTTGAGGTCCTGAGTTCAATTCCCAGCACTGCAAAAAATTGGAGAAAGGCCTGGCAATCCACTCCCAAGATAATCCCAAAACAGCCATTGAAAACCCTGTGAGGGTCACTATGAGTCAGATACCGACTCGACAGCACCTAACAATAACAACAACGAAGTTTCTCCAAGTTGTCTCTGATGATTTCTGGACCTCATTGTTATCTGTTGTTATGTCCTCCTTGTCATCTCTGATTTTTAAAATTTGGGGCTCTTCTCTCTTTCTTTTGGTAAGTCTAGCTAAAGAAGTGTCAATTTTGTTGATATTTTCAAAAAACTACCTCTTTGTTTTGTTAATTTTTTGATTGTCCCTTTTGTCTCTAATTTGTTAATTTCAGCCTTGATCTTAAAAATTTCTTTCTGTGTACTATTTTTTAGATTGGCTTGTTGTTGGCTTTCTAGTACCTTAAGGCATGTCATTAAATTATTTAAATGGGCCTTCCTTAACATTGATGAAGGCAGTCATGGCTACGAACTTCCTTCTTAGAACTGCCTCTGCTGTATCGCATATATTTTGGTAGGATGTGTTTTCATCTTCATTTGATTGTATGAACTTTTATATTTCCTTTCTGATTTCTTTGATGATTCATTGGTCATTCAGAAGTGGATTATTTAGTCTCCATGTATTTGTAACATTTCTGGAGTTTTTCTGGCTTTTGAGTTCTGCTTTTATTCTATTGTAATCTGATAAGGTATAAGAGATGATTTCTTTTTTTTATTCATTGAGACCATTTTGTGGGCTAAAATATGGTCTATTTTAGAAGTTCCATATGATGCTGAGAAGAATGTGTATTCTGCATCTGATAGATGGAATATTTTGTAGACCTCTGTTAGATCCAGTTGGTCTATGGAGCTGTTTATGTCCATCGTTTTTCTGCTGATGTTTTTTTCTTTCATGACCTGTCTCTTGAAGATAGTAGGGTATTGAGGTCTCCTGTAATTATTGTGTCCATCACAATGTGTTCTTTTATCACCAATATAGTTTGTTTTATGAAGTTAAGTGCTCCTGTATTTGGTGAATATATATTAAGTAATATTATGTGTTCCTGGTTGACTGTTCCTTTTACTAATTTGTAGTGACCATCTTTGTCTCTTCTTATTAATTTGGGATTGAAGTCTAAATTGTCAGAAATTAGTATGGCTACTCCTGATTTTTTTTTTTATTCCCACATACATAGTACATTGTTTTCCAGCCTTCAATTTTCAGAATTTTACGTCTTTGTGGATGAGCTAAGTCTGTTAAATTCCACATATCAGAGGTTTTTGTGTTTTAATCTAGTTGGCCACTCAGTGCCTTTTGAATGGTGCCACTTATATTTAGAGCAATTATTGAGAAGGACTTATTATTCTGCATCATTTTGATATTTGTTTCTTTTCTTTGATTCATATTTAGCTTGTTATGATCATGAATTCCTTTGTCTTTTATTCATTTCTTTAGTCTTGCATTTGAGCTTGTCTTACTTCTCCTATATGTGATATTTCTTTAATATCAATGCTGGCTTGGTGACTGCAAATTGCTTAAACTTGTCAATATCATGGAATACCTTGAACTCTCCATCTATATTAAGAGATAGCTTTGCTGGGTAATGTAATTTTGGTTGGCAGTTAATCTTTTTCAGGGCTTGCCTTTCCTTGCTTTTAGAGTTGTTGTTGAGAAGTCAGCTGTTATTCTGTTGTGGAAAGGATCTGTTCTGGTCTATTCTATTTAGAGTTCTGGATGCTTCCACGGTTTAAATGTATATTTCTTCCCTTAGGTTTGGGAAGTTTTCAGCTAATATTTCATTGAAAAGTTTCCCTATTCCCCCAGTGTCAGTTTCAGATCCTTCATGGACCCCCTGTATTTGCAGGTTGTATCTCTTCACTTTATCAAAGATCTCTTGAAGGTATAGAGCATATTGCCTCATCTTTCTATCTTTCTTGGCATCTGAATATTGAATATTGAAGATCTTCAACTTTTTCTTCAGTATCAGAAATCTTACTTTCAGCTCTGTCCAATCTGGATACCAAAGAATCTACTGTTATTTTAAGTTGGCTTACTACTTTTTAATTCCAACATTTCTATATGATTCTTTTTCAGGATCTCGATTTTTCTGCTGAATTTTCTTCTAAGTTAGATAGTTTTTTGTCCAGTATTTCAACTGTTCTCATCTGTTTGGTTGTGGTATTTTTGAGGTCTTTCAACATATTTATAAACATAGATCTAAATTCTTTTTTTCTGATATATCTAAAATTTGGGTTACTTTAAAATCATCTATTCAGGCATTTTAGTCAACCAGGGCATTGTCTCTGGTTTGACTCAGAAGATAACAAGCTTTCTGCTGATAGAGTAATAGTTTTGTTCACTCTCACCTTAATATTTTTGATTATTCTTGCTTGAGGCCTGGTGTTCTTTAAGGAATTAGCTCTTCTTTATCAATAATGTGTATATATATATATATATATATATATATATATATATATATATATATGGGACTGGGATTTAGCTCCGTTGGTAGAGCGCTGCACTGCAGTCTCTGAGGTCCTGAGTTCAATTCCCAGCACCGCAAAAATGGGAGAAGGACCTGGCAATCCACTCCCAAGGCAATCCCAAAACAGTCAGCCATTGAAAACCCTATGAGGGTCGCTATGAGTCGGATTCGACTCGACAGCACCTAACAACAACAACAACAACATATATATATATGGATTTTCAAACCTTCCAAGAGATTCAGCAAATACAAGGGTGGGGGATATCCTATTTTAGTTTTAACAAATAAATTTGGGAGATATTGATTGACTAGGGTAACCAAAACCAAATAATGGTTGGAAATTATGATTAGTAAGGTTGGTGGCAAAAGGTTTCAAAGTCTACAGAAGTTGTTGCCCCTGTTATGTGCGGTTGAGTCAGGTCTGACTTATAGCAACCCTCATAGGGTTTTCAATGGCTGCTTGTTTCAGGATTGCTTCAGGAATGGATTGCCATATCCTTCTCCCATTTTTGTGGTGCTGGGGATCAAACCCAGGTCCTCAGAGAGTGTGGATCAGCATCTCTGCTGACTGAGCTAAGCCCCAGCCCCCACAGAAGTAGAGGGAGGGATAAAATGGTGTGTGGGAAAACTGTTTTAAACAGAGCATAGGCGTAAAAAATAAAATGATATAAAAAAAGAAGAGAAAACACACAAAACACATGCATATAAATACTATTTAAAAAGAAAATAAAGACTAATCTGACAACAGCTCAACTCATACTGATCAATTAAGACTACGTGGCAGTCACGTAGTTCGTTATGACTTCCTCCTGCTCTCTAGGTGTTACCAAAGAGCTGTCTCAGCCATTGCTGTCCATTAACTAGGGTAACCTGAACCAACTAATGGTTGGAAATTATGATTAGTAAGGTTGGAGGTGAAAAGTTTCAAAGTCTGCATAAGTAGAGGGAGAGATAAAGTGGTGTGGGGGAAAATCAAACAGAGATCAAAGGAATTACCCAATTCAGCATAGGCATAAAAAATAAAATAATATATAAAAGAAGAAAAAAGATTCAATTATTATTTGCTCTAGGTTGAATTTTATATTTTCATGGGTGTCATTTATCTTATGAAATAAAATTAGGTCTTATTTATAAATATTTCCCAGTCAAGGAAAAGATTAATATACCAAGCTCTCAAGGAAATGAGATGGTGGTTGCCCAAGCCTTGATTCCTCTGAAGGCCTCCCCTTCTTCCAGCTGATTCTCCCCAACTTCCACCGAGTTCTAGAATGCTCTGGAGTGCCTGGGCTGCAGCTTTGCACAGGCAGCTTCCCTTCTACATTGTGTCTCTGAACAAAGATTTCTTTTTAAGTCTTGGATATAATGAAAGTAAGTTGAAGTTATAAGTAGAAAGAAAGAGCATGAAGTGTGGAGACCCCATGTCATCTTTTCCTCTGTCTTAGGCACAAGTACCAACTACAGAATCTGCTTCTTCTGAGCAAGAGGATTTATGCTCCTCTTGCAGAACTGTGCATGCAGTAGCCTGCAGAAGTATTCTGCAGCTGGGTCCATGCTTTCCCAGGATTGCAGTGGCTTGTCACAGCCAGGCACCTCCCTAGACCACAGGACCTCAGGGAAAACAAAAGGGGAAAATTCTGAGGGAGCTGCTCCCCAAAATGTAAAACTCCTACCTTCTTTTGTCTTTTGTTTATTTTCCTATTAAAAGAACTCAGAGCAAGGTGCAGTGACAGCCTATAATCCCAGCAACTTGGGAGGCAGGGGTAGGAGGATTGCAAGTTCAAGACCAGAGGCAGCCTGTGTAACTTAGTGGGACGCTGAGTCAAGATAAAACATTTTAAAAAGGAGTTAGGGGTGCAGCCAGTGGTAAAGTACTTACAAGGTATGTGTAAGGCCCTGGGTTCAACCCTTCATTACCAGGAGGAAAATAAAAGAACTCAGAATCTTTTTTTGTGAACAAATGAGCAACAACAAACAAAAGGTAGAAAAGAAGAGATTATTGTGAGAACAAAATACTGCATACACTGATTCTAGGAACTGGGTTCTTTGGCTGTCTTTTTGTCTTTTTACCCCTTAGAAGCTGGAAAAAGAATGAAGAAGCATATGGAGCTATGAGGGCTCTTTGCCTTTCCCTGTGTTCTCATGGTGCCCACCTGCCCCGCCATCTGCATGCTAAGGCTGGGGGGGCGGGGGGCGGCCGTGTCCTGGGAGTCAGGGTGCATCAGGGTTGAGCAGCTGCACTGAGCCCAAGCCAACTCCATGGGTGCTGCTAGCTGAGGCAGTGCTGACCCCTGGTAGCACTGTATGGACAGCTGCCCCTAGAAGCAGCTGGACTGACAGCTGCGGGCATCTTCGAAGTTCAGGGCTGCCTCCGGCTGGAAAAAATTGGCTTGGCATTAGGTGTGGCAGGAAGGAAGTAGGCTCCTCTGAAGTCAGCATGGTGGAGATCATCAGTGAGGAGGAGAGGATGTTACTCAGTTCCTGCCATGCCCTGAAAACTGGAGCCCAAGGCCCAGTGGCTCAGAATCCTCAGAAAAAGAACATTCAAGACAACACCCTGGGCCTGGTGGAACATAGCAGTGGTTTTCCTATGTCATTCTCTGTGCCTAGAAAGCCCACCCCTACTTCATCCACCCTGAAGAATACTGGCATCTTTTAAGATCTAACTCAGATGTCTCTTCCTCTCATGATGGTTAATATGCAGTATCAGCTTTGACTGGTTCAAGGATTACTTAGAAACCCGCCAAAACATTATTTTCAGGTGTGTCTGTGAGGCTATTTCCAGAGGAGATTGGTACGTGGGTCTGAGAGGAAGAGGTGGGGAAGATCTGCCCTCCATTTGAGCAGGCACCATCCAAACAGCCAGGAGCCAGGGAAAACAAAAACAGAAGAAAGCTGAATGTGTCTCTATCTCTGGAATCAGGGATATACTCTTCCTCTCCTGCCCTTGGAATTCAGAACCCCAAATTCTCTGGTCTTTAGACTCTAGGACTTACACCAGTGGCGCTCCAAGTTCATAGGCCTTTGGCCTAAGACTGAGAGTTATATCATTAGCTTCCCTGGTTCTGAGGCATTTGGAGTCTGACAACCATGCTATATCTGGGGATGTCTGGTTTATAGATGGCCTGTCATGGGACCCTATAATTTCATGAGCCAATTTCCCTAATAAATTCCCTTTCCTTTCCTTCCCTTCCTTCCTTCCTTCCTTCCTTCCTTCCTTCCTTCCTTCCTTCCCCTCTCTCTCTCCTCCTCCCTCTCTCCCTCCCTCCCTCTCCCTCTCTCCTGCTGGTTCTGTCTCTCTGGAGAGCCCTAACATCCCTGGGACACCTTCCTGGACAACACTCACTTGCTAAGAGCACACATGACCTCATATTGTTGCTTTTCTGTTAATGTCAATACTTTTGTCAGAAATCAGAGCCTGGTGGCCCAGATGCTTCAGGAACAGAGTGGACCCTCAGCAAATATGTGCTGATTTGAGTATGAAAGAGAATGATTAAGATGAGTTCTCCATCTACGCTCCAAGAAGGAAACCACCACTCCTCCAGTAGCTCCACTCATGAACTGATACACCTATTGCCCAGATCCTAACTGGAGCCATTCCCCTGAACTTTGAGAACAGGTACCATTCACCTCCTGGGAGGCCAGGTAAGAGGCAGCCTCTGTAGCAAAGACTTTTGGGGGCTAAATTTTATTTCTATCACCTACTAGCTGTGTAGGTCTGGGCAGGTCAAAGTACCTACCACAGGACTTGTAAGGACTAGAGGGGCTGCCACATGCATGGGCACTAAGATGCATCTGTGCTATGTAACAGTTGCTCAGCAATATCTGCAGCTGTAGCCCTGTGGCATTCCATCCCGTCAGATCTCAGAAGCTAAGCAGGGTCTGGCCCGGTTAGTACTTGGATGGGAGACCACCTGGTAGCACCAGGTGCTGTAGGCTTGGGAGAAGGACCGGCAACCCACTCCCAAAAATCGATCCACCATTGAAAACCCTATGAATAGCAGAGAAGCACTGACAATAGTGTTTTGCCTGTTGTACATAGTGTTGCTATAAGTCAGACACCAACTCAACGGCATCTAACAATAACAAAAACAGAAATATCTACTACTAGTGTTATTTTCCCTGGCTTCCACAAATCACAGAAGTAGAGCCCCAAACCATCGCAAGGACTGTCCTGAAAGTACCTAGGGACAAAGGATGTGCTGGAGTCGGCCATCCCCGCATTTCCATGCAGGCTCAGGTGAGGGCCTGCCGTGAGCCAGTAGCTAAGGGGCCTGTGGAAGGGAGCAGGTGGGGGTGAGTTGGCTCCACAAGCCTGATTACTTGTACTCATAGCCTCCCCAGCTCCCAGCTCCCTTGTAAGAGTCTGCCGGGGTTGGTTGCAGCCCTGCCTTTCTGTTTTTGGCTTCCTGGCCTTTGCTGTTGTCCTCAGGGACAGGCTATTTTAGGTAGCAGTCAAAATAAAACTGAGATTAAACCAGAATTCTTGGCAGTCAAACAATACTATAATTATGTGCTTTTTAACTTCAGAAATTAGGCAGCCGAAGCTGACCGGCCAGGATCTATAGGGTGCTTTGAGGATAATGAGGCCTCAATCTTGCACTGTCACCTTCACACACCCCTAGCCACAGGCAGCCGCTAGAACCATAGGCTCTTAGAGACATCAGTCCTTCTCCAGGGAGTCATATTGTCGGAACAACAATACAACTTGCTTTCACACTAGACACTGGCAGGTTGGAAGGGTGACTTATTACTTTCTATATCATAAATCCTCTCACAAAAGGCCTGGTCCCACTGGCTGGTGGGCCATGAAAGAACAGAGAGGCTTGTGTTCCAGGACTGGACTTTCAGGGCAGGAAATCACCCAGAGGAACATGCCTGCGCTTTGATCACCGACAAGGAGTGCAGACTTGAGAGCCAGGGAAACAGGCCTCTTCCTCGTTGCTGGGAGCTGTGGGGGAGGGGAGGGAATTAGTTACACACAAGAGAGACAGGATTAAGCCCCTGAGAATAAAACCTTTACTACAGCTCAAGGAAAGTGAAAAAAAGAATGGGTGATTCAAATAGATAGGGGCTGAGATTATGTCAGTAAAGGTCACCGCCTGAAGAACAAAGCGGCAGCCATGATTAGAAGCTGGGGCAGATCCCTGAGCTCCCAGGCAAGATGTCAAAATGCCTGGAGGAGAGAAAGCAACCAACACAGCTGGGCTCCAGGGGCCTTCCCTGAGAGGTGACTGGAAAAACATACTCCCTCCCTCCCCTTGCCACTGACTTGACCCTGGGAACCAGGTGTTTCTGGAAACATGGTGCTCCTAGCAAGAGTGCAGATCTAAGCTAGGAAAGTGAGCTGGCAGAGAGACTTGAAACAGGAAAACACACCCCAGCATCCCCTGGGTGAGCCGCTCTGTTGGCATGGAGGCAAACAGACACCTTAGGTGGTGACAGGCCTTTGGTGTTCCTTTAGGGAAAGGCCATCTGGGCATGAGCTTCTTGAGCTCAAGGGACAGTGTGCGGAAATGGTCCTGCCTCCCCTCCCCACCAAGAATGCAAACTGCTTTCACTGCTGACTATAGGTGAGGACTGTGGCCCTTCCAAGCCTGCAGAAACCTTTGGTTTACCCCCTCCCCCAGGGTCTTGGGGCCCCGGTCTCTGGGGAAGGTCTTCTAAGGATGGAGTCTGACTTCCTGCTTGGTTTTGTTTGATTTCCTCCCCCTTCCCCCCCAAAAAAGAAAGCCTGAAATATCTTTTTCTGCCATAGGAGCCCCAAGAATAATAGCCTTGGGAGTTGTTCTTGGGGATTGGACAGCCCCAGAGATATGTGCTTCATGTCAAAGATAGTACTCTGAGTCTGGTCTAGGAGGGAGACAAAGGAAATAGCTTGTGAAAGAGGCCAGGAGTTTTCACCAGGTTGGACTGGAATGTAGGGCCCCTGCTACTCTGCTTGCTAAGGACTGGTGAGTTTCCCGGAAAAGGGCTGATCTGCTCTCATTTTCTGTCCTGAGTGGTCTCTAATCAGAAGGTGATACGTCCCTCCAGGGCCACATCCCTCTGGGGACTTCATGGCAGTTCCTTTGGCCCTATAGACCTGTGAGAAACAAACTGACCCTCGGTCTAGGATGGAAAGAGCTTTGGATGAGCAGATTGGGTGGCAATAAAGTAATTAAGAAGGGCTAGGAGCTAGTCCCATTGAGCTGTGCCCAGTGTGTGGGGAGCTCAGCCAAAGCAAAAAGATGGGAGGACCCACAGAGGAGAGCAAAGGCCTTTGGAGTTGTGTAGCTGGCTGCTGGTGGCTGCGACTCCATGTCTGGCCTCCAGGGTTGGGGACATTTATAAAGAGCCACGAGCATACCAGTCTCATTGTAAGTGGACTTGCCAAGAGCATGGTCTATTGCTGACCTCTGGCACATTGCAGGGCTCTGCCGGCATGAGCAGCAGGCTCTGGTCCTATCTGCTCACAGGAGCCCTCGTTGCTGCATTGCCTCCAACTCCCCAGAGACAGAGCTCTGCCCCATTTGTACAGGTAAGCAGCACCTGTAAAACTCAGAAAGTTGTCTTAAATTCTTTCTAGTGCAAAGGGGGTACATCAAACGATGACAGTTTAGAATGCCTGCTTCCTGTCAGTCCAGTGAGGCCATGTCTGCAGCAGCTCAGCTCTGCTCCTGCTACCCAGTCTGGGTGTCAGAGGACTCTCTCCTGAATAGTGCTTTCTAGTGGTTTCAGAGGTGGGTCCCTTCTCTGGGATGGGCTGCAGGAGAAGAAGGTGCCAGAGAGGACAATGGGAAGGTGAGGAAATGTCCCTCCCACCTCCCCCACCCCGGGCTTCTCCCACCCCTGACCACCTGTATCTGACACTTTGATTTGGCACTTCTGGCCTCCAGAATTGTGAGAGATTAAATTCCTATTGCCATAAGCCACCCAGTTTGTGGTTATTTGTGACAGCAGTCCTCAGAAACTAATAACAGTATATGTCAGCTACAGGTCAAGTTCTCCAGGAAATAGCTTCTGAGACAGAGATTTTCATGCAGGCAATATATTAGGGACTGTGGAATGCCGTGAGAGACAAGGTGCTGAGTGGAGCGGAAGTTGAACGGTGATGCAGTTGTAACAGAGGCTGTGACTCATCTCATCAGGAGCTGAGAAGCTGGGCTGGCCCTTCGCACTTGTCTGAAATTGAGGCCAGAGAGCCAGGCCTTGGTAACTCTGCACGGACCAGTCACTCTGAGGAGGAATAACGTGGGTGGGCAGCAAGTTTCATGAGAGGGCAATGCCTGGGGAGGTCTTGCTGTGAGGCTCAGCAGCACCACTCACAATAACTGGGGAAATGAGAGCCCCCATCCTGAAATGGGGAACTGGGGCCACAGCAACATGTACTAAAATACCCTTTTAGCATTTTTTGCATCTCTCCAACACATCCAATTTTAGCACTTAATTTCTGAAATGCTTAAACTTTTGTGCTTATACATAAATTGAGCAGGATATTTAAGGTATAAGTCAATTGTCAAAACATCCCTGAGTTTTACACACTAAATTCTGTAGAACAAGCTCATTTTAAGAAAGTAGAACTATTCCATATGACTAAGTTATCATGTGATTTTTTTTTCCAGGAAACAGTTTTCTTTCTATATATACCTCTCTCAGTTCCTCCAGATGTCTCTCTTGACACTAGTTTATTTAAAACATATGTTGAACTTTTCTCCCTGGAACCTCCATGCCCACCCACCAGGCACCTGGCTTACTTCTGTCCATTCTTCACATCCTCAGAGAGGACTTCATTGACTCTCCCTAAATTAGCTTCCCTGATAGCACCCTGAACTTTCAATGTTATTAGACATCACCCTTGTTACTGCAACTTCCTTGACTCTTGGCACTGGTCTGACAGTGGATGTGCAGAGATATTTGGTGAATCATTTGTAGTCCTACTCTACAATGCTTGGGGTCTGATTGAGTTTTCTCTGAACTCTGTGCCTTTAACACGCAGCAGGGTGGTGTGCATTTGTGGACACTTGCTAAATGTTTTCAAATGACTCAGTGATTTTATACAGCCATTACATTTTTATATACCTGTGTCCTGCACTCTAGGTGTCCCAACTACTCTCTGGAATACCAAGGAATTGAAAACCCCCAGAGTGTGGCCCCATGAGATACTCTATGCGAGGTCCACAGCACCAGCCCCATAAAAGCCAGGCATCCAGTACCACCAGCCACCAGTAAGTGCTACAGCAGATTTCTTAATCACTTTAAAAACATCTCTGGGATCTCCCCCCACAGAAGATTCCAGAGAACACATGTAGAGTCTTCTTCCTCAGGAGGTGGAGCTCAACCCCTTCCCCCGCCTCCCTTGAGTGTGGCTTGCTTCCAGAGAATACAGAATGGAAACGGAAAGAGTAACGTGACCTGAGAACCCTGGTAAGCACTCCTCGGCCAGGTGATGCAGGTTAGTTAACACCTGGGATGGGTCATGAGGAGGGCATCACCCTTGACATAGAGTGATGAGAATGACGCTGCACCTGTGGTCTTCTCCCCCAAAACTCATCACTTGAGTCTAACCATGAGAAAAGTACTGGACAATTGCAGATTGACGGACAGTGCACAAATCACCTGACCGGTGCCCCTCAAAACCACCAAGGTCCTAGCTGGGCATGGTGGCCCACACCTGTATTTCCAGCACTCAGGAGGCTGAGGCAGGAGGATTGCTATAGTTGGAGGCCAGCCTGGTCTACATAGTGAGCCCCAGGCCGGCCTCAGCTACAGAGTTAGACTCTGTCACAAACAAACAAATAATAAAAAACAACAAAACAAAACCCACCAAGGACATCAAAACAAGGGAAGTTGGAAACTTCTAGAAATAGGCCAGAGGAAGCTAAGGACAACTTAGTGCAATGTGCTATCCTGGGTGGGAGTCTGGAGCAGAAAATGATATGGGGGAAACTAATGAATTCTGAACACAGAGTAGGGTTCAGTCACTAGTAATGTGCCAGTGCTGGTTTCTCAATGTGACAAATGTTCCATGGGAATGCCAGATGTTGACAACAGGGAAACTGGGAGAGGGGTACACAGGAATTCCGTATTATCTTTGCAACACTTCTGTTAATCTAAAGCTAACTTGTTTTTTTAAAGTCTTGGAAAAGCACAACAATAATTTTATGTCAGGGGAAAGCCACCGGGCCTGTGCAGGCCTGGGGTCAACCTATTTTATCACAGAGACATGGATGGAGAGGAGGTTGGAAAGGAAGGCAGTGCAAGGCCAGGGGCTCAGCTACAAAAACATGTTCTACATGGATGAAACATAAATTGTAGCTATTAAGGTCTCTCAGAAGCCACCTGAATCCAAGCAACTTTCTCTCCCCTTACACAGTACGTGGCTGAGGATTCTAAAAGGAGGTCTAAAGCCCACACTCCCACTTTCTCTGGCTCAGGTCAAATCTGGGAGCTTCACTACCATTATTTCCTCCCAGAGGCCTGTTCAGGAAGGTGTGATGCCCAAGTCCTGCTCATGGAGAGACCTTCTGCTTGCCCACCTTACCACATCTGGGCAAAAAGGCAGGCAGCAGGGCTCTGACATCGGACCCCATAGAAACCAGTGCCCCCCTAGGTGAGGCTCAGAAGTGAGCCTGGCAGGAAAGCTGGGGAACCAGATAAAGTGCAAACCTCCCAGCCAGGTGGTTTTTGTCTAGTGTTAGTAGGTCCAGACAGACTCTATTCTCCAGGGAAAGTGAAAAAGAGAGAAGAGAAAGAAAGTGAATTAGCATATTTAAGGAAAAGAAAGAAGTTCACAGAACCAGCTTCATAGCATACAGTCAAAATGAGAAAGGCCCACTTCACAGGATAAGGCCCGGGGTGGGGGTGGGGGGAACCTGTTCTAGAAGACTACTCAATGCCAGAGGAGGCTTTTACAGTCAGCAAAGCCACTGGAGAGACAGAGAATGAAAGATTTGAAAAGGAAAGTCTAATTGGAAAGACCTGAGCTTTCAAAAAGTACTTTAGTAGTTGCCATAGGGAGTGTTTTGTTCTGTTGTATACAGGGCCACTATGAATCAGACCCGACTTGATGCCACCAAATAATAACTACTACTTCCCCAGTCATTTCTTGAGTGCCTTCCAGCCTTCAGGGGCTCATTTTTCTGGTGCTATATCTGACAGTGCTTCTTAGCTATTCATAGGCTTTAAATGGCTAATTGTTTTGGGAATGGCCTGCCAAGTCTTTTCCCTACTCTGTCTTAGTCTGGAAGCACAGCTGAAACCTGTCCACCATGGATGACCTGCTGGTGTCTGAAATACTGATGGCACAGCTCAATATCAATACTCAACATCACAGCCACATGCAAGCCCCCACAGCATGACAAAATGACAGACATATAGGGGTAAGAATGATTAGTTTAATCCACTTTATGCTAACCTAGCCTACAACTGAGTACCAACATGAAATTTCAAGGCAAATATTTGTGTTTGTGTTTATAATCATATCAACTAGAAGTGCCTGCATTTATCTTTAGTGTAGTATCCCTCAAACTGGGATGCATGGCTATATTTTTAGGGTTCACTGGATTCCCTAGTTTGAGAGATATTATTCCATTACTCATAGCATTCTTATAGGATCTGACACATGCTGTGGCTGAAACATAGGCATAAGCTGAGGAAATGATGGGACTGCAATAAAGTAGCTCCTGCAGTCACTGAGGCCAAAGGAGGGTGGCACCTGAGGGTGTTTTCTGGCCTGGGCTGACCACTGAGGAAGTCAGATGGGGTGGGTGATGGTATGACATTCTGGGGCAGCAGTGATGTTGTGAACAGGTAGTAGCAGCAGAACAGACATGCGTGGGCCTCTCAGGGCAAGCAATCAAGTGCAGAAGCAATGACATCCAGGTGGGCAGGGCCTCAGCAAAATAGTGAAGGCTAGCTGTTGCTCCAGAAGAACTCAGACCAAATCAGGAAACCAAGGCAGGTGCATTAGTCAGCTGTTCTTGCTGCAGCGAAAAACCAACCCAAACCAATTTACAGAGGAAAAGGTTTATTGGAAGCTCACAGAGGATAAGTCCATCATGGCACAGAACAGGCATGGCGGCAACAGAGGCAGGGCCTATGGTAGACAACCTCATGGCATTGTTGAGCGACCAGAGGTGAGGGTCTGGGTAAAAACCCTCCAAAGGCCTGCCCCCAGAGAATCACTTCCACAAACCAAGAATCCCACCTCCCAAAGTTCCATGACCTCCACATAAGTACCACCGCCTGGGGACCAAATGCTAATGGACATGACCTTTGGAGGACATTTAGATCTAAACCATAACAATAGGAATTCAGAGTTATTAGTGGGCCAGTCAGGAGGGGCTAGAGATAGAGGGTACACAGAGGACATTCCTGACATCCTGGTACCTGCCTGTTGAAGGCAGCACAGGGGCTTTCTTTACAAAGCCATTTTCCCAGCTAACTCCTACTCACCCTCCAATGCCCATATTAAATATCAGTTCCTCTGAGAAGTCCTCCCTGATTCCCGGACTAGAATGACTTCTCTGCCAAATACCATACCATCCTACATTTCCCTTTGTGACCCTTCTTCTACTTTGCCTAGCTGCTCAAGATTTTTTTTCATAACTGGGCTGTCACCTTCCTGGGGGCAAAAATGATGCCTATGTTGCTCACTGATGTATTCTTCAGCACAATTCTAGGCACATAACAGAGCTTAGTAAATATTTGGCGATGAAACGAAAATGATGTGAATTCAAGGCCCTTTGGTTTGGTTGATCTGTGCTCTGGTATTCCCACTGGCTTGGTCAGAATTGGTCTGGACCTCAGTGGCCTGAACCCCAGCTGAGAAGCCACCATCTACCGAAACACTCTTCCTTGTCCTTTCAAGTACCTAATCATGTGCCAGCAGCCTGATCTTAGGGTGATTTTGCTGTCATCTCATGATTCCCTGGATCTGATCACCCAGATGGGACCCCTTTTCTTCCATTTCTCATCGGCACACTACTCCAAGTCACGTGTTCCCTCGTGGCAGAAAACAAGGGCCCATTTTGAGAACTTCATATGCATCAGGCATTTTTGCCTTTGGGGACCATGTACCATATAAAAATTGTTAAAATATTCTCTCATCCACATAAAATATAACATATATAGCCACATAGGAGTTGAGGTCAGATGTAGTTGGCTGGCTGGAGTCATAGTACACTTTGTTTTGTTGTTAGTTGCCATTGAGTTGGTGTCCAACTCTTAGCAACCCTATGAACAACAGGTGAAACAATATTGTTAGTGCTTCTCTGTTATTCATAGGCTGATTGGTTTTTTTTGTTGTTGTTTGTTTGTTTTTGGAAGTGGGTTGCTGGGTCCTTCTCCCAAGCTGACAGCACCTGGTGTTCCTGGTCTCCCATCCAAGTACCAACCAGGCCCAACCCTGCTTAGCTTTTGAGATCTAATGGGATGGGATGCCACAGTGGTACAGCTGCAGGCATATGACACTTGATAGACATTTAATTCAACATTTATCAATTTTGGTTTTATGCTTTTATTTTAAAAAGTATATGCACTTTTTCAAGTGTCAATTTTTTATAGGCCTGTGAAAGCTCCTTTATTCATTTGTAGTAAAATGTGGCCCCTGGATAATATTTTCAAAGAGAAGATGATCCTTTGGCCCAAGGTAGCTAGAACCACAAAATAAGCTCCTAGAATTCTCTGATAGGAGCCAAATTTCCTCCTGAGGTGCAGACATATCTATTCAAAGTAGAGCACTTGGCAGCTTTCCTGTGAATTCTGTGGGCAGAACAGAGGAAGAAGATTCCTGTCACCAGAATCATGGGCTTTGTCTGTGAGACCATGTGAACTCTGGTTCCTGAAGAAGCCCCTTGGAACATGAAACAATCTAGCCACGCTACTTGCTGCGTACTGACCACAGTGATGAAACTTAGGGAATCTGGGAGAGAGAAAACAGGGAGAATGGTGAGAAAAAAGAAGAGCTAATTTAGTAGTATAATTTTTTAATTAAGAAAAGTCATGCAAGGTTTAATTTTAAAATAATAGATTGAACATCCAATTTTATGGAATGAAGAGTGATGAGTTTAATTACAAAATATGCAAAGCCTTATATGAAGCCCTGCAGAAAGATGGTCCATGTGTATAGATAGAAATGTGTGTGATTACCTTGCATAATATAATAGTGGGAACAAAGAACACAAAGCAATAATTATGGAAGACTGGATAAGGAGACAGTAATTAATGGGACCCTAGGAAGTCTGTGAAGACATCACAGAAATGCAGCATTCTTCACTAGATCTTTGTGGATAAAGGGGGTTTTTCCAGGTGGTAAAAAGATAGAACTAAATTCCAGGAAGAAGAATTAAAATGAGCAAAGGCATAAAATCAAAAAATAATGATGGTTAACTCTCACTGAGTGCTTTCTCAGTGTGTGAGGTTCTGATCCAAGAACTTCACTGTTACTAATTCTCCTCAAAACAGCCTGATGGTAAGAATGTTATCCTGCTCTGTGGCTGAGGAACCAGAGACATGAGGGGTTGAGCAATTGCCCCATCAGGCCACAGAGCCCTGATCCTAAACACTTCCCTGTGACCCATGCAGGTGTGGGAGGAGAGGAACGAGAAAGGGACAAAAGGAGTCCAGTTGGCTGAATACAGGCTTGGCTGGGGTTGGAAAATTGAAGGATGAGACTGAAAATAGAAATCAGACCAGATTGTGAAGATTCTTAAATACCATGTTAGGATTTTTGATTTTATCCTATAGACCTTTCTCAAAGTATGGTATATTGATATCTGCATCAGAGTCATCTCAAGGTTGCTAAAATGCAGATTCCTGGGCTTTGCCCCAGACCTACTGAATCAGAAGCTCTGGGATGCAGCCCTGTAATCTGAATTTGAAAAGGCTCTCCTGGGGATCCTTTTGCACACCCAACTCTGAGAACTACTATTGTAAACCATTTCTGTATGTGATCATTTTTAAGTTGGGGAGGGTGCTATGGTCAGATGTGTTTTTCAGAAAGCAAATTTTTGAGGAATGCATGAGCTGGAGAGGGAAAGCTGGAAAGTAGGTCAGTTCAGAGCTTCCTGTTCTATCTAGTGATGGAGAGTCTGGACTAGAGAAATAACAATTTTACTGCATTAAGGAGTATCCTCTAAGAATTCGTGTCTACCCAGAACCTTTTAACATGACCTTATTTGGAAATAAGGTCTTGGCAAATGTAATTAGTTAAGAGGTTAGGATTTGGGTGAGCATAATGATGTCTTTGTAAGAAAAAGGAGAGAAAGGACTGGGGATGTAGCTCGGTGATAGAGCACCTGCCTAGCATGCACAAAGCCCTGGGTTCAGTCCCCAGTAGCACATACATAAGTAAGTAAGTAAGTAAGTAAGTAAATAAGTGAAGAGAAAGAATGGAAAGGGAGATTCAGGTGTACATAGCTACAGAGAGACACACAGGAAAGAAACTATGTGATGATGCACACAGATGGGAGCAAGGAATGCCATGGATTGCCTACAACCCCCAGAGGCTAAGAGACAGGTGTGGGACCATTTTTCCCTTAAAGCCTCCAGAAGGAACCAATCTGCTGATACCTATTTTGGGGCTTTGGGCCTCCTGTACCATGAGGATAGATGTTATATTTGAATGTGGTTTGTCCCCCAAAGGTCTACACATTGCAGGCCTGGTCCTCAGTGTGTGTGACCTTTAAGAGATGTGGCTTTGTGAGAGGTTGTTAGATTACTGGGAGTGTTGCCCTCAGAAGGGAATGCTGGTCCTGAAGTGAGTTCTTATGACATCAGGTTATTATAAAAGCCTGAGCCTGGCTCCCATCTGTCTCTGGCTTCCTGTCTGGCCATGTGATCTCTCACTCCCACACATTCTCCTGTCACAATGCCACCTGCTATTAGGCCCTCACCAGAAGCTAAAACCAGTGGCCCCCTGATCTCATGCTTTGGCCTCCAAAATTGTGAGCTAAGTAACCCTCTTTTCCTTATAAATTACCCAGCCTCAGGTATTTCATTATAGCAACAATAAAGTGGACAAACACAATACATTTCTGTTGTTTAAAGCTACCTAGTTTGTGATATTTTGTTACAGCAGCCCTAGGAAATTAACACAGTAGTAATGAGAGGACTTTTTAGTGGCAAAATGTTAAGGCCATAGGGATCAGATTGCAGAGAAAGTGAAGTATGAACAACTAATCATTCAGAAGTTTATGCTTGGATAGCCAATGTCTAGCAACAGAGCATGACTTGGATTTAGAAGACTGGAGATCGATTCAAGCTTTGACACCTATGAATAGTAAGACATTGGTGCCTTAGTTTTCTCATCTGTAAAATAGGGCAATATCATCCAGTTTACATCCTCTTTACAGTATGAAAGAGATTAAATGACATACCAGGTCTGGGGATGTAGCTCAGTGGTAGAGCACTTGCCTAGCATGCACAAAGCCCTGAGTTTGATCCCCAGCATCAGGAGAAAAACAATTAAATGACATACTACAAATAGATGTGTACATTTCTGACAGAATATTTTTCATGTTTATTTTCAAAAAAGGAAATTAAAAATGAAATTAAATCCAGAAGAGCTTGTCTAATAAGAATCTTCAAGTCACAATCACAACCTTGACCCATCCTGAGCCCCCTCAGGCCAGTAAAGGAGTTAAACTTGGCTTGGCCCTCCTCTTCCCACTGCTGGTGTCAGTGCCAAGGATGAGCTGTGCTGGGAAGGAATGCACTGAGGCCCAGCAGAGCTGGCTGCAGGTCAGAGATGAGTCTGCCTGGCACCAGCGTCTTTCACGGCAGTTAACAGCTTCTCCAACAGTGTGTCTGTGAAGCCCATCACCAGAGGTCTGGGCAGAGCAGGGCAGATCAGCAGCCAAGCCCAGGGAAGATGCTAATGGGAAAACTTTGGGTCTGGAGCATTGGCAGCTGCGGAGAGCTGGACTTGAGTCAAGTGAGGTGGGCTAGGGTAGGGTGTGGGCTCTAGGTGAATACAGAATGCCCAGTCAAATTTGAATTTCAAACAAAAGAGGAATCATTTTTAGTACAAATATACAAAGGACATATTTATACTAAAAAATTATTCATTATTTACTTGAAATTTAAATTTCATTAGTGGCCTATGTTTTTATTTGCTAAATCTGGCAACCTTAGTTAGGATCCTTCAGGTCAACACAGGTTAATCTTGGAGCAAGGGCAAGAAAGGGGGGCCACAAGAGGAGCAGGAGGGTGAGGGCTTTGCCTGGACTCTCTGAAGATGGGCTTCCCTTGCCACATCTATGCCACTGGGGGCCTGGGCCTGGTACTAACTCCACCTACTAGAATTTCTACCTTGACTTGCCCGACAAGTCCTGGACATCTTTCTTCCTCTGTGCTGGATGTGCTAATCTCTCTGACTCTGGTCCCTGGGTTTCTGGCTGTTCAACTGGAGGATGAACTTCCCTTCCTCTGGGAACTGGTCCTCTCTGCTTGACATGGTTGCATGTCAGCCTTAAGTGACCCCTGTGCCAGATAGGAGGAAGGACTTCAGAGTCACAGAGGAGCCTGTAAGATGAGAAATAGTGCCAGGGGAATTAGCATTATGTTAAGTAGAGATGAGAAACAGCTGAGTGTTAATGAGTGGGGCACCCAGATGTTCTTATCTCCCAAATTTAAGGGCTGCTATAGTTTCATAAATCCTGTAATGACTGATTAAAATCTTTTATCTTTAAACACAGTATTTTAATAATCAAAGATTAAGAATGACTAAAAATATATACTGTGTAATCTTTGACCCAGTTTACCTTGCTTGTAGAAAGTTAGCCTCTTTGAGCTCAAGGCAGCACCAGCTTCATGGGAGTGGGACCTATGTAGGGCTCCAAGCTCTGTGGAGTGCCTGCTTGCAATTCTTAGCTTTTGGACCAGGGGGCCCTGCCAATTATACCTGGTACTCAGCCCTGTCCTAAGTGGATGGAACATGCCAAAATCAAACACAGTACATGGAAAAAGAAAAGAGCTTTGACATGCCAGCCTTGAAAACCCTCCATTTGTGACACAAAGTTATAATTGGGGAAGCATTTCCATCTGGGGAGAGAAGTCAATTTAAGCAGGTATCTTGTCATCCAGGCGACTGCTCAGTGTGACACTAGAGGCTGACAACAGCCATCAGTGAAGCACATCAGGCCTAGGACAGTCAGCTTGTCCACAGAGATGTTCTTTCCCATGGACAAGCATAAATAGCACAAACCCAAAGGGTGTGTTGTGGGGAGGCAGGCTTCCGGCCTCGGCCACTTGCTGGGCTATGCACTTCAATCCCACAGGAAGCAGCCTGGAGTCCTCAGTGTGCCTTGCCAACCTCGTCTCCCATGGGCCCATCAGGGTGGCCTTCTCCCAAACATGGACCTCGTCAGTGGGCCCTGGGAGACCCAGGACTTCCAGTAAAGTGCAGGGGACCCCAAGCAGAGAGGGGTCCTTGGGCTTTTCTGTTCTGCTCACCGTGTTCTTTTCCTTCTTTTGTCTTCTTGCTCAGCCCTTTCTGCAGCCCACCCCCTGGCTCTATTCCCTTCCAGACCCCCAAATCCCAATTCATCTGGATTCCCACAGGGTCGGCTGCTCAAAAGAGCAGAGGTCAGGGAGGGGACGGCCTTTCCCATCCTTTTTGTTCGAGCCCAGCAGCCCAGGCTAATATCTTTGCTGTCTTAGGTGATAGGCACTAGGGACTGGCTGTCTAGCCAAGAAGCTGATGGGAAATTCAGTGTGTTTGTTTCTAATAGGAAGTGTGGAATTACCCTAGAGCACTGGCTGTGTTTCCAGCTGACAGTCTTGTGCCCTGCTGACTTCCACATCCTCTGCCGCTGGCTTTATTGATAACAGCTGCAGATGACCAGGGTTAGAGTTTGGCTTGCTGCCTGCCTACCTCTGCTCTATGGTTCTTGCTTGGCTGATATAAAGTGCCCAGTGCCCAAATCTGCCAGGCAGCCTCAGAAAATATGTCACTGGAGTCTGAGATGTAATTCAAGATGTGGTACTGGGAGGTAGTTCTAACTGGTGGAAGTTGGTAGCTGGACCCCAACATCTCAATGACAGCAAGACCCAGACTAAGACACAAGGAGTAAAAGTGGCGCATATTATTATTAATGCCAAACACCTCCATGGTGATGTTGCAGTTCAATATTAAGATTAAGAAGTCAAGCCAGACTACCTGGATTTAAAGCCTCATTCTGACACCTGTTAGCTTTATGACCACTGGGAAGTTATGTAACCTCCCTGTGCCTGGGTTTTCTTATCAATATCATGGGGATAAATAAAGTGTCTACTTTGATATGGTTGTTGGGAGGATTAAATAAATCAGTGTCCATAAGCACTTAGCACAATGCCTAACACAAAGTAAATGCTCAATAACTGTCAGTTATTTTTTAATTAAGTCCCCACAATGGCACTATAAGGAATGCATATTGTGTTACTCAGGCAGTATGTTGCTGTGACAAACTGACCAAAACAAACTTATTGGGGGAGAGATTTATTGGGAGTTTATGGTTAGAGGATCAGTCCATATTGATGGAAGGACAGGTTTGGGTGCAGTTAGTGGCAGGGCCCATGGTAAACAACCTCACAGCATGGCAGATCAGAAGTAGAGCAAACAATGGGACCTGGGGCTCTGCATAAAAACCTTCAAATGCCCACACCCAGTGACTCGATTCCACTAAACTAGAACTTGTCCCCCAAAGTTCTGTAACATCCCAAGACAGTGTCACTAACTGGGGAATAGGCATTCAAATGCATGGTCTTTTGGGGAAATTTTAGACTTAAACCAAGACACATATTGAAAGATTAAAGACTAGCATGAAAGAGGTTAAATAATTTGCTCAAGGAACCCAGATGGTAAGTTATGGAGTCCTGATTTGAATCATAGTCCATGTGCCCACCCCCACACCAATGCTTCAGTGTGGACAGGAGAATGGAGAGGTGCCTGGACTGGTATCTCTGGCCAGCATCCCCAATCCCTGAGATGTGCTTTTGAGTTTACCCAGGGCACTGGAAAGGGGAGGTGGGAGAGACAGGGTATTGGAGTGAAGATATCTCTTTGAAAGAGTAAGTTAATAACTAGAAGATTTAGGAGTGGAAAGACTTAAAGTGAGGAACATTATGCTTGCTGGCTTATGCCTCCTGCTATAACCCAGTGGACTACTCAAAGTGAAATTTAGCAAGCAAGATTGCTCCAAGTAACTGCTAAAACCTTATCTTTCACAGTCTTAGGAAGAAAGTAGAAGGCTACAGTTTAAGGTCTAAAGCAAGAGGCGCTTCTGACTGCTCTGTTTGACAAGGTGCTAATGGTTTCTAATAATCTCCCAAATCTCTGTTAAGTGTTCTGCATGTGGACTGTGATTAAAACTGATATTCCCAGGTGACCCTGGTATACTTCTCTCCATCTGCCAGATTCCATTTTCTCTAATTCTCTTGAACACCTGGGTCTGCTTAAAATAGAATTTACACCAATTAGTTGCAGTTTATTATCTGCACAGATTCCATCCTTGTCCTCTACTTTGGTGAAAGAAACTCTTCCCTAAACTAGTCTGAGAATAAAAGCTCTAGTTTTAAAAATGTCTTGTA
>VMDO01001497.1:107235-124538 GCA_007922755.1 Pedetes capensis
AAATACTATATAGTAAAAGATAGAGAAGACTTGGATGGGAAACTTAGATAGGAAGGGGGGAGGGGGGAAACATAGAGGAGGGTAAGGGGTAACCTATATGAATAATGCTTATCAAATTGCATATATGAAAATTGTCACAACGAAAAGCATGTCAAAATGAATCACATTATGATGTACATTAAAAATTTATAATAAAAAATAAATAAATAAATAAATAAAAACACTAAGGAGATCACCCTAAATTTCTGCTGACGTAGATTTTTATAAATTGAAACAGGGAGCTTTTTTTGGTAAACCTACTATTTAGAAAACAAACAACAAAACCCACAGACAACTATTTCAGAAATGTTACCACACAGAAAAGAAAATCCTCTTGCCAAAATGCCACCATATAAAGAAGGCAATTGAAGAAAGGGCACTTGTCAAAATGCCACCTCCTCCATACTGAGTGGACTTGGAAAGAAAGTGAATATTCTGCTTAACTCCATTAACTTCTATCCTGATCATTCATTATTTTTAAAAATACAACCAATTGTATTAAATCATATATGGTTAAATTCTTTTAGATAAAGTTAATAAGAATTATTTGATTAGTTTTTGGTGTCAGAAAAAATTTCAGGACAGTGTTAAGTTGAAAATAGTTAAGAGGGTACTGGGTTGGATAACAGAAGACTGTGTTCTTAACACAAGTGCTAGGTTTATTATTTATTGCTGTGTAACAAATTACTCCAGAACTTAGTGGCTTACACCAATAACAATCACTTATTTTCTCTCTCAGTTTCCATGAGCCAGGAATTTGGTTCTGGCTCATAAGGGTATAGTCAGATGTCAGCCAGGGCCACAGTAATCTGAGGTTTAACTAGGACCATAGGACCTGCTCCCAAGGGGACTTGCTCACTTGGCTGGCAAGCTGGTGTTGACCGTTGGCAGGAGTTCTCCATTCTTCTCTAGATGAGCCTTTTCATATACTGCTCCACTGTCCTCAAGACACGAGGGCTGCCTTCTGCAGAGTGATCCAAGAGTACCATCTGTCACCATCCCCTCTACCATACAGTACTGGTTCACAGGCCTCCTGTGTTTTGGTGTGGAAGGAGATGTACAGGGCACAAATACTGAGAGGCAAGAATCAGTTGGGGTCACTTAGGAGGCTTTAAAACTAGCTAGTTCTAGGAAGGCTTCTGCTGTGGTTTGAATATGTCCTCAAAAAATTCATGTGTTGGAATCTTAATCTCCAAATGCATATGTTAATGGCATATTTGAGGTGAGGCATTTAGGAGGTAATTAGGATTGTTGCTATTGTTGTTAGATAATCTTGAGTCAGGTTTCACTCATAACAACCCTATGTACAACAGAATGAAATACTATCCAACACTGTGCCATGCACATGATCTTTTTTAATGTTTAAGTTCTTTGTTGCAGCCACTGTGTCAATCCATCTAGTTGAGGGTCTTCCTTTTTTTCCTTGACCTGCCACTTTTCCAAATATGATGTCCTTCTCCAGTGATTGGTCCTTCTTGACAATATGTCAAAAGTTTATCAGATGCAGTCTAGCCATCCTTGCTTCCAAGGAGCACTCCGGTTGTACTTCTAGGATGGATCTGTTAGTGCTTTTGGTAGTCCATGATATATTCAATATTCATCTTTAGCACCATAATTCAACAGCATCAATTCTTCTCCTGGATCCCTTATTCAACGTCCAGCTTTCACAAGTATATGATGAAACTGAAAACTGATGACCATGGCATGAGTCAGGCACACCTTCACCTTCAATGTGACAACTTTACTTTTCAACACTTTAAAGAGGCTTTTGCAACAGCTTTTCCCAATGCAATGCATCTTTTAATTTCTTGAGTGCAGCTTCCATGGATGTTTGTAGAACCAAGTTAAGCAAAATGTTGGACCACCTCAATCGTTTCTCCATTTATTATGAAGTTGTTTCCTGACACAGTTGTAAAGATTTTTGTTATATTGATGTTGAAGTGTAATCCATACTAAAGGCTGTGTTCTTTGATCTTCATCAGTAAATGTTTAAAGACTTCACTTTCAGCAAGCAGAGTTGTGTCATCTGCATAATGCAGGTTATTAATGAATCTTCCTCTAAACCAGATGCCACGTTCTTCTTCATAAAGTCCACTTTCTCAGATTATTTGCTCAGCATAATGATTGAAAAGGTACAATGAAAGGATACAGCCCTGACACATACCTTTCCTGATTTTAAACCTGGCAGTGTTTCCTTGTTCTGCTTGAACAACTGCCTCCCGGTCCATGTACAGATTCCTCATGAGTACAATTAAGTGTTCTTGCATTTCCATTCTCCACAATATTATCCATAATTTGTTATGATCCACACAGTCAAATGTCTTTGCATAATCAATAAAATAGATACGTATCTTTCTCGTATTCTCTGCTTTTGGCCAAAATCCATCTGATGTCAACAATGACATCCCTAGTTCTTCACCCTCTTCTAAATCCAGTTTGATTTTCTGGCAGTTCCCTGTCAATGTATGGCTGCAATTACTTTTGAATGATCTTTAGCAAAATTTTACTTATGTGTGATATCCCCACTTGTCTATCAGTTTGTTATACTGTGAGGGCTTATGTGTTGGTGTGATGCTGAGAGCTGTGCCACCAGTATTTCAGATACCAGCAAGGTTACCCATGGTAGACAGGTTTCAGCTGAGCTTCCAGACTAAGACAGACTAGGGAGAAGGACCCTGCAGACCACTCCTAAAATAATTAGCCATTGAAAACTCTATGAATAGCAGAGACACACAGTGAATTTAGGATTAGATGAGGTTAATAGGGTGGGGTTCCTTTGATGGTATTAGTGACTTTATAAGGAGAAGAGAAATCTGAGCTTGCATCCTTGCTCTGTCTTGCCACATTATGCCCTCTACCATCTTATGTAACAAGAAGGCCTACACCAGATGTCAAACAGATGCCAGAGCCACACTCTTAGACTTCCCAGCCTCCAGATCTGCGAGCCAAATAAATTTCTGTTCTTGCTGTTATTGTTCATTTTTTGTTGAGACAAAGTCTCACTGTATAGCCCAGGCTGGACTTGTACTCTCAATTGTCCTGCCTCAGCCTCCTGAGTGCTAGGATTACAGGCATGCACCATCTCACCTGGCTTAACTTCTATTCTTTATAAATTACCTAGTCTCAGGTATTTTGGTGTAACAACGGAAAACAGACTGAGACAACTTCTGCAATCTTGAATTTTGAGGCAAGTATTCCATTCTTATCTTCCCATAATAGCACTGCAGCGATCACCTATTCCAATTGCAAATGCCTTATTTAAATAATATGGTTATATGTTCCTGTCCTTGACAAGACTGTAAGTTCCTTAAGAACAGGGGCTGTATCATATATTTATGTGCCCAGATAAAGTTTGTAATGCAGGGGTAACCATGAATGCTGACTGAAGTGTTTTACTTGACTTGGCATGAATCATTTTTTGCTTTTTGGATCTCACTCTTCTTGTTTGTATTGGACTGGATGATTTGAAGGTACTTGTCATGTTATCACGTGAAGAGCATTTTCTTAGTGGAATGTGGCGATGTGGTGGCAATAGCTCTTCGCTATTTCCCATGAACACCTCCTTCTGGTTTGAGATACTAGGAATACTATGGAAGCAAAGATAGTTTATAGTAGAATCTCAAAAGGCAGTGGTGAAATAAACTGCCATCCAAGGGTTCAGTTTCTGAGTTGAGACCAGGCAGGAATACTTCCCAGCTATGTTGTAGGAAGGGAAAGGAGAGACGACAAGTCAAGACAAGTAACACTCTTATTCTTCTGTTTGAAAATCCCTTTGGCTCCCCACAACCAACCGAACAACTCAATTTCCTCAGTCTGCATCCAGGGTTCCAAGCCACCTTCCTCTTCGTGGACCCCATGCTCCAGGCAACAACACCACAGCTGTACCCTGTCCAGGGCTTTATTTTCTTGATCTTGGTAATTCTTTGATGTGTCTTTGTCAAGCAAAATCTAGACCAGCACTCTCCCAAGATCCCTCACATTAAGCATAATTCTCCAAAAATCCACATAGTATGGCTGTTTCCTTTGTGCTGGACATGATCTTCACTGCCTTGAAGTAGAACAACTGTGATGACATACAGAAGACCGTGGCCCACAGTCGTGGCAATGAAATCAACTTAACTATACAGCTAATAGTTGAGCCTATTTTGGTAGAGAGAGGATCTATTGCCATGCCATCGTGGAGGGAGGGGAAGGGTCAGGACATCCTCATGAGACCCTCCTCCCTGACTCCTCTTACCACAATATGCGGGGTGGATGGCTGACTCAGTGGGACTCCTTGGGTGGGACTCCTCAGGTGGGATTCCTTGGTGAGACTTCTCAGTGGTGCAGCTGCCTGTAAGTGCTGCCAAGGGTCACCAATACTGTTGTAAGTAATCTCAATAAACTCGGTTGTCCAAGCTGGACTTGATAGAATCCCTCCTCTGGTCTGCCTTCACCCTCAAAAGATGGTGAACAGACATTTCTTATACATCTCCCCAGGAAAGTCACACAACAACTCATCAAACTGACGGTGAATTGCTGTGGAAGTCACATTCCCAAGAGACACTTGAAGTTAAAACTACTTGGATGCATTTAAAATACATTCAAGTATATTATGCCATGTGATTTTCTTAAAACATTTCCTTCAATAGAGGTTGGGAAGTAGACAATCAACTATTTAATAGTGCCTTCTCCAAGTTTTAGTTGATGTGCCAAATTATGCTGCAGAAAGAATTGAGCCCAGAAAAAAAAATTCTGGGGCTAACCCTTCTGGATCATTGGGCTACCAATCCACCCAGAAGCTGATGGCCCCATAAACAGCCCCAGCTGCTCCATAAATCTCATATCTCACAGCTCAGTTTACACCATTCCTGAGCACACAGACTCCCCAGTGGAAGCTTCATAAGATGGATCCATTTAAACATGCCCAGCAAGCCCCCTTCACTGATGAAGGATGAACCTCAAGGGAACAGTGCAAACACCGTTTTTCCTCAAGGCACTTGCCTAATTCAGCTTGAGCAGGTTGTGTTTGCCTGGTTTAGCTCTTTTGTTTGGGAAATGTTGTGGGACTTTGCTGAGAGTATTCACTCACATAGACAACCTATTCTTCCCAAGTTACTCCTAAGTATAGTGACCTCATTATTTGCCATAATATGAATAGGTGTTTATTTAATAGGGCTCTTTGTAGAAAGATCCTATGTTGGTCCCTGTGTCTGTCATCTCTCTGTCTACACTACTGTTGTCTATTTCTTAAAAAGGAGAGTTAAGGCTTACTGGTGCCAACAATAAAATATCATGTAAAAGGGTTCTGGGGAAGGGGATGGGGGTGTACAGTGGGAGGTGACAGATGGTATAGGGAAGAGCTGGGCTTCCTTAGCCTGGGGCCTGAGAGGAACAGGCTGGATAGAACAACGACCCTCATCACCTACACTGCATTATAGTCACCCACGTCTGTGATCTCCCCTTACCTTTGCAATGGCCCTGTCAGGTAGGCATTATTATGGCCATTTTACAGATTAGAAAACCCAAGACTCAGAGCATGATGAAGGCCCCAGTCACATTAGAACTTAGTGGCAAAATAATTTACTCCCAATGGAGCTCAATCACAGGGTCAGCCTGGGGTGAAGTATGAAGCTGCCATACTGTTTTTATAAGTCCCAGTCTTCTCCCAAGGACATATTCTAATGGATTAATACATATAAAACTAGCTTATCTTAGAGGCAGCTGTATTGAGAAGACCATCATGCTGCTCTTATGGGAACACTTTCCATCAGCAACAAATAAGAAGAAGAGAGAGGCTGAGACCTTCTGTGGATCTCTCAAATCATAGCATGCAGGCCACCCACTTGCAATATACGCTAAAGAGGCTGGTCCTTCTGCACACACAGCAACCACAGTGCCACTCCAAGGCAGAGGTTAGCTGGGTTTGAAAAGAGCCTCCATGAAAAAGTGAGAAGCACCCTGGGGTTTCCTGCTAGGCTCACTCTTGGGCAGCTCCCATGAAACCTTCATTTTCTCCATTCATTGTCACTCATAAAGAGGACTAAGCCAGAGGCCAGCAGAAACCTCTGTCCTGCCTCCCCTGGCTCATTCTTCCAGACCTCCCTTGCTAACATGATTTATTGCTTTTACTAAACATGATGCTGAATGCAGTGGGTTTCATGCCTTTCCCTCTAGGAAATCTCCTGAGGAAGCAAGCCACTGTGGTGTCTGCAAGAAGAAAGAAACAGCAAATGAAAAAGTTTACCCAAACTGTACAGTTTCTCTTTCCTCTTCCAGGCCTAGTCTAATTTTGTTTTGATCTCAGCCAAGACCCAAAGGCATTTCTTTTAACTTAATTATCTCCAGGGAAGCATAGCTAGAAATCAGGCACGCACATGTCTGCCCTGCCCAGCAGGTACACCCTTGTTGGTTGGCTGGGGTCTCTGGGTGTCAGAGGTCATGGATGCTGGCAACTCTCTTTGCCACAAATGAACAGACACCCTCAGAAAGTCGTAATGAAAAGTCATCCAGGTGGAGTCCACCATGCAGGACAGGAGCAGATTCTCCAAGTAACCTGCTGGTTTGGTCAGGAGGCTGTAAGTGGAAGAAAGAGGAGGGAGGCTGCCAGCTTGGCCATGCAGAAGGCAGTTGGCATTTGGTTTCAGCCTCTGCCTGTCTCCAAGGGGTTAGGTCCTTCGATGACAGATGATTTCACCCTTCAGCAAATAAACAGGCCTTTGTTGACTATGTCTGTGAGGTTAACAGGGTGACCCACTGGTCAGTTGCTATAGAATTCTTTACCATAGGCTCTTGTGGTTATGCACATATTACTCAACATTAGGTTCTTGGGCTGAAATGTTTAATGCAGATTAAAGGTGGGTGATCAAAATGCATTTATTTCTCTCACTCCACAAGCCATCTTTTTCTTCTTGAATTGGCCCCCTCCATCCCCAGCACAATCAAGTAACATTCTATCCTCTCATCTCTTATTACTTGATATTGTTGTTAGGTGCCATAGAGTTAGTATCTGACTCATAGTGACCCTATATACAATAGATGATACACTATTGTTAGTGCTTCTCTGCTATTCATCGGGCTTTCAATGGCCAATTGTTTTTTGGGAGTGGGTTGCCGGATCCTTCTCCCAAGCCTACAGCACCTGGTGTTCCCAGGGGTCTCCCATCCAAGTACTAACCAGGCCCAGCCCTGCTTAGCTTCCCAGATCTGATGGGATTGGATGCCACAGTGGTACTGCTGCAGGTGCATTACTTGATAGGTAGAAGAAAATGTCTGGATTCTCCTCTTGTCTCTTCCAGATTCACAACTGTGTGTGCATGAGGGCAGGGTCCTTCTTGCTTTCCCCACTTGTTTGGTGGCTTCCCAACCTGAAAAGGAAGGATCTAAAAATTTAATTCTGGGCATCTTTCTAAGGGAGTACAGTAATATAAGCGAAATTGTTTAGAATTCAGAAGACAGAAGCTTTTATTCACTGATATTTAGCACATGTGCGGGTCCACAGGTCAGTTGGAGGACTTTCAGGCAGCAGAAGATGGAAACTTTGAAAAATAACTCAACATATGTCTAATCCTTTCCTGTGTTCTACCTGGGGAAAAGGGACTGGTTGTGGATCAGCTGTGAGGCTCATAAGCACATGGGGTGGGAGGATGTTGGGAGAACCCAACTTGCTGAGTCTTCCAAGATGGCATGAAGGGAATGGGCAGCAATGACCTTCAGCGAGATGTAAAGGAACCTGGGCTAGGCGCTACTCCTGGCTGGGAGCCAGGAGGGATACACCAGGCTAAGATGCTATAAGGTTGGGCTCAAGTCAAGTCTCCTGGCCTCCGCCCTTCTCAGATATATTTTGCAGTGAACATTTGTAAACACTAGATGGAAAGTTGAAACTTTCTGTGTTCTTAATCCCTCAAGAAGGAGAGCTTCGTGGGGAGTTTAGAATCTTAAAAAGAACACTAATACCTTTTGCTGAACAGAGCAACTTTGGCAGAGCAGCAGAAAGGGAGAGGCCATTGCTGAATTTGTTCTCCCCACAGCCTGTGGGCACATTTGGAAAACAGTGCTGGCCCAGCACGTACACCCACAAGCATAGTCAAGGTGCTCCAGGCTCATAAACCCAAGTCCACACCCTGCTGTTTTGCACCAGTCCTTAGTTTCGATTTTCTCTTCCTTTGTTATTTCCTTCACAATCAAACTTCTTGGAAGAGTAGTCTATATTCTTTCTTCACTAACACAATCCCCATAATTCTGTGCCCCTGTAGTCTGGCTTTTACTCTCTCTTGTCCTTGCAAAGCCTTCCCACAAAGCAATGGCTACCTTTCAGTTGTCAGATCCAATGAGTACAGTCTTCCTCAGCGCCTGCTCTTCCTGCACCCTCTACACTTCTTAATCTTCTCGTTTCTAGTTCTTCCTTCCCAGTTTCCTTCATTGATTCTTTCTCTCTGTCCCTTAAATATTGTTAGTTTTCCTCCCCAGGTTTCTGCCCTTGATCTTTATTTTCCTTATTCTAATTTTTAGTGGACATTTGTCATTCATGACTGACCAGCCTCTGAAGAGGCTGCTGTTGGAAAATTCTCCACCTTAAGAGTTTAGGTGGGAAGCAGAGATACCTATTTTCAGCTTCTCTTGCAGCTAGGGTGCACACGGGTGACCTTGGCTCTCACCATCGGTGTGCCTACAAACTATTTTTGAATAGGAGGCCATGCTCAAAAAGGTATGCACTGGCAGGCTCTGTTCTGATGAGGACAGATGCTGTTATATCCGGTTCGAGAAGCAGTGTTCAGTGTCCAGTAGCATAAGCTGTGGTGTCTGTGTCTAGCATTGCTGTAGTCGTGTGCGCATTACCCTCTGCTTTCCACAGAGATCTTTCTCTTACATTCCTGCTCATGAATAACAGCATCACATCATGGTATTTGCAGCCTTTGGTGGAATCTTGATCCCATATTGTTGTTGTTGTTAGGTGCCATTGAGTCGGTATCTGACTCATAGCGACCCTCATAGGGTTTTCAATGGCTGTTTTGGGATTGCCTTGGGAGTGGATTGCCAGGTCCTTCTGATCCCATATAGTTTGCTGAAATTCCTAAACATCTCTCAACTTTGTCCACTCTCCCATGTCCCAGCACCACTGCCTTAGAGCCTCATTAGTACTCACCTGCATTATCAATACAGCCTCCAAATGAGTTTCTCTGCTTTCTTCCTCTTCCCTTCGATCTATTTTGTACTGTCTTTCCCAGATATAAACTGGGCTTTGTTGTCCCTCTGTTCAAAACCTTTCAGAACCTCTCCATTACTCTCGGGATAAAATCTGAACCCTTTAGCATGACACTCGCCACATCCATCACTGCCCTAAGAATGCCATGCTCTGGCCATACGCAACTGTTTGCATTTCCTGCACTCACCACAGATTCACATGTCCAGGCCTTTCCTCACTGTAGTCTTGTAGACTGCTGCCTGCTCCAGCCTCCCTCACCTTCCAGCAGTGATGACTCAAGTGCCTATGGTTTTGGCTGAGAGCCACGCCTTGTGGTTCATTGAGAGACCCCCACCTTTATAGAACAGAAATGCTGACTTCCCTGGGCCCTGTGTCCAATGTCCCTAAAATAAACAGAACCCTAAATGCCTGCTTTTCTACTTTCCTTCCCACTACATTTATCTGTTTACTCAACACATATTTACTGAATGCCTGCTCAGTGTTAGGAATGGAGCTAGGTGCTGGGATTGAGTCGTAGGCCAGCCATTGTGTGCCCTCATGGAGTAAAGAACCAGCTGAATGCTGACTGTTTAGGGCTAGCCTACTTGCCTGGCCTTCGGCAGTGTCTTCTAAATTCCACTCCTGTTTCCAGCTCATCATTACCCCATTGACCAGCTCCCATCTCCTTTACTCCCCCCTCAGAGAGACCACATCTTCATTGCTATATCTCTCACACACCTGGCTTGATATCCTTGATCTACATGTCTGTCAACCCATTCCTTCTAGCTGTTTCCTCATGGAAGCCCTTGGCACTGTGCCTGACTCTATTCCCTAGATCAGATGCCTCTATTATTAATGTCACTCCAGGCTGGACTTGAGTTGGCCACACTCAACAGTCTTGTGATTTTCATTTCTGGCTCTTCATCAGAGGGAAGTGGCCCCCTTGATCACCAGCCTTCTCAGCCTCTCATCCATAAAAAGAAACTGTTTACTTCTTCCTCTTCCCATTTGGGTCCCTCCCTGTCTTGCTATTTATGATACTTCCCTCTTCCCCCATGATTTTCCATGTCTGGCAAATGTTTACTCTTCCTTCAGTCTGGGCAAAGGTTACTTCCTCTGGGAAGTTCCCACCTCACCTCGACTTTCCCACACATTGTCTTTGGGATATGCACTTATCCAATTCTGTGCATCTTTATTGGCCTATCTTTATTATCACTCATCTAATCCTACTGTAATTCTGTACATAAGCCCTCTTTTCACCATTATAATGAAATACCTGACACAGGCTGCTTATTAAGAAAAAAAAGTTTATTTAGCTCATAGGAGGCTGAAAGTCCAAATGGCATAGTACAGGCTCTACAGTAAGGGCTGCTCCTTGGTTATATCGCCTCATGGCATGGGTAGTGGGAGTGTAGGAGAAAGATTACATCTCAAGCTAGGAAACAGAGAAAGCCCTGGAGTCCTACAATCGTTTTTGAGGACATATCCCAATTGATCCAAGGACCTCTCCTTGAGCCATATTTCTTAAAGCTTCCAGCATCTCCCAATGATGCCACCCTGGGGATGACAGTTCTAACACATGATTGAGGAGGGCACAATTGGACCATATCCAAACCATCACATTCTGTGTTCTCCATCTGACTGTAAATTCCATGAGCGTGGGTCTGTGTCTTAAAGCACTGTTGTATTCCCTGTGTATGACCTGGTATGTGGCATATAGTAGAAAATACTACAAATATTGTCAATAAAAGGAGAAAGTCCAGACCTTACATAGAAGTCACCTTTCTAATTTTCTCATTTCTATTAATGGCACATAAATATTTATGCAAGGAATGGGATGAAGAAGTGATAATGCTATTCTTTAGATTCTGACTCCACCTTCCTTCCACCCCTCATCTTTCCTTCAGTGATGTCCTCACAAATGCTTAAAAAATGGCTCTCTGGGAGAAAAGCACTATTTTGTAGTGTTTGCCAATTTCCAAGGTATAAATAGTCTCACTATGGTTGAGTTCAAGCTGCCAACACAATGTTAGTGAATGTGGAATGGGAGAATGATATACATGGATGATTCTTGTGAAACAATAGGAGCCAGCTCCAGCTTACCATCACCTTCACTCTTCAACTTAATCAGTCCCAGAGCCAGCTAAGTCTCCCTTAATTCTCCTCAACATCATCTCTACACTTCATGCCTGACCACGTCTATTCTACCTTCCATACCACACCTTTCCTCCAGGTGAATCTTTCTTTCAAATTGTATGATTTTTCATGATATTCATTTTCTATGGCTACAATGAAGGAGCCAAATCAATATCTGACTGGATGCTCCGGTAGTCTACCTACCATGCTGTGCTAGTATTCCTTCTTTTAAAAAATTGAAATTATCATTAAGTTTAGAATTACAAGATGATCCACATTAACTACAGGGAATTACATATGTCTCAAAGATATGTTATCGCATCATTCAACAAAAGAAGTGATAGTGTGCATGTGTGTGGGAGGGTAATTTCATAATGATCTCTCTCCATGGCTTTCAGAACCCCTAGCGAACACACTTGGTTTTAAGTTTTGTTTAATCTTTCTTCATAGTTCTTCTTCTTTATTATACCTCCTCCACAGTATTTTTAAAAATAAAAATCATGAAGAAGGTAAAAGGAAACAAATTCTGTTAATGTAATCTTCAAAGTGGACATTGCAACAAATGGAAGGCCAAACATTTCTAAAATCAGATAAACAGTTATTAGGAAACTATGATACAAGCTGGCCCAATTTTAAGAAAATCCAATTTCTAGAAGCCCAAATTAACAAAACAAAATTTAAATAAAAGTACATTTTCACAGGAGATTTTTAATAACATTTCCTCATCTTCACGTTATCTTCAAATCAACTTAAAATTAAATGTTTAATTTATAAATGTATGATTTTCACTAACCAAATCAAGAATACAAGTATGAGGTAAAGCAACTTGTTTCTGCGCAATCTTAGTAATTTTATACTCTTACAAATCTTCATTCTTGGCACTTATTTGCTCAGTGAGTAATTTGCTTACAATTCTTTTTTCTTTTTTTCTTTTCCCGCTTTGGTTGAGATGTCTCAGTTTAAAGATACGTGATAAGTTGGAGTTTCCTTATCTTAACACGAAGCTCCAGAATTGGTCTCAGTTGAAGGAATTTGTTCTCCAACTGGGCATAGACTATTCTTTCACTCTCCTTTGACATTTGCTCTTGGACCAAGGAATCTGAAATTAGTTGCCTTTGGAATCCAGGTGTGGGCTAAGTGGAAGCAATTCAGTCTTCACTAGGAAGCCACAGAAATTGTTGAAACAGTTAACAAAGTTCTGGTCAAACTGCTTCCTTTGCTAAAGCCAGCTTTTCAGAACTACCTCCTCCTATAAGGACCAGAAAACCACCATACTTCATAGTGAAAGGGAGCAGTAAGTGCATCTCTTACAAACTATACCTTGTTGCTCAGGAAATGAAGTAACTGGCCTTTCTGAGCCTTTATCCACCTCTGCAAAATGGGATCATATTAACAGTCCTAACCACCCCTCAAAGGTATTATGAGGATTAAATGAATAAGCTTGTGAAACTGTAAAACTCTCTGAAAGCACAAGGCATTGTTATTTCCTATCGGTGCAATGGCAGGTTTAAAACATGTCTACAGATTCTTTTCTTCCATCCAGAAATGCCCTCCCTTTCAATACTGGTAGCTGAAGGTAGGGACTTATAGCAAGCTTCTGAGTCTAGATCAGAAAGGTGACTCAGCTTCTGCCTGGCTTTCTTGGGGTACTCACCCTGGGAGAAGCCAGGTACTGAGTTAGAAGTCTAACTGCCACATGGAGAGGCCATGTGTAGGCCCTCTGGGTGGCATTCCCAACTTTCATGTCCTTCCCAGGCCAGGCACCTGGAGTGTAAGTGAATAAGCCTTCAGATGATTCCAGGCCCCAACTGCCAAGATACCCTAGGTTTTGAACCTTCCCAGATGATGTCTCAGATGTGACAGAAGAGACACAAGCCCTTCTTGCTCTGCTGTGTCTGAATTCCTGACCCACAAAGTCCACAAGCATAATGAAACAGCGGAGATAGATTTATTTATTTATTTATTTATTTTTGCTGCTATGTGCTGTTTGTGATGCAGCAGTTGTAACTGGAACAGTCACACTGGTAATGATGACCACGGCAGTGCTCTGGGCTCACTCTGGGCCAAGCACAATGGCAAGGTCTGTACAGACGTCTCTTACTTCACCCTGACCAGAACACACTGAAGAAGTCATCAAAACTGAAGATCAAAGGGCTAATGATTTACTTTCATCCCACAGTGAGCAATCGGCTGAGCCAGGGCTGAAACCTCTGTCTGGCCTTACTGAAAAGCACCCGCAAGCTGCAGCTGAATCCTCCACGCAGCAAGCGACAGCCAGAACTGTCACCACACCCTTTGGGCTTTCCTTTTGTCCTCAATCTCTTTGCTTCCTCTGGTTCTTCTCTTTTCCCATTTGCTACCTACAGCTCCCTTCTTCCAACAGATGGGATGAAACCTCTGTATTTTATGACCTGGTCAATTTTATACTTGATACCAAGCTAGCCTGGTATCACCAGAGGTTTTCAGATGCTGGCAGCATTCTACCATCCCTAGGCTGACAGGACCCTGCAGCCTCACCTGCTTTGCTTTAGAAGCTGCTGTCAAGTCCATGAGGCCTACATGTTTTTGTTTTTTTTCCCCTGAGTTGCAGAGAGAATGTCAAATAATTCACCAAACAACTCATTTACACATTCTAATCTCCAAACATGAAGTGTGACCCCTTTCCTTTTGGCTCTCAGAGCCATGAGCACACTTATGACAAATTATCTAGAGGATTCCTCACATGCTAATGCTCTCAGCTAGCTCCTGCAGGCTGCCAGGCTCCAGGCGGCTCCTACACAGGGGCGTGCAGCTCAGGCTGCTGCTCTGGCAAGGCCTTCCTCGCTTGGAAGGGAAAATCCATGCCATCTCTGGCCCTGGTATCCCCAAATCCCCAAATCTGCAGAACCACCCACATGGCCCAGATAAAAGCACATGCCTTAGAGCACCTTTGACTGGTGCTCAGATGCACCTCTTTGCTGTGCACTTAAAGATCTTCGGCTTTTCACATTTATCCCTGAGCAGTATTACCTGCACCCTCAGTTCACCGGGCCCTCACCAAGCCCAAACCTCAGGCACTACTTGCTGGCAAGCGGCCACCCTCTTCAAAAGCAGGCATTAAAGAAGCTGGGCACTGACTCCTCCGCTTAAAACTGTCACCACTTTAGTGTGGGCAGGCAGCTGGCTCACTCTAGCAGTGACATCCCCCACTGCGTCCATTTCTTGTCCTGTCACATGACTGTAGTCCTTCTTGAATGGCTATGACTACCTAGTCCCTCTGGATTTGCAGCAGCCCTAGGGCTCCTCTGTGGGGAGATGGGGAGTCCCCGTCCCAGACCACAGCCACCAATTCAAGTCAGTATTGAATGTACATCTACCCTGTGCTAGGCATGGGAAATACTAAGATGTGTAAGACAAATTCCTGCCTTTGCTCCCAGATGAAGACATTCAATCTTCACTTTCAGGTACCACATCACATATCAATTGGTTGCAAGGTGTATCTCAAGCAATTTGTTATCAACAACAGGAGGCACCAAAGATCTGAAATGAGAGGAGGTTTGAAATGAGTGAAGTAAGAGTGGATTCGTGGTTATGCACATGACGTTGCTGGTCACTTTTATTCTTATGGTGCTTCTCTGTGGAGGTAAAAGGGCTGGGGAGGGGTGGTCTGGACTCTATGAGTGGCACACTCTTGAATGCCACCATCCTGTCTCTCCCATGAGAAAGGCCAAGAACTACTATGAGCCTCTGAAGGGCTGGGCTCTGGCCTGATATATTGGAACTGCAACCTCATCTCACTGACAACGAAGGAGCCTCCCCACCCTGTCTCACAGAGAAGAACTAAGGGCACCAGACTGCCCTGCAAGGAAGAAGATAAGGCTGTAGGGACTGTTGTCTTTTGGCTATGGCAAGACTTTGTTTAATTGTTATTTGTTTAGGAAAACAACATCTACCAGTTATAGCTGTGGCAATGCACTTACTACTATGATCTTCATCATTCTACTTTACATTTCGGCCTGCAGCTGTAGCCCTGTGGCATCCAATTCTGTCAGATCTCGGAAGCTAAGCAGGGTCGGGCCTGGTTAGTACCTGGATGGGAGACCGCCTGGGAACACCAGAAGCTGTAGGCTTGGGAGAAGGACCTGGCAACCCCCTCCCAAAAATCAATCTGCCATTGAAAGCCCTATGAACAGCAGAGAAGCACTGACGATAGTGTTTCCCTTGTTGAACAGAGGGTCGCTATGAGTCGGATACCGACTCGATGGCACCTAACAGCAACAACAACAACAACAACTTTATATTTCAGATTGATTATGTGACACACAAATTTAATTTCTTCAGTAATAATAATGTACTTTATTTGCACAATGTTTTGAACTTACAGAGTCTTTTCCATTCACTGACATCGATTGAGTGCTACGGTTTGCATGTAAAGTGTCTCCAAAGAATCATATATTGAAGGCCTAATCTCAATCAAGCAATGTTCAGAGGTGGGGATGAATCCATTGATGAGTTCATAGCTAAATGGGTTATGAGAGGGCGGGGCCTAGCCTGAGAGGGTAGGTCACTGGGGATGTGAAGGATATACCTTGTCAATGGCCTTCCTCCCTCTCCCTCTCCCCACCCCCTCTCCTCTACCCCTGTTTCTCAGCTGCCATGAGGTGGGCAGCTCTTCTCCCCCAGGCCCATCCACCATGATGCTGTGCCTCACCACAGGGCTGGAAACAATAGAGCTGGCTGACCATGGACCAAAACCTCTGAATCCATGAGCCAAAATAAGCTTTCCCACCTTTAAATTGTTTTTCTTAGGTATTTTGTCCCAGTAATAAAAAATCAAAACAAGTAGGTTCAACTTTAAGGTCCTGTGAAGTAGGTCTTAGACCCATCTATAGGTGAAGAAATAACCCCAGAGGAGTCTTGCTCAAAGTCAACTGGAAGTGAGTGAGACAGCTGAGATTCAAATCCAGGTCTTCTCTTTCTGAACTGTGTTTCTTATAGGACATTCAGGTTGTATTTTACCCAGCTTCTTGTGGGTGAGAAGCAAAGATGCAGCCACATTTTAAATGCTGGGATCTATGGGGATGTGGCCAGTTTCACACCATTGGATGAGATGTCTCACTGGCTCACAATAGCCTGTTTGTTGGTAGTGGGGACACATCAATCTTTCTCCCTTTGGTTCATCTTCTTGACTAACTAGCAAGGCAGCCCTCCTGCAGAGTTTCTTCTGCTTTAGGCACACAGATTTCGACCCCCTCCCCACTATACCCAGGACTATTCCCAACTTGAGATAAGGGAGCAATTTTGTGTGTGTGTGTGTGTGTGTGTGTGTGTGTGTGTGTGTGTGTGTGTGGTACTGGGGGTTGAACCCAGGGCCTCACGCTTGCATGCTATGCAAGTGCTGTATCACTGAGCTGCACCCCCAGCCCATTTTTTTACTTTTTGAGACAGGGTCTTGCTAAATTATGCAGACTGCCTCTGGTGTCGAACCTGCGATCCTCCTGCCTCTGCCTACTAAATTGCTGGGATTACAGGTGTATGCCTCTGCACCCAGCTCATGTGAAGCTTTAATAAGCAGCCCAGTCAGGTGTGGTGGTTCACACCTGTAATCTCAGCACTCTGAAGGCTGAGGCAGGAAGACTGCAAGTTCAAACCCAGCTTGTTTCATAAAAAGTCAAAACAGCAACAAACCAAAAAGCCACAAACAAACAAATAAACAACCCAAACCAAGACTGCCTGAGAGCCTACTGCTCTTACTCCCTGCTAATTAGATTAACAGAGCACCCCGTAGCCACCTTGGTTAGGTATGGGGCTGGCATTTAGGGTCTATTGCATGTGGATTTAAGAGTACTTGACTGTGACTTCAGTCATAGGAAATCTTATACAGTAGGTGAAAGCCAGGCATGGTGGTGCACCCCTGAAATCCCAGTGACTCAGGAAATGGAGACAGGAGGATCATGAGTTTAAGGTCGGAGGCAGCCTGTATAAC